>OY282586.1:11863599-12353599 GCA_958298965.1 Chrysolina haemoptera | reverse complement strand
CCATTTGGGTTCTTCCTAGACAGACTCCAGCTTCCACGTTTTGATATTAGGTCGCCCGCAACAATTGTTGGGAGATCGAATTCCATTAGCACCACTTTCAAGGTTTCGTTCTGTAAGATGTTGTTCAGATGGTTGTAGGCAGAGACTTTGAAGGCTTCGGAAGAAGTACATGCTATGGTCGTAGTGCTCTCTGGAACCTAGAAATGGTGCTGTATACGTACCTTAGTGTTTATCTTTATTGGGAGAACTAGCCTTCGTTGATGAGTGACAAGAACCAGGTGTTCCTTCATTTGTATCGGAACATGCGTTGTAAGGTAGTTTTTGTAAAAAACTCTGTCAATCTCCTAACAGATATTTAAATCAACGGTTGTAGGGGGTAGTACTTGTTTGCTGTTGGAGACTTGCCGACGAAAATAGCTATTGTATAGGGTAAAGTGGAGGACTGGATTATATAATCCATATTATTCTATGCATTTGTTTTATGCATCAACAGGTCCAGGTATCGCGTTGGTTTTACACATATAATTGGTGTAATTAAGCAATTTGAATATTTGGTGAACAAGTATTTGTACCTGTCTAGGAAATTATAGCAAAATTGTATGTAATTAAAGTTAATGTAAAATTATAATCGGTATACGGATAAGGTAAGTAGGAACCATATACATATAGATTGAAAATTGGCGGATCGAATTGCGAACCTGCAACATGATTTTAATAATTTGGTACTCGAATTGCGGAGCGAACCATTGACAAATTGACAAATTTTTGTGACTAAATAATGTTGCTTTCTCACTTTTGTCACGCCCAAGTCCCTACCTAAGGTTAGTTCCTTCTGGTTAGAACAAACTAAAAAATAGTACTCACAAAATGTATGAGTTGTTTCCTCGTTACCAAGTGTCTAAGTAAAGTTAGTTTGTTCTGGTTAGAATAGACTTAAACATTACTCCTCACGAAATGTAGGTGTTTAATTTCGCTTTCATCTTTGGTTCGCAATTCATGTACGTCCTTGAAAATATATGGGAGTAGTGTTTCCAAGTTTGGTACCTTATATATGATATGCAATTGACGGAAGTCAAATTGCTCTTGGAAAACCAAGTTTTTGACTGGCACTTTTGGCTATGGGCCTAATTAGTTTTCTCAAGAAAGGGGATTGTTATGGTAATACCAAGCATCGAAATGGATGCCCCCACTGGTATAAATACTCCTGACATGATTACGCTTGTCCATTTTTTCAAATTGATCAATGAACTATCACAAACTAGCCTTGTTCCACGAATCCTGATGCAAAACTCGATATTTTCGTCTTCTTTTGATCCGTCACTGTATTATTTAAAACGGGGTTGTGTGGATCATCAAGTCTGATCAACATACTTTGGGAAATTACTTATTCAAATAATATATTATTCAATTCAAAATGAGGAAGATAACTGTCGACTTGATGTACAAGTTTACAAAATTGTTTGCTAATGTTTAAATAAATACATTCACTGATAAAATACGACAAAACCCAGACGTAAAATGTTACATAACAACAATTTTTCATATTTTTCGACAGGAACGAGACGATTTATGAAATACCGAAATACACCGTCTGCGCTCTGCCAAGCGATTGTTCAATTGAATTTTCAAATAAATTATTCTTGAAAATTAAAAATAAACTTTCATACATATTCTGGGATTCACTATCATCGGTATTTCACTTTGTCTAAACGAGAGATATTTTTGAAAATAATTATCTTTTGTATAACAATTTACAGAACAATGCTTGGCACGATGTGCGAGGTCATGGAGCCCACTGAAACGATACGTGTTCTGTTTGTCAATTGATTTCTTGAAGCAGTGGCATGGCATTTACCACAAGACGCGAAAGGACAACTGCACCATAAAATTGTTATTGCTTGTTTCACGACTGGAGTTAATATGATACGAGTTATTTCTGAGAGTGTAAGTGAATTGAACCCCTGGACTCTTGTACAATTGGAAAATACATTGATCAGAGAACATTTCAAATGCATTTATTATAACAATAATAATAATGGTCTTTTATTTTTTTCTAAGACAAACGGATTGTACATGAATTAATAGTCACATAATACATAATCCTATAGTTGAAACTGTGACAAGGTCAATTCAAATCAGAACAACCGAGATAATTGAGATGCCGATAGCTTGGATAGATTGGTCGTGCCACCTCGTTCTCCAGATCTGAATCCTCTAGATTTTCATTCGAAAGAAAATAAAAGGAATAGAAATATCTAGATGTGAGTAATGGTTTCTCGAGGGGTGTTATGGTAAAAAGGTTAAGGAAAAAAAAAGTGCAAAATATGAATCGTTATTCAAATATGACGTTTTCAAAGAAGGAGTGGATAATTTAAGGGATGTTTCTCTTTAAAATTAAATAAAATTAATCAACAAGAATTAATTCCAAGACGCATTTTGATCCGTTTAGAACGTGGATTATATTTTTGATATCGTCCCTAGAATACATATGCAAAAATCTCTAAGGGGCTTTACTGCCTAGTATGATGGTGAGGACAAGGTGTGGAGAGGGGGTACAAACGTGGCGTTTTAGAATGATATGATAGGAATCGTTGAAACATCATGATACTTAGAGTCTAGAATCCAGACTGTTATTTATTATGTTCAAGAGAATATCCCATTTTCAACATCAGTAAATAAACCAACTGCATTTTCAATATTCAGGCTTATGCCCTAATTATATGTTGAAATAAGGTCTATTATGAAAAAATCAGAAATGTTTCTTATTTCTAGGAAAACATTAAAATCGCCCGCGTATGTTAGATATTTGTAGTATTCTGCGAAAGCAGATATGATATTAATGTAAATTGCAAACATGAGGGGAACCAAGTTCGATCCTTGTGGCACCCCTGATGTAATGTTCGTGACTTCTTCAGAGTTGTTGCCTTCAAGAAAAACGAATTGGGTTCTACCGGATAAATATGACACAATCCCGGTTAACAGGACAGACACAACCACATCCCATCTTTCTAATCAGAGAACCCTCTGTCACAGGCCTTGCTCAAGTCGGTGTGAATAACATTCACTTCCACATTGTCAGTCGCATTCAATATATATTCAAAGTAGCATATAAGATCTACAATTTAGGAACTAGACTATATCTATGTATGTAACGGAATCTTTGAACGTGATTTTCACCCACTTCCAGAAGTCCGAATGATTTGAAATTTGGCATGTATTCATAATGCCATATGCAATATGACATGTTTGTTATAGAAAAAAAGAAAATGGCGGACGAGATTTGTGATAATGTTCCGATTCGATTCAAAATTGGTATGTAGGGGTTTTCCGGGTCAGAGACTATGAATTTTTTATCAAAGTTCATAAATTCAAAATGGCGGCTCCAAGATGGAGGACAAGATTTGTTATTATTGTAAACTGGTGGGTATGTGTTTTTTTTAAGTCGTAGATTTTTTTTTACATTCGAGTAATTCCATTGTCAATTATTTTTTACTTTTTAGTCCATGTTGGAAGTAAAGCGTGTTCTTTAGTTTTTTTAAACTATTATTGTTTTAAAAATCCGTGCCGTTTTGGCATTATCGAACACGACACTGGTGAAGTGATTTATGAACAAGTGTTTCGAAAAATTTGACAAAGATACATAATATTACTAATAGGCCTATAATAGTTATTCATTAACTTTGTCTGTTCGATTTTGTGGACAGGGTTTATACATGGTGATTTCCACCAATCATTTGGGGATTTTGTAATAACCAGAGATTCATTATAGAATGATGTAAATGCTTATGCAAGTTGTTTGAGCAGGAAATATAAGTATAAGAATCGTATAATTTTGGCACAAAAACGTTTGCAATGTAGGATCCGAATAGGCTGCTGATAATTTGGTCATCTGAGTCAACTTCATTTCTGATGGGATTTGACTGGCTTTATTGATTTTAACGAGCTGCTAAAATGTTTTGACAGTGGAAGGATTTTTATTTTCGATATTTTCATTATACTTCTGATGTGAAATGAGAATTTTTGAAGGATTTCTAAGAATCAAGAAATAAAGGATTTTTATAAGTTTTCCATTTTTTTTGTATATTTTTTTTCTCTCATTACATTGATGGAGGAGTTTGAGAATTATAATGGGAACCATATTTGCGTTTAGATGGAACGAACTCTTCGACTGCATTTTGTCGTAAAAATATTTAATATTTGTTATTACAATGAAAATGATCTGTCCAGTAAATGTAGTCGAAGAATTCGTTAATATAAATAAAATTATGCTTCACAACACCAAAGACTTTTCCTTAAATGCTATTTATTTAGTTGATTGGCGCCACAAATTCACGCGTATTGTTTTTACAATGTTTATTTTCCCCATTTCTTATCACCAATCGTAAAATGTATTTTAAAACATACTGCCACCGCATGAGAGCGATAAGCTCTCGATCCCATGGTTAATTTCATATTTCACGAAAGAAATACAATGAACACAATATATTTATCGTTTTGTTTCCTCAGAATGAAAGAAAGATTTAGAATAAACACTGATTACAACTTGATTGTACTATAAACTGGGGTAAAGTGCGAAGTTGGCAGTGGCGTCCTTACGCAACTCATTTATTGATTTTCAATTATACGGTTGACAAAATTGCATATATATTTTTTTAACCTTTGACATCTCATTGACTTTTGAACAGATATATCTCTCGATTAAATATACTGAATTATTCTGGTCAGGGTTCAATTATGGTGAATATAAGCACAGAGAAAACTGCCAGGTAAATTGTTTACTTGAAAAAAAGTCAGTGATGGGTACAAAATTTTCACCTACTGCGGGAATATGAGATACTTATAGTAGGCAAAACAATGTTTCTGAAAGTGTGTTCTTACTGTTACTCATCAGAATACTTAGCGAGTCGAAATATTTTCCATGTTCGATAACTATAAGAGCATATACTGAACTTATTGTAGGTATACTGATATCTACCATTATTGAATCGTTTTCATGAAACAACTACATTTGGTCTAAGCCATCTTATTATTTAAAGTCAATCGATCAAGTAGTTGGGTTAGTTAACAAGTTATTTATCGTTGATTAGCTTTATCGATTCGGGTGTTTCCGTAAAACTCTTCAGGCGCAAAGAAAGTCGAATTGAACGGTGAGTACTGCGTGGCGTCATTTGTGATTCGATTAGCGTCTATTCAATATGGCTGTCCTGCTTCAGGGTGCGATTGTTGCGATTGTTGTTACTTATGTATGAATTCGTTGATAAAAATGAAGTTCTCGTCATCAGTGTATTATTTCCAATAATTGTTTTCTAGTGAGTAAAGAGCCTGTATGATTTTAGTTCGAAAATATGAATAGGAAATTCATAAAATCTTTTGTGGAATCATCTGCGACTGAAAGACAAACTTTAGTCGCTATTTTCCATCGTTCAAGATAACCTCTTGGGAGGTATTCATGTTGAAAAGGGGAACATTCTCCATGAAAATTGAATAATGAAAAATGTACCTTACTTGTAATATCTAACAGAAAACAACTACTTCAATTATGAGTATTTATATTGGTATTGAATAAAAATTGCCAGTGACACTTCTTTATACTTTAAACTGTTACGAAACATGAACTAATGAATATCTCGAGGACTATTAATGGTCGGAGTATAATAAAATATCCGAAGTATACCAAATTGACAATAGTCATTCGATAATTTCATGTTTTGAAACGTTTCAAATGATATTTTTTTCTGATGCAATTTTTTATCTAATTACCTATGCAAATAAACGAAACTAACCGTATAGGCTACTCAGAGGATACAATTCACCAATGACGAGGGAACTTCTACTTTACCGAGTGTTGAAAATAATACCACTGAGGTCCAAAAGTAAGTAGAGGCTGAAGAATTACAGATACAGTATATTTGGGTTTAATAATCAACTTATTTATGATAATCCACCTATATTCTACCCATAAGTGAACAATTCAATTGGCATTACAAAATTCAATAAATTATGGTTAGTAAAGTGGTCAGTAACGGGTATCTATCTGAAATATATCAAATTGGGTTAATAGTGGTGAGTGTTCATTTCTAGGAACACATTTTTTCTTGTAGTAATTAACTTGTTCATTTGCCCCATATAGTATTCAAGTTTTTACTTGTGGGTATTCAAAATTCGATAATGGTTGGTAATTTTTTTTTTCTGTGAGTAATCAGTTCTGTTGAAAAGAGGAACATTCTCCATTAAAATTGAAAAATGAGATTTTTTTTTGTAATATCTAACAGAAAACAACTACTTCTGTGGCTAATTTCACGCTGGACATTGAACTACATATGATAGATATTGTGAAAAGACTATAAGTAACTGAAAAGAAAAAATCTGAAAGTGAAAATTCTCATTTTCATTCAGATAGTTGATTTTTTTTTAAATTACGGCTAGTTTTCATTGAAAATTCAAATAAATTCGTTCTATGGCACCAACCAAAGAAATTATTCGAAGATCGATAATATAGATTTCGTGCAAGAGAATTTCAATATACCAAGTGATCTTGATACATTTCAATACACAAATACTTTCTTAAAATTTGGAAACGAATTCAACAAATTACCTTTGAGCAGAACTGAAAATATTCAGTGAAAAGGCTATATTAGATAGAGTTCGTTGATGCTAGGTTTCTATGAAACGTTACGTTTAGAATAGTTGCCACAATGCAAACTACAATGAACTGGATTATTTCCTACGTTTTTTAAACCAAAAATTAACATGTAAGGTCGGTGGCTCGATCCCCTGGCAGGGCAAGATTTATTCAGTTTCAGATGTAAATCTGAGTGATTGAATCTTGTTGCTGGCTTGGGATAATCCTCCACGATTCACTGTTGCGTTAATAATTAATAGTGATGCTCCTAAAATGGCGTATGATGTTAGTAACAAGGCCTATCCAGAACACGTAGCTAATGACTATAGCAGTCGATGTCAACACACCAAGAAAAAAGAAAAACGTTTTTGAAATCTGAATTGTGAATCGAATAAGACCCCTAATTATATAATTTCATCTACTCACTTTTTTTCTTAAAACGACCTAAACGAATCACCCGCTGTAGTTCCGTACCGTAGTTAGGAAACACGAGGGAAACATAAAAAAAACGGACAAAAACAGTGGCAGACTAGTTCCAAATAAGCCATACCTACAGAAAGTTTGGAGAGAGTATGTATCAGTAAAATTTTTGCCGATGGCCACTCTAACTATTTCTGATATCTATCAAGGCAATTTTTGGTCCAGTTGAGAACACTTTCCTCTACTTTCACATCTTAATAATAATTTATCCCTATCTAGAGTTTCCAAAGTTCTTTTCAAGTCCACAAATACACTAATTACAACTTTTCCATCGTCAATTTTCCTTCTCCAATCATTGCACACTAATTGAAATGTCACAGGGGTGATATTGTCTCAAAACTACGATTTCTATTACCTTTTTAACACTTAAAGAAGGTTGATTGGTCTGAAGTTCTCTAGTTTACGTGGGCTACTAACTTTTAGTTCTCTTCATTTTACGTGATATGACCCCAGTTTGCACAAACGTATTGATGAGATTTAGTTAGAAATCCCCAATATCAACAATATCTTTCTCGTCTCCTGTAACTTTACTTTCAAGACCGTAATTTATACTATTCCATGTAATTTATTCAATGAAATTGTTTTGAATACATTAATATCCATGTTACTGATTATTATATTAATTTCTGGTAATTTTGTTGGGATTGGAATGCTACTGTCTATATACTCCAGATTTATAATTAGTATAATATAATTATTGCTATCTGAATATAACGTATTTAAATAATAATATTCATTGAAGGAAACCTTTCCATTAGCTGTTTCTGTTGAATTTTAATCTGCTTCAGCAATTTTCCAGTTTACAACTGGTTTAATGAACGCCACATTTTTTCCTTTCATTGTATCATAATATTTCTTTCCTTTTTTCTTAACAAATAGACCACTTTATTTCGTTCGTTTTTGAAACTTCCGGAATTTGAAGGAACTGGAAAGTTTTATATTATAAATCCATCTCTGCATTCATCTTACTTCTGCTTCCATTATCAATCCATCTACTGCATTCAAAAAATTAAAGTTCCTGTTTTGGCGGTATGTTATATGAAGTTTATATTTTTTTTTGTTAAAATTGTTTTTTCCGTTAACCAGCTGTCGTCCCCTTACGAACGGCAGCCCTCAAAAGTCGAAACTTGTGCGAGCCAAGGATTAACGAGGTCTTACCTTTTAACGTGCGATTCCTAGCACTTTCTCGGGCCATCAGATAAAAATCTGAAGTCGCTGAGGATTCGAACCTAGCCGACCAGCAGTCAATGGTTTTGAACGCTTCAGTCTCAACCACTGAGCTACTTGACCCTTAAAAGACTACTTGGTATAGAACGTTAACGGCAGCAGAGGTATACTTACTGTTTCGATATCCTTTATTTTCATCTCTGAACAGTTTCTCAATTAAACACATATTTCTGTTCCAATTATGTCATGATCAGTACATTTTGAAGAATACTGATCAACATCTTGCTTATTTGCCTATTTGTTATTATTAAATCCTACAGTATGTTTGTTTGAATTTATTCTTGTCGATTTCTGTACCAATTGTTTGAAGCTAGCTGACTTAATACATTCATTAATTCACTTGTAAAAATTAGAATTTAAAAGATCAAAATCAAGACGCCCAACATGATGAAATTATTGAAACAGACGATGATTATCTAAATCTAAAAATATAAAAAAGTAAAATCCATTTCGAGATCTACACACCTACAATAATTATCACCCAAGACAACTTGTTTTAGAATAATGTGGGTAGCCTTGATTGGGACATACGCTTCTATATTTTTTCCATACATCATCGATTGGCATGGGAAGGTTCCATCAAACATCAGTTCTGCCAACTAGAACGGAACAATTGTTCTTATCAAAATTGGCATTGGTAAAATCTCATTTTTTGTTCCTCCTGTGTATCATAAAAATATATATATATATTATAATCTTATAAATCACCTGGGGACTTGGACCAAAAAGAATAGATCCCAGGTAGAGTCTGCCTATCGTTAGAATCGACTAAAAGACCAAACCCACAAGGGGAACCAAAGCAGGCACCAAGGGGAGCCAGGTCAACCGTACCGAGGTCGACGACCAGAGGAACCCCAAGGGCGCATCTGAGATGGCAAACCTAGGAGCGGTTCTGGGCACCCCGGAAAAGGGAACCAGAAGAACCGAAGGAACCCCTTCAAGGGCAACCGAAGCAGATCAGAGGAGGCAGCAAGGATGCCTCTGATATGGCAAACCTGGCTGAGGAGGTGGGCACCTCGGAAAAGGAACCATAGGAACCGAAGGTACCCCCAAAACACAACTAAGTAGGGGAACCTCCGATGGGACCCCTGAAATTACGGCTGGAGGAACGTACATAGGTGCCTCCCATATGTGGGTTCAGAACGGGTCCAAATAGAGAGGCCTACGTATGGTTAGAATAGAGCTGCCGGCTAGAATGGGTATATGATGAGTTGTGTTCCCTGTACTTTGTACTTGAGCGCTTCTGCAATTGAGCTGGTGTCTACTAGAAGAAACTGCCTCGTCAGAAATGTACTTTTCCAAATAGATTTTTTTTGTGACAAAAAATCGATTTTAATTTTTTTTTGTCTCAGATCTTTTACAAAATTTGCACATCGCTATAACATGTCATTCTAAACATCTTTTCCGAATAACATTTTTCGATATTTTCCCAAACAAGTGTGTTTGATAAATAATTTAAATTTTTTTTAAATTTACCGCCAAGCATTAAAAGATGAACGGCACTGTACAACGTCATATCGATATTTGTCAGAATTTATTAACAAAAAATTTTTCCATATGATGCGTACTTTCTGCCGGTGACTGTTTAAGTACATTTAATTTTGTAAATACTTCAAATACTTGTTTAATTTTACGATTTTGTCTCACAGACGAATTTATGTTACTTCATTTTGATCTTGGCACGTTATGATTGATAACTGTGAAGAATTTATAGTACAACTGTTTTCTATCAGGATTATTCTGCAATAGTCTACGAGCGAAATAAGATTATAACCCCCAGCAGTCGCACCAAATAATTTGTGGGTTCTACATATATCTCTTACATAACTTAACTCTGAATTATAAAAACACTCTGAATGAATAATTTAAAATACATGTTTTCAATAATGCATGTCTTATATATATTTTTTTTGTTTCAGGTAAGTAATAGTAGTCCTAGAGGGTGAGTAACAACAGTTGATTTTCCACAGAAGGAAACAAAGATTATTAGAAAAAAAAATCTCAAGGGTACATTGTATACGAATCACTTCTTTTTCATTATGAGCAAACACTAAATGCCATTATAAGTTATGGAAAAATTTTGCATTTGTACACATACGAAGTATAAATAATATACACATCTTGTTTGGCATATATTATTGATGATATTAATAGCTTTCTTTGTTTTGTGGGGAGAGCACACTACAATTTTTTTAAGTGGTTGAAGTTCACCCTGTATATAGGTCCCTCGACTAATTCCATCTAGTTTCTGTTGAAAATATCAAATATCAACCAACTCGATCAACCACTTGGTGCACATATTAAGAGATTATGTCGTATATATAGACAGATTTCTCCTTTTTGTCGATATTTCATATTATAAAATGGAATTATATGATTATGATAGTTACAGGCAGCAAGGACCAGGTGGAAAATGTTGAGGTTCCAACTTTGAGGAAAAAATTAAATTAAACACGAAAACACTTAAAATGGTGAAATGGGGATACAGTTTAGGGGTTGAAAACGGTTTTTTGTGACTTATGGCGAAACTTGACCTGAAAAATGTTCATTGCACAAGTTGTAGATTCGACTCCCAAGTCCACAGATACAAAGGGCACGCTTTTTATTGGCCTGGTTGGCCGCTGTCGCTTTCTGATTGGTCGGAGAGTTCAGAGACTGACTTTTGCCGCTGTGTAATTCCAATTAGTTTTTATTTCATCAAAGTTTCGGCGTCTGTACGTCTCAACTGAGTTCGTATCGACTATTCCTCAGGAATAAACCCGGGATTTATTTAATCGGAAGAGTATTTATGCACTTATTAATGACGGAATTATAAAATGAGCGGGAAATGTTGCTTCTGCGTTCTGAACGAAACTTCCTTACAAGTTCCTCAACATATTTCATCTGATTTTTTTTTATTTGAAAGTCTCTAGAAATGTTTATCGAACTTTGTTCGAAGTCAGTGAAAATTGCTTTGTTTGAATTGAAATAAATAACATTATCTATCATCTTTAACGGACTTATAATCTTCATTGTTTAACGATCACGAGAATGATTTACTTACATTCCAATCCGGTGAAATAAGGACGGAAAATAAATAGACGGGTGATCTAATTTGAATGCGGCCTTTGCCTTGCATTTTTGCGCTGACTTGAGACTTTTCTTGGCATCAAAGTCATTATGCTATCATCTCGATACAGTCCAGTCGTTTACATACCGATATACGCCATTGAAGATGATAAACTAATGCTTAGTATTCCTATTCTGGGAACGACGTATTAAATAGTGGATACCGTGATGATAATGGTATCTGTAAAGTTATTGTTGAAGCTCCGATGATGTGTGAGTTCCGTACTTAGTGAAATGTACAAGGAAATGTGCTTGGTGGTTAATTTTCGTCTGGGATACAAACAATTCCGTCTCTGGCATAATTCTGACCTGTTCAACAGAACTGATTTTTTGCCAATTTGGCCAATCGTATTCATCTCGATACCCATAATGTCGTGGGATAGGTAGAATAAAAAATGTTCAAGTATCTATTGAATATGACCTGATTACGCAACTTAAAATATCCAATCCTAACGTTTCCTGTCATCCTACTGAAACAACCGAATGTTAAGACCGCTTCCTGGAATATCTGGTTTTTCTATTCAGAAATCCTTTCTTGACATAAGCAGATCATCATTGATGTTATCAGTGTTTATATTGATCAATTACGATATGTGGCGACTAACTTGGATTTTGTAATGATTACTTGAAGTATTATTGTAACGAAGTACAAGTATCGTCTATGAATGCTCAGATTACAGGAAAACGAGTTGCAAGTTTGATTGATGCTACAGGAAAATCCTCACTTATTTAAACACTAGAAAATTAGCAGCGGAAAGGAATATTTCACCAAATAGCATGTACAGAATAATATTAAAACATAAGTTCCCTTCTTATCATCTGAACCTACATCAAGAATTGTAAGGTTATGATTTTGCAAATGAAATTGCGTTTTTAATTCAAATGAATGGGCGTGATTGACGCGAATTATAATACTTTGAACCTTACGTTTTCGACAATGTGCTGAATGGTGACAGGTTTTTACATTTCCTAATTACAAGAAGTGGATTTGAATACCAAAAGTAGAATTTTGTTGCAAAACGTTGGTTCTTCACTGTATAACCATATACGATAGTGCGATGATTTTTTGATCAATGTTATCCTAATCGCTATATAAGCAGAGTAGATAATATTTCTTGTCCCGTGTGGTCCCCAGATCTTACTCCTATAGATTTCTTTCCTTGGAAGTACGCGAAGGAAAGGAAAGAGTTTTCAGATATCGTTCAACAACTGCAGATGATACGAAAAAGAAGATAACAGAAGCTCCTTTATAAAATGCCATGCAATGCTGCCATAAACTATAGAATGTTGCATTTGAAAGGGCTAGTTATTACCAGTTGTAATTTGCCATTTTCAAAAAATCGTAGTAGCCGATGGAATGAATTTAGTGGCGAATCCAAAAATGTAACAAAAACAAGAGGTTGTCATTTAAAAAGCAGAAGTTAGTTCTGTATCCTATATTGGGGTGTATACTGTAGATTACTAGAAATATTTTTAGATTGAGAGACATTGTTGAACATGTTCTAGATACTGGTCATGGTGTACGAGTCAGGGAAATTATTTTATACGAATTGACGCGTTCAAAAATGATGGTTATTGGCGTTATGTCTGATAACTATGACCGATAGTTACTAACTCCTTTGTTTGCCCGCTGATGAATCATCAACTATCTGTTTTTTTAAGTAATCACATGCATTTCACTTTGTTTGACCTCATAAAATACTATGATGATCAAAGCTTGCTATAAGTATACTCTTCAATGCATTGTTGAAACAATCCTCTCTCCTTTCGTTTGAGATTGGAGTTCCCTATAAAATAATGCAGATCTGAAGAGCACGTCTGAAACAAAAATAAGTCAGTCACATAACAACAAACAACACAGTCTATCTATAGAAGAACTTAAATAAAATAGCAAATAGCAAATGTATTTTTAATCACTCAGAAACGAGTTCACACAATCATTGATGATTCAAATTTACAATTTCAAAGTTAGTTCAATCGGGGTACTTGGCAAAGTTCTAAGCTCTTGAACGCTCTTTATTGTTGAATTAAACTAAAAAATATGAGAATATACATCGAAAGCACCCACGCTTTTTTTAAATTTGAGAAATTAAATTGTCAATTATTTTTTACTTTTTAGTCCATGTTGGAAGTAAAGCGTTTTATTCAGTTTCTTTTAAACTATTATTTTTTTTTATATAGTGTTCTCGCTTATCCGAGCATAGTGGCCTATAAGGTATTGATTTTTGTACTAAAAAGGCTTTTGATTGTCTTCGATTATCATCTTGTATTCGTCCATATTATCGAATAATGTGAGGTGTGAAGTTGCTTTGTTATACTCATTTTGTCATTCCCAAAATTTTTGCAGATCTCTGTTCATCTCGACATATCTAATGGTAATAATTTTTCATCACTTTCGCATATACCTCGACTTCTATTTGGCTTTCAAAATATTCCTTCCTCAGTTCGTATTCTACAGACCTTTGCGAGAGAAGATTAAAATTTGTGACATATGATATCGGGATATATTTATAACGGATTACGTCATAAACATTTGCTATCATAAGCAAAAAATGGAAATCACGGTAGCGGCACGTGCTCATATTTTGTTTCGAACTTGTTTCGGAGAACGTGATTTTCGCAGTCTGCTGAATCGATATAAAATATTGGCATAAGCTATTCTCGTGTATACGACAACGTATTTTTTTTTATCTCGTGCCCGAGGTTACTCGATACTTACCGGGGTGAATAGGCCCCTTTGTATCTGGAGGTGATTGTACCGCCTGTGCATGGTGTCGGTATCACGAGTGATATCATTCCTCGTCATTTGATTCTTGATACAACAGGTTCCTTTATTAGCGATAGCGGTGTCACTTACATGGTGGAGTTTTCCGTTTTTTATTTATAGGTTTAGAAAAACATAATGTTTAAGTTGGAGGTCAAGCGGTTCACTCGCCAAAGATTAATTTTTATCTTCAACTTGAAAAATCAGTTCAACTCCAGTTCAATTACTGAATCAAACATCCAATCTTACAATTTACTATACTGAAATCCACATCTCAAGCAATTAGTACACTAAATTATTTTTCGTATAGCATTCTATTTCACGTACTTAGATTCACAAGATAAAATTAAATTGCGAACCGTCCTAGTTGAATAATCGCCTGTGAGAGGATTTCCAGATGTATCAGTTGTTTAGCACGAAAATGATTCAGTGCTTATTGGGGTACAAACTAAAAAAAAAACAAAATGGCGGTTCCAAGATGGCAGACGAAATTTGTGATAATGGTCCCATTCGATTCAAAATTGGTATGTAGGGTTTTCGGGATTAGAGATTTTGATTTTTTATCAAAATTCTTAAATCAAAAGGCGGATCCAAGATGGCGGACGAGATTTGTCATTATGGTCTAATTTGGTTCAAAATTAGTGTGTGAGGGTTTTCGAGGTCATAGATGAATTCAAGATGAATTCATAGTGGTTACAGTTATCTTGACCTGTTCCCAACCAACTTTCAGTTACAATTACTTATATTTTTCATTTTAGTTTTGATAAAATTATCTATTTGGCTTCACTTATTGTTTAATATTATTAACCTCTATAGTGTTAGGAGCGTTAGTAAAATATTAAGACCTTCAGGGTACCATATATTGATTTGAGCTGCCTGAGGGGTTGGTTATAAAGAACGGTTTATATTATTGCCAGTGGCGGATACATACAGGGGGGCGATGCCCCCCTTAATCCATAAGTTCAGGTAGTGCCCATATTGTATACTGTCGTAAATATATTGTTCTAATAATATTATGTTTCATATTACTTACTTCGTCAGTAAAAATTTCCGTTCCGCCCCCCCCCCCCCCCAATAAAAATTCTGTATTCGCCCCTAATTATTGCCATACAGAATTATTGGACCATGGAAAATACTGCCCGCTTTTTGTGGCCAAACAAATGAATTTTTGGTTCTTTGTATGAGAACGTTCTTCTCTATGTCAATCAGTCGGCATATATAAAATTAGAAACAGAATAATTAGAGATCCGAGAATAAATTTTGTTTCTACACCGACCATTTCACTTTCGGTTTCATCAGAAGACATACGCTATCGACTCTTAATATTTTTTTTTTCTAAACTATTTTATTTCGTTTTCAGTTTTTGCAATATCAATAACCTTTCATGCTCCTTTTTTTGTATCATTTTTCCTTTTTTTTCTCTTTCTCTCTTCTCAATATGGATGACATTATTTTGAAGTAACTATAAGTAGATGGTACTTTCTCAGTCATTATATTCCTTTCCGCCAAAATTTTCAATATTTACTCCTTTGGTTTCTTCTCCACCTTTCGTCTCTTCTCCACCAATGTGTAATATCTCTTTGGACCAGTATGTCAAGAATGTTGTTGCTCAAATGATTTTTAATTTCATCGAAACATGATCTGATTTTTTCTTTCAGTGACGGCTGCTCTACTACTGGTTAATGTTTCAGGAACTTTCTTCAAGAATTTGTGAAAAATTTCAGCGGCACATTGACGGTTGGTGTCTCGATATTTTGTTATTCTGAATTTCTTGATATAATTTTTAAACAGCGTCACACAAATCACAAAGGGTCAGGCCAGGTGAGCGTGGCGGTCATGGAATTTTTCCACTTTCCAGTGAAATTGGTGTCCAGCTATTTTCCAACGCTATGGTCGGTCGTCACTCTTGATTATGTTAACTTTGTTAACGAAATTTATGTTAAGTTTGTTAAAAAATGTTATGGTGCAGTTGAGACGCTAGTACCACTATTGAAGAAACAAGACATTAAAAAAATTACAGGTTTCCACTATAATTTATTTTCCTACCAGCCGCTCAAAATGAAACGAAATGACGACCTTACTCGAATTGAAAGTTGATTAAACATTCACACAGTCACACAAGTTTTACCTGTAACCAGAAGGAAAAATACACACGTCATTTTCTTTTTGTCTATGAAGGAAACAAATGTATCAAATTTTTTTATCGGTCTCCAGACAGAAGTAGAAGATACTTATTTTTTTCTCGGAGAAGTTGGCAATAGAGACTTTGTGTAACTTTGCCTTTTCATCTTAACCCAATGCTCTTGATCTTTTTTTAATCATGTTCTCAACAAACAGACCCATTATTTTTTCATGTAAAAACAATTCTTCCAACAGCTAGGTACATGTGAAAGTGATAGTGTTGTGGGGATGCCTCTCATTAAAAAATACAGCGTCTTTTATGTAGCTTTTGTAACTGTCTCCTACAATAATTAAAACTTTCTGATTTTTTTCTTATCTTCACAACTTCAGTATATTCCGTTTTTTTTCCTGGAGGGTTTCTGTTAAGTGATATCGATAGCTATTTTGAGGATTGAGTATTGAAATCATATTCATATCTAGTAAAAGTAAAGTTAGTAGTAAAGTAAAAAGTTAAACCAGAAAATATGGTAGTTTTGAATAGTATCCACTGTTTTGTAACGAATGTTGAATGTTGTTATTACTCCTTCCCCTCATTTCTTCTAATTTAAATATGATTTAAATTAAATTAAATTAAATATGATATGTATATGATTGACATCTTCAGAATCCATTTTCTGCAATAATATTTTTTCGCTATTTCCATTTAATTTTTGTCGAGAAAACAGAAGCACAAGATGAAGACAGATGTCTTGGATTCGATCTATACTCCTTTCACTTGTTACTTTCAATACGGTGCTGGTCAAATGAGTTTCCCGTCGTTAAATGTAAATTATGGTTTGCCTTGGGAAATGAAATTTCGTTAATCTTTTAATGTTGATAGATGTTGATAGTTTGATTAATCGGAAGAATATAAAGTGTTTCAATGCCTCTGTCACGGCCATCATTCACTTTGTTTTTATTCATAAAAATGTACCAAAAAATTATAGAATATTAAATATTCAGTGTGGCTATTGAACACACTAAAAGAAGAATTTGTTGATCCAAACATATGTTGGCAAAAACCGTTATGACAAGCTAAGTATTCTTCTTAATTCTATAGAGATTTTCGTTATAATGAGTAAAATAAAGTTTCAATTCATTCCCAAGAATACATATATTTTTCCCAAGCTGTGCTGAAGAAATACTTATTAAGAATGCCTGATATATTATGAAAATTGAAGTAAAATGAAACGAAAATGTGAAAGAATCATTAAAATATCTCTAGAAATGAAAAAGTTATAGGACTTTGAAGTTGCGCTTGAAAGAATAACGCAGTGTCCTACGTGAGCGGCAACACACGGTCGGCACGGCCGGCTTGGCCGACGCGGCGATATCAAAGTGATGATAATGATTGGTGTGTCCTCCGCGCGGCGCGCACTGCTCAAGCGGTTTTGAGGCGGTACAGCCTGTCATAATATTTGATATTTCCGCATTTGCCGCTTCAGACTAGGCCGGTCAGCTAACTTGTATTTTTTTCTCGAAATCCAAGCAAGATACGAAAAATATTCAAGATACCAAAAAGTTGTATTTTCAACTGCTCAAGCCGGATAAATATAAATGTTACGAAGTAAGTCGGTGACGTACATTTTTTGTCGACGGGACACATGCGTTTTGCACGGCGTAGGACACTCTGGTCGCGATCGCCGCCAACGCCGCCATTGCAGCGTCGACCGCGTGTTGCCGCTTACGTAGGACAATGCGTAATTTCATCTAGTGTGCAACGTCAACTACATAAACGAGAACCCTTGCGCGGCTAACGAACTATTGTGGTGTAGCGATCTCAGATGTCACATTACGTCAAAAGCGAGCAAAGACCACAGACGTTCCACTGTAAAATACGTGAACTTAAATGATATGTATATTTCTCAGTTATGTTTTGACAGATTTTGAATTTTTTACACTGATTTATTAGTTTTTATCTATATTTTAATTCCATCGCGTTATAAATATAGTATTAACAATGTCATGAAACTTGTCCATTGTTTTGCTTCAATAGTGCATTGGCATTTACATTCGCCATTCATGTTTCTATGAAAATTAAATTTCATTTCTTGAAGTAAGATGCATTTTTTCGAGCATTTGACATATATGTATAGAGTGTTTCGAAAGGAACCCGCACGATTCTTGGCGTCTATTTATTTTTTTTGTTAATTTGAATATGTTGTTATTTCTGTAGAAATAGGCAACTTTCTTTTAGACCTCAGATTTTGCAACTATACAGAGTCGATGAGTATAGAGGACAAACATGAGTCGTTGAAAAAGTTTTTGATATTAATTTTTCAATTTTCACTACTCGTTTTATGTTATTTACCTTTTTTCGCTAGTTTATCACTGGAATTTTTGATGTTTCTTCTTCCTTTGCCATCGTGTCACACATTTCTATTTTTTCCATATCAAAAGATAGCATGTTTCAAGAGGATCAGTATTGTCACACTGTTGCCTTGAAGCGTTTATTTTATAATTCTGTTCAATTTAAACTCTATAGTAAATCTCTTACAGTTTTTAAGACACCCACGTAATATGGAAAACGTGGGAGATGAACCCGATGAGATGAATTGGAAGAGAGTATTGGAGACGTATGGTTTATTTGAATTGACGTCTTTCACTAATGATTAGACGAAAGTTTTATTTTACTGGAATAAATTGAAAACGCCATTTGGTATCGACCGTCTGACAGGAAGACGTTCGATATAACTTGGCATATTCTTACTATTTTATTTTTTGTTTGAAATGATTATGAAAGATCCAATATATTGGCGAAATATAGGAGCTTTGTCAGTGCAGGTGTGGAAATGTTTTATGTTTAATTTTTTGTTTGCATCTAAATTAATAGATTGAGATAAAAAAAGTGAAGCCTGTGTGGTTCAATAAATGTTCGTCGCAGTACCAAACCTGAGGAGTAGTTGTTTAAGATATTTTTTTCGTATTAGCAAAAATATTTTTTATATATTTTACACATACTTTCGGGATGTGTTTATATACTGTTTATGCAGTCTGATAGATTTCAATCTTTTGTCAAGTATGTAGTCAGGGTTCGAAAGAATGGTTGTTCAGGAAATCATACCTAATTTTAATTATCGAAAATATAAACATAACATCTATAACAAGCTTTGATTGATAATTATATAGTTTCAGAAAAAAATAAATATTTAATATAGGAAGTACTTATAACTTGACTTTATTTCTTATTTTACAAAACTAATTAGTGATTCATCATAGTTCTACACGTTTTTTTAATAGTAATGATTTCCTTTTTTTAAACAGCGTCGCTGATAATGATATACTTAATGATATGCCAGATAATAAAAATCATAATTTATCGTGACAGGTACATATTCTGGATATACATATATTTTTCGAACCATGCGTGTATTATATAACTCTCATATTGATAGTGATTTTTTTTGTGTTATGAAGTTTAATCTAATCTTGACCGTTACAATAATGTTCTTATTTGTTATTTTGTTGGATAAAAATAAAAGTATGAAATGCGATAAATATGGTTGTGAACTTTGAAGAACAAGGTCAACTGAGCTGAGATATTTTTATCATTCTTCAAATTACTCGATCGGAAAGTAAATGTCTCCAAATGCTGATCGCTTCTGATAATGCCAAATTTCTTAGCAAAACGGTTATTTATGCAACAAGTGCAAAAAGTGTTGGACACTAAACAATTTTTGCACGACTTGCATACAACAATTTTTCTATGTTCATGAAAAAAGCAAAAATATATTTATTGAGGTGCGGTACTAGGTACCCTTGCTGATTGCTCACGGCTAGCTCTTGTGTTCAAAGGCAAAGGTCGGTCAACAAGTAACATTCATATTTATGCGTAAACCTAGCAGCGCTAAGGATAAGGCTCACAGTAAATATGTTACTGGGCGCCATCCACAGACAATTTTTTTTTGACTGAACCTTATATCCTGAGGCCAGTCCCTGTAGAACGATGACCTTTATGTCCTGCAAAGAAATCACCAGATCAACAAATGATAGACAATGATTACAAATTCATTTCAGTATAAGTTTTTTCTGACTTGTACTAGAAAGTGGAACACTGTGCCTCAGGCACCTTTAAAACAGTAATTAAGCAATTAATGCACTTTCGGCCAAATGCAGGACAGGGGGGATAAATGTATTTATAACCCGCACCTTATATTTCTGCGCTAGTACTATCAAACCCTATCTCACTCCTCAAAATGTAATGTTTTTCCTAAGCGTTCATGGGCATGGGCATGGGGGGTTACCCATAGTATTTCTTCTGGAGTTTGGATTCACACCAATGATGTTGGGTGCTATCTATTGATATGAAAGCCGGGAATGATAACCTTAAAAATACTTCTCGTCACAAATGCATAAATAGTATTTAATGGTTTGTGGAGGATCTTAACAGATCATTAACGGATTAATCTCGTTCTTAATGTTCTTATTCATACTTAACGTACTTATCAGTACTTAACGTAATGGTTGTACTTTACTTATCGTAGACAAATAATATCATAAATGATACATTCTTCGCCCAAAACAACCCTTCTTCTTCTTTCAAATATTTTCAACCAAGGTATTAAGGCACTTGGTAACGAATCTAAAGGTCGCCTCATAAATAAATGGCGCCGGCATGCTCTTGATGTCAAAACCTATAACTGAACTCTTACTTATAACCTTGATCATGACTCTCAGAACACATAAAAATAGGTAAACAGACTATTCGAATCTTGACGAATACTTTACCATGACACTGATCAAGATAATAAATGAATATAAAGAATTAAGTCAATAACAGCTTTTGACAGTTATAGATATCAGATATGTTATTTTATGATGAATGGAACTTCATGATCAATCGTCGGTTTACAAAATGTGAATGTTACATTATTAGCAAAAAATAGAAGCGACGTTATTGGGTGCATCCATATATTTATATAAATTTTGAAACATGTTTCCTGTGTAGTGTCAAAAGAACCGAGTCATCATCCAGCCAAATTTCAATTATTTTATTGAGCGTCCTTGCATATTTACTACATTAGTTTCGAGTGTTGGACCTCACAAACCACATATCACATTAAATTCTTCGCCGTCTCTCATTTTCTTCTACCAACTAACCCAAGAACTTGAAACATGAAATGAGAAATAGAACAGAATCTATTTCATGCTTCATGTTTCAACAGGATTTGCTTCTCTCTGACGTACGTCAAGTGAAACGTATTTCTTTGGTGTGCGAATTCCCAGTGAAAACAATATGTTATTTTTTCATGAACGTTTCATGTTTCTTGTTTCATGTTTGATGTTTCTTTGATGTGCGGCCTTGACTAAGAAAATTGTACTTTACTTCACTGCCCGAAAACTACAATGATTTCCACTTGTATTCATAGTATTTATACACCTGGTAATTTTGCCACCACATCAGCCTTTTGGCGAACGCTCGGTCTATATAACGTGACGAGGTGGGAGGGAGACGCGTCTATCAAAGACACACGTGCCTGGCGTTTTGTCTGGCGCCGCCGTAATTAGTGTCGCTTGGTATTGTTTTACTTTACAATTCAATAGCCTGACCTCTGAATACACTATTATCGTTGAAATTATCCTACTCAACTGAAGCAAAAAAAATGTTAGTAATAAATAAGTTTGTGAAATCTGCATGTAAATGGTTGGATGGAAGAGCAAGGCTCTGCAATGATTTTTCATGTGCGGAGATTGAATCCTGCCTTTTGTTAGGTTAAGTATCTGTACTGAGTATCTTAACAATAAAAGCATTTATTATTATTATTATTATTATCATTATTATTAAATGTAAAATGAAAGTTGTGGAACACATAGAAGACATTTTTTTTATAGGGACCATTTTTCGATCAGAAGAGTTTTTTGGGTCACATTGACTTTTAAAATGAAGCGCGTGCGCTGTTTGTCTGTATAACTCTCAGCATAAACTGAATGCATTCGATATTATGTGTGATTCAATAGATGTTCCCATCCATAGGTCCTTTTTCTACACCAAAAATGCTTATTGCTCAAACAGACTTATCGTACAATATAATTTCATTATACCACAAATAAAATTTTCTGAACAATTTCCTCGTTTAATACTAATAAATGTTTATTCATAAAAAAACACAATGAAACACAGGCTTGAGTTAATTTTGTAAATACAGGAGATATCACAGAAGTAAAATGCTTGTTTGTGATTTGATATATATTAATATTACAATATATGTAGTAATTTTTTTTTGTTAAACTTATAAACCTAATTTACAAAAATATTAAAATGCAATGGTACACAGTTAAATTTTAAAATATTCGAAATGTTACAAATAAGAACAAAGAAATGTTATAGCTGTATCCAAGACTACTTAATTTCAAGCCTTAGCGAAAATAAATTGAGGTTATCCCTCTGCTAGTTTTCACATACTGATGGTCATCAATTTCGGTACTTATATATTCTCATCCAATGACCATCAAAAATCTTTGAAATTATGCAACATATATAAAGATAGCACTTTTTCAAATAATAATTTTGTATGAAAGTATGAATGCGAGACTCCTTACGATTCAGGAGGTTGAAAGTCTCTGTCGCACTCATTGGGCATATGGAGTAGTGTTTTGCCCATATCATCGCAGCCGTTTGACATAATTCCATCAAACCTGGTATCACTGGATTCGTAATGACGTTCCCTAACCGAATATGGAAAATATACTGGGTGTCCCACTTAAAAATATCACCAAAGTAATTTTTACTCAAATTCGGATAACTCTATCTATTTTGGGTGGGGTTCAAAAATTGGCCTATCGGAAAAGAAAATCGACCTGTCCGAGGATTTTTCCATGATATCTTTATATTCAGAAATAATGAATTTATTCCATTTGGCGGTTACACACTGTATACAGGGTGTTCCTTAAAGACATGCTAATATTTGAGGGGGTGATTCTTTGACTTATTTTAAGGAAAAAACTTTCTATAAACGTATGTCCTAAAAGTCCTAACTTTTGAGATACAGGATGATAAAGTTTTGAAAAAAAATCAGTTTTTTAATAATAACTGAGATAATATTGTAGACGTTTTTATAAAATTTGGTACATGTCTTCTATGCATCAAGGTGCATTTTTTAATGCACAAACATTTTCATTTTCTCAACCAGTGGCGTCCGTACGGGTTTTGCATTGAATATTTTTGGAGAAAAAAAATACTACGCCACTGCTTTCTCCAAAAAAAAAAATACTTTTGAGATCCTCATTTATTTTTGAGCAAATTTAATCTCTTGAGTTTTCTTTGTCCGCCGCATGGTTTTCGCTTAAAAAAATAAAAATCGTTTTACTTCAGGATCAATTCCTCAAAAATCTGATGTGGTGTGGAAATGATTGTGCATCGACTTAAAGCAAATAAAGGGATCAGATTTGTTCCAAAATGAATGAGAATCAAAAAAATATGGATTTCAGCTTGTACAAAAACGAATTTTATTTTATTTTATAAAAGTAAGTTTAAATGAACGGATCAAATTCATTAATTATTGACAATACTAACACTGATTATAAAAATTGTTGGAAATGGCCACCTTCACTTAATAGGCATGCTTCCGCCCGTCTACGCATGGAATTACGCACACGTTGAAATATTCCCGGCGTATTTCGAATAGTTTCACACGAGGCAACTATTCGCTCTCTTAAATCTTCTAAAGTATTAACGGGAGTTTTATACACTAGAGTTTTAAGGTGCCCCCATAAAAAGAAATCTAAACTGTTGAGATCAGGGGATCTTTCTGGCCATTGCTGAGGTCCTCCGCGACCTATCCAACGATTATGATAAACTGTATTTAAATGGTTTCGGACAATTACACTGAAATGAGCAGGGGCTCCATCGTGCATGTACCATATTCAATTCCTTAACGCAATTGGTACATCTTCAAGCAACCCATTTAGTTCTTCTTCGAGAAAGTGTAAATAAGACCGACCATCAAGGCGTCCTGGTAGAAAAAATGGGCCTATTAGATAATCACCAATAATTCCTGCCCATATATTAACCGAAAATTGGTGTTGAAAATGGGTTTTGGTTATGGTATGGGGGTTTTCTTCTGCCCACATATGATTGTTATGGAAATTTTGAATAGCATTCCGAGAAAAATTTGCTTCGTCTGTGAACAAAATTTGTGACTCAAACAGAAGTTCACACGCTGTGGAAAATCTCTAGGGAGTAATGCCTGTACTCGTAAAATATGGTATGGGTATAACAAAAAATCAACCAAAATACGCCAAACAATTTGATGACAAATATTCAGAGCAATTTCAATTTAATTGTTTTAATCAAGAACCGAGCATCTGACAAGAATTACACATTTTTTTGTATTCTCATTCATTTTGGAACAAATCTGATCCCTCAATTTGCTTTCAGTCGATGCACAAACATTTCCACACCGCATCAGATTTTTGAAGAATTGATCCTGAAATGAAACGATTTTAATTTTTTTAAGCGAAAACCATGCGGCGGACAAAGAAAACTCAGGAGATCAAATTTGCTCAAAAATAAATGAGGATCTCAAAAGTAATTTTTTTTTCAGGAGAAAGCAGTGGCGTAGTATTTTTTTCTCCAAAAATATTCAATGCAAAACCCGTACGGACGCCAGTGGTTGAGAAAATGGAAATGTTTGTGCATTAAAAAATGCACCTTGATGCATAGAAGACATGTACCAAATTTTATAAAAACGTCTACAATATTATCTCAGTTATTATTAAAAAACTGATTTTTTTTCAAAACTTTATCACCCTGTATCTCAAAAGTTAGGACTTTTAGGACATACGTTTATAGAAAGTTTTTTCCTTAAAATAAGTCAAAGAATCACTCCCTCAAATATTAGCATGTCTTTAAGGAACACCCTGTATAGCAATATGTGTCATGAGCATGCAACTAATTTACCTACTATAGGGTATTTTATGCTGTGCATGGTGTCTCTCAGGTCATCAGTGTTAATGAATGTGATAGCGTACCCGTTCCAAGATAACAATTTCATTTCGTACTTTTCAGGTATACCAACCTTAATTGGGTTTTTCTGGCGAGCGTTATTTTTGACGACAGGCCCTAACACAGAATTTTATTGAAATTTCAATTGATCTAGTTGAGTGATAAGTTGTTCCCACACATTCCGAATCTATGCTCAGTTGACTGAACACGTCATTATTCAGAATATATACCGACCCTATAAACTTTATACCAATGTTCTTCTTTGCGGATAACTTCGGCTTCCGACCAAGAGATGCTATGGTGATTCGTCCATACGTGATCTGCTATTCCTGACTTCGATGTTTCTCCTCGCTGGGTAATTTTCTTATGTTCACCGATTCTGACATTTAGTGGCCTCTTAGTTTCTCCAACATACGCCATCCCACATTCACAAAGAACATGGAAATGCAGTTTTTGGAGTCACTTTTCTCGTTGGGTGGTCTCGTTTTTCTGAGTTGGTCACGAATGGTGGTACCTGATCTGAAGCATGTTCGGATGTTATACCTCGATTCAAATCACCTTATCTTTTCCGATAAACGTCTCTCATAGAGAAGACATAGAGTAGGCAGTATTGGTTCATCTGTTTTCTTGGTGTTGCCTCTTTTTCGATTGAGGAGCACTCCTATATCTTTGACAGAGTACCCATTCTGTCTGTCGCAGACTCGTTATTGCTACCATGGTGAATAAGGTAGGTACTTTATCCATCTAGTGACGTATAGAAGGGGTGGCAATGGATTTCTTTCAGATTCGCAACACTACGAACTTCAAAGGTAGATGTACCATCAGTGTTTCCCAGATGTCTGAAACAATTGTCGACGTTCCCACTATGGTTATGTCGCTGTGTAAGATCCTTCCCGTGAATAAACAGTTACTAACTCACTAACTAGTTTACCGCTTCTGTGAGTAATCGAATCCTATAAACGGTTCGCTTGCAAAGGGCATTTCCACGAAGAGGAGCGCATTCGTAATCCATAGTTTTGTTGTCCGTTTGTTTCGTTGGCACTCTCTCTCTCATTAGTCTATTTATTCATCATTCGTCGCGTTATTTCGGCCGAAACTTTTCGTCGGCCGGTGGTAAAGTACGTGAGTCACGGCAATGCGCGCCTAATTTAGGATCTGCTGTCAGCTCGCGTCAGAATTACGAGCATGGCGAAATCGCGGGGCGCCAGTGGCGCCCCCGTTCACGCGCTTCTACTGGGAAATTTGACGGTGTTTAACTTGTCTTGGAATGTCCAATCACAAAATATTTATATTATGCTGACTCAAAGATGCGTTAGAAATTTAAATCGCTTCCTGCTAGTCCTGAATTTCTTAAATAGTACTACGATTTTTTAACACGCTTACCTATATTAGCTTCACTTGTTCTATCTATGTAACGAAAACTTTGAACGTGATTTTCACCCACTTCCAGACGTCCGAATGATTTGAAATTTAGCAGATGTTCATAATTCTGGTGACAATGAAATATAACTTTTTTTTATAGAAAAAAAAAAAAAAATGGCGGCTCTAAGATGGCGAGATTTGTGATAATGGTCCGATTTGATTCAAAATTGGTATGTAAGGGTTTTCGGGGTCGGAGATTATGATTAATTTTTCAAAATTCATAAATTCAAAATGGCGAACGAGAATTGTCATTATGGTCTGATTCGATTCAAAATTAGTGTGTGAGGGTTTTCGGGGTCAGAGATTATGAATTTTTTTGTCAAAATTTATGAATTCAAGATGGCGTCCCAAGATTGTGAACGAGTTTTGTGATTATGGTCAGATTTGATTCAAAATTGGTATGGTTTTCGGAGTCGCAGAATTCGATTTTTCAGTAATAAGGAAAATAATACTTAGTTTAAAAAACGAAAGAACACGCTTTACTTCCAACATGGACTAAAAAGTAAAGAATAATTGACAATTTATTTACTCAAACGTAAAAAAGCGTGGTGTGCTTGACAAAGTTCTCTTGGGCTCTTGAATGGTCAGTATTGTTGAATTGAACTAAAAAAATATGAGAATATAGATCGAAAGTACTCACCCTTTTTGTACTTTTGAGTAAATAAATTGTCAATTATTATTTACTTTTTAGTCCATGTCTTCCAGTTGTTACTTTACAAAATGTTTATCACAACACATAGTAAAATTTTTGTGCACGAACCAATATTGGCATAGTTATTTCTGAATTGCTATCTGTCTTTTTCTCCTACAACAGTGTGTCCCTAGACCAGTGGGACAGTTATATATCTCTTGGGCCAATAGAAATTTTCGAAATATTAAAATATAAAATTATGTAATGTAGTCTGCCCTACTTTTACTACCCAGGCTAGTCAGTAGTGAACGGTGTAGGTTCTTTGGACTATCTTGCCAGTTTCTGATTTTTAAGGTGACAGGCAAGTAAATTAAATTTTGAATTTTTTTATATTTGCAATGGCTGGACGCCAGCAATTTTTAATTTAAGGGGAAAAACTACAAATAACCTAATAGATAAGATAGGTAAGATAATAAAGATAATAGAACTTCCTTCTGTAACCAGCTGAGCAAGAAAACTATAATTTATAACAATATAATTTTATTAACAAATGTAAACGAGGTTAGGTACCCATTCACTCAGGTGTGAACTGTAGTGTTTAAATAATTGATGTTAGATTATGTACTGACTCATATGTTTAAATGATCAATATTGTTTTTGAGTTTGGAACGTCTCTTCACTGAATTTGTCTGTTGACTACCAAGTATACCTTCAAATTGTGTACGTGGTTCCTACCATTTCCTGGTATATTTGCTCTGGTGTTAACTATGGAGGACCCCCTTTTATTCACTCCACTTCAAGAACTTTGGATACCAGATAGCAGCGAACAGCGTGTTCAGTGGGAATGCTCCTCGTCCAAGATGTTTGTCATGAAACACGATTTACAAATATTAGTGTTTCGCACTTCACTCGATATCAATCATTAAATATGGTTATACAATGGAATAAAATGTGTTTCCTTACAGATAATAATATTGATAACTTATCTCCTAAATGTAACAATGAGTTATTGATGCATCAATTATTAAAAACAAACTTGAAATCACTACTGAATAGGTCTTAGCGAGATAATGTTGATTATAAATCACAAACTAGAAAATTACTAGTGACTTATCATAGCAGTTGGAACGAATATAGATGAATTACTTTGTTTGTACCAAATTTACAGATATGTTAGAGAAAAAAAATTATGACCCTACTATTGTCCATGCACTCAACATGTGATGATCAACTCGAACTTTTTGTTAACTGGACGTAAAGTTCGAATATGAAATGTTCAATCCTTGAAGCTCAAGCTGAATTGATCAGGAAACTCGAGGTTCTCCACGGTGATGTGCAATAATCAAAGTGACTTACAGAAAATCTTCGATGTTCGATCCTAAAATTTGTGGTATCAGTACCACGATGAGATCCCACTCATCTTGTTGAAATCGCCAACTATTCCATACAATTCCATGTGGTCGTGTCGACTCTGGAAACTCCACATGTGTTCCACACTATTCGAAAAAGCGTTATCTCTACATAGAAGATGTTGGGACCATTTATTTATGCTTCAGGCCAAACCTCAGCTCGCTTCGAATCACAAGATTGATAACTTTTATCAAAATCAGCACCGATGGATATAAATTACTTTGGATTTTTCACCTTTTGTCACTTCGACATCAGACCTACGAGTTTACCTCTCGACCTCTTCCACATCAAACTCTCATCTCCTTTCCGCATCCCTCTCTCTCAAAATTCTTCCCCTCTCCACTCCACCTGATTTCTTCTTCTTCACATAACTCGTGAACTAAAGATGGCATATGCTAGAGGGAAGAATTGTCAATACATTTCATCCAAAATTCAGAAATGAGTTTCGAGCGGCGCTTCTGACATGCGCGGGTTTGCGAAGTGTTGACGGAGAGCGATCTTCAAACCACACCTCATAGATGTCGCTACCAATACTGATTGGTACTTACACGGTATCAATAGTAATGTATTTTATCGACTAAATCTGAGAGCTATCGAATGAAATGAGAGTAACGAATATTTCGTTAGATGTCGCTACTAATACTGGTTTGTATTCATACGGTATCAGTAGTAATAGAGATGAATAATAATATATTTTTTTATGGACTTAACTTGAGAGCTATGGAATGAAATGAGAGTAACGAATATTTCGTTACACATCCCCCTTACTCCGCCAAAAAAAATTCAAACAAATGTTTGGATTTTTTTTTTTTTTGTGTATATATAGAAGATTAATGACTCAAGTAACACCATTGACAAACAAGATTTATCCACATGATGAAGGTAAATCTGTGTGTAAATTATAGCATTTATAAGCTAAGTTATCTATTATGAGAAAGGGATATTGCTAATTACCAATACCAAGGTAGTAAAATTTGTAAATTTTAGCATTTACATGGCTGAAACTTCCAACAATCTGTATTAATACAGTATGGAGGGAAGATATACAATAGGGTCTAATCAGTGACCGCCCCCCCAAGACAAAACTCAGCGCAGTCGAAGCTCTCCCAGACAATCTGGCCAAGATGCTCTCTTCGCTGCTAGATGTTGTTGCGGCGCCGGTGAGTATACATCTACTACCACTCGCCTCCAGATTCTCTGAGACAACCACCGACTGCCCCGAACCAAACCCAAGGAGACCATCACCGGCCACACCCTCGGTGAAACAAAAGATGCAAGTTATCAAGAGGAAAAACAAAAATTTCCGATTGTCACCTTCAACCGGGGTGAACTGTAGTGTCACCTACTGAAATAGTGAACTATTGTTTCACTAGTCATCAAAATGAAATTTTCGGGATACTCTCAGCCTTGGCACTGTGAACAAGTCCTCAGATGCGACAGGTCCAGGGAGCTCAGGATCCCCTAGTAGTAACGCCCGGCCGCTCTTATGCGAGCTTCACACGCTGACCGGCCTAGACCTCCACGCTAGCCTGACGCTACCCCCCAAAGTTCACCCTTCCAAGGACCCCGCTAGCAAGCTAGCTGTCACATCTGAACTGAGCTCACACACCGCCAAAGTGAGTCCCTAAAACAAAACATCAAAAGTTAATCATCCTTTTTTTTCAGGAAAGGGTTAAAACCTCCAAAATAACTCCTTCATTAGAGTATCTATTGCGGGATATGAATTTAAATTAGGGAAAGAAAACAATTACCAAATTTCTAACAAGGGACTACAAAGTTGAAGAGATCTTCAGAAAACATTGCTGTGATTTGGTCAGAAAGGCTAGGATGTTATTACTCAGGCAGGCAAAAGGTACTTGAATTTCCAAGCAGTCACTTTGAAATAAGTAGGCAACCAGCTTCTCTAGAGTCTTTTGAATATTATAGAGTCAACTAATAAGATATTAAGGTACAGATGAGTTCATTTCTACATTATGAACGGTTCAATACATATAATTAGAATCGTTTGTTTTTCAAAAGAGATGAAAGCAAATATTATGTTGTGTTATCTAATATTCATACGTTGCTAAGATTTATTGATTATTTCAAAGCGTACCAGGAAATTAAATCTGCGCTGAATTTTGGAATTACCTAAAGTAAGATATAATGTGAGTTGTCTAGACCATATAAGTCCAAATCACATAAAGAAGGAAAAGGTAAGATAATAGGAAGATATTAGGAAAGATAACAAGCTAGAAATTTAATTGAAGTCCACCGAATGAAATGTACCTCTATTAGATATAGTAAAAATAATGCAGTAAATTAATAGTCAGGCATATCCTGTACAGTAGTGAACCTATTAGGTAAAAGAAAATCTAAGGAGTCTTTCAACATCAAAAGTTATCAAAAGATAATTCCTGGGCACTAGGCAGGAACTAAACGGTAGAGACAAAGTAAGTTCATCAACTTATTCGCTAAACCAAGATAATAATCAATGAAATAACATTTCAATGATAAGTTATTAGACAGCATCAAAAGGTAAATCCATTTATTAGGATAAGATACATGACTGTCTAATGAGGCAAGATAAACATGAGAGAAATAATAGATATGCTTGAATTAAATTCAGAACAGTTTATAAAAATCCTTCAGTTTTTATTGACAAGTTCTCTTCTGAAAGAACCAAATTTGCTATGAAGCGTTATCTTAAAGATAAATACTTTCATGAAGAACTGTATCAAAAAATAATATACATGCAATATTCATATTAATTCCTCATAAGTCTTTTGATTAAATCTAACTTTCGATGAAAAAATTCAGATAACAATTAATGAAAGGTTATTTACTGCAAAGATAGGTATTTTCTACGAGGTAGTAAGAGATATTTTACTAAAGAATTTTACTGAACTGATTTTTCTGAGATAATGAAGGATAAGTTACTGCAAGACATTGGATTGCAAAAAAAAATCAGAGGTATACCAAGACATTTCATTGGAAAAGAAAAATTGACTTCAATTGTTGGAAATTTTCCTATACAGTGGCCAGTTTCAAGACTTCTACTTGACGTCTGGTTATACCACGGTGAGCGAATTCTAAAGCCCCAACTCACGGAGCTAGAACAGGAAATGAAATATTTAGCAGGTGATCGCCAATGACAACACCAGGGGTCATTCAGGATAAATGCATTAATACTACTACAGCACAAATAAACCGAAAATTCCTAGATAAGATCATCACAGATCAGAAAATGCCACCTAGGCAGAAAGGTATGGAATTTCAGTTCTAAGTGAAGTAGCTACTGCATGACCGACATTACCCAAAATGTCCCAGCTGGTTATCACTGTAAGCGGAACCATGAAAAGATATTCCAAGCTAAAAGGTGGCCAGTCGTAGGACTTTTACCTACCATCTGGTAATGCCATGGTGGAGTTAGTCTTAGGCCCCCTCCACTGAGCCTAAATCAGAGAAAAGTAGGAAAACTTGAAGAGTAAAAATAATAATCTAAACAATCCAAGGTACGTTGTGGCTATAGGTCAACAGTCATCATCAAGAGATAAAAGGTACAGGTTTGATTATTGCAGGTATCTAAAATACAGGTGAAGCTCATATTTAGTTTGTTGTTCTTGATTTTCGCAGCAAAGATAACAACAAAGATATCCTGTCAGAGATAGTAATGAAAAATTTCATTAAAGATAGGTATACAGAAGGGTAGTGAAGTTCAACTTCCAAAAAGACATTCTGTCTGAGATAGCAATGAAATCAAATATTTCATTAAAGGTAGGTAAACAGAAAGGTAAAAAGGTTTAACTTCTATAAAGGTATTCTGTCCAAGATAGGTAGGCTATGTGTGAGACTGGAAAAAATTTAGTAGAAAAACTTAATTCAATAAACTGAGTTATGGACCAATTTCTTAAAATTTTTAGAGAAAAAAAATTGGAGTGATCAGTATGCAAATTAATAAAGACCTTTCCAAAGAACAGATTCTCCCTCAGGGGTTATCAAAAGATAAACTTCAAAAAAGTAATATTAGCAACAATTTAAATTCGACCACCATTTTTTTTCCATTTTTCACAAAGGCCATTGGCAAAGATAAATCACTTCAAAGGTAATCAAAATGAGAGCTTATGCAAAAAGCTATCAATATGTAAGTAAAGTGTGAGATAAAGATAATATGAGCTAGATAATTTAGTATTAACGATATGACTGCAATAAAGATATTAATATGCAAAATAAGCAAATACAATAATGACTGTTGCCAGGATATTTATTGTAAAAAGGAAAGTTAATGATAAATAGGTAAGTAGAGGAATACTTAAGGCAATTCCTCATCACAATTTTGATCCACTTCTGGATCTGAGTAATCATCAGAGTCTAGAGAAGCTGGGTCCATCTTCATGTCCTTTACATGCCAATTACCTAAATCAGAGCCATCACTACTCTTTAAGGAATAAACCAGAGGAGATAGAACTTTATCTACAATGCACGGAATATATTTGGGAGCAAGTTTTGCAGCAAAGGCATTTTCTGCTTTAGATAGAACGTAATTTCTCTTTAGAACCCTGTCACCTACTTTATATTTAATATCACGTTTCCTGAGATTATATGTTTTGGTATTTCGATCATAGGCTTTGCGTAGTTGTTCACGAACTTCGACAAAGATATTAGGTAATTCTTGAAGATCCTCAACTCTTGCATTTTTTTCAGAGATTTCGACAATGTTTCTAGAGTTTTCAGCAATTTGTCCATAGTAATCCCCTGAAAGTGGTACATTTCGACCAAAAGTTAAAAATGCAGGTGAATAACTAGTGACATCACTTTTTGCAGTACGGATTGCTTGTGCAATTTTGAAGATAGATTGATCCCAGGTTTTATGATTTTCTTTAATATAGGATCTAATGGCGGTAACAATTACTTTATTCTGCCTCTCCGTTGCATTAATCTGGGGATGATATCTAGCTGTATACCAGATTTTTTGAACTTTATAGTTAGATATAAAAGTTTTAAACTCTTTACTGGTGAATACTGAACCATTGTCACATGCAAATATTTGAGGTACTCCAAAAATGAGGAAAACTTGATTTTCCAAAAATTTAATAATGGCCTTAGATGTGGCTTTAGATAAAGGATGAACTAAAACGAATTTTGTAAACCAGTCGACAACTACCAAAACATACTGATTTCCATTTTTAGATCTAGGATAAGGTCCTAGCAGATCTGCTGAAATCAACTGAAAAGGGAAATTAATGTTTTTGTAAGAACCCATTAGTCCCGCTTGGGGTAAATTTGATGGTTTGCAAGTGGCGCAGGTGGAACATTTCCTCACATATTTATAAACGCTCTTTCTAAGACCAGGCCAATAATATAACTCTTGGATACGAGCAAGGGTTTTAGCAATACCTAAATGTCCTGCAGTTTCACTGTCGTGAAATGTTTTCAACAATTCTGCCCTGTTCGCAGTAGGTACTACAATTTTCCAGTCAGATAAATTGCCTATGCTCTTATATCTGTCAAAAACATGTTTATAAATAATATTTTGCTGTACCCTGAAGGAAGGAAATTTTTCAGGATTCTCAGTAACGTTTTTCAACATATCACTGTACCACTTATCTGGCTTAAGAGTAGATAAATTCAGGACTGCAGTCTCCGAAGTGGATCTAGAAAGTGCATCAGCTACAACATTGAGTGTGCCTTTCCTATGTTCGATATCAAAAGAGAATTGAGACAATTTTACAGCCCATCTGGCCAATCTACCAGCAGGGTTAGACATGTTATTAAGCCATACTAAACTGGCACAGTCTGTGACAATTTTGAACCTGGTTCCTTCGATATAGCAACGGAACCTCTCAATGCCAAAAATTACTGCAAGGAGTTCCTTTTCAGTAGCGGAGTATTTCCGCTGGCACTTGTTTAGGGTTTTGCTTGCATATGCCACTGGATGCTCCATGCCATCCACTTCCTGAAATAAAACTGTTCCGAGCCCTGTGTTCGACGCATCGCAATAAATCACAAAAGGTTGAGAGAAATCTGGACTAGCTAATACGGGTGCAGTTGTCAATGTTCTCTTGATATCCTCAAAAGCCTTGTCTGCCTCCTCTGTCCAAACTATAGGTTGCCCCTTTTTCCTACCTCTTAAAAGGTCAGTAATTGGGCTACATAAGGAAGAAAAATTATTAAGGAATCTGCGGTAATATCCAACCATACCAACCAGTCGTCTGATTTGTGTGGTTGTTTGAGGCTTCTCATAATTTAAAATAGCAGAAATTTTTGAATCATCTATTCTTAAGCCACCCTTATCTACAATGTATCCTAAAAATTTTAGTGATGATCTACAAAATTGTGATTTTTCAAAATTTATAGTTAGTCCAGCTTGCTTCAAATTTTCCTTAACTTGCAACAAAATTCTCATATTGTATTACTCACATAATGTACATCTTGTAATATCTTTAACTGGGCTTGCCCGTATATATAAATAAATATGAGTTTCAAAATCAGGAGTCGTGATTATTATATCGTCAATATAATAAAAAACATAGGGTTCTAGAGAGGGACCAATAACTAAATCCATCAAACGGCACATCGTTTGGCTTGAACAAGAAAGACCAAACGGCATACGAACATATTCGAACAGCCCTCTACCACGTACAGCAAAAGCAGTTTTAGGACAGGAGGAAGGTGTTAAGCAAATTTGATGAAAAGCTTTTTTCAAGTCAACAGAAGATAGGAATTTGGCATCTCTCAATTTGCACACTATAGACTCAATAAGAGGCATAGGATAAGCATCTGTGACCGTGACCGAGTTCAACTTTCTAGAATCTAGAACAGCTCGATATTCACCAGAGTGCTTCTCTACTAGCCATAATGGATTGCACCAAGGAGACTGTGAAGGTTGAATAATGCCCAATTTCAACAACTCATCAATTTCTTTATTTAGATGCACTTGCATGGCAGGGGACAAGGGATATTGACGCTGTCGAATAGGCTTTGCAGAACCTGTTTCGATATGATGCTGTAGTAAATGTGTTTTACCAATACTATCAGCAGGAGAAATTTCAGAAAAGGAATCCACAACTATTTTTAACTTAAGTTGTTGTTCCTTGGTCAAATCCTCATATGATTGGATAGTATTGACAGTGCAAATTTCATCGTTATTCTGTAAGGTATAAGATAAATCATAAAAATTTGCTTTCACCTGGAATTTCCTAAGAAAATCTATTCCTAAGATAATTGTATGTTTCAAGGAAGGGATAACCAACAATTTAATCCATTTATTTTGCCCTAATAATAAACTAGGAAGATATACATGGCCTAAACATTCTTGTGATACACCATCCGCAGTAGTTACTTGTAAGGGAGTGTCATGAATGACAGTAATGTTCCACTTTTTTAAAAGGAACATACCATATGAACCTAAGATAGAATGACAACTCCCAGAGTCTACAAGGCACGAAACTTCGTCATCATAGATGTGGATTCTTAGATAAGGACGGTTATCACTTACTTTGTTCTCAAAAATTGGATTAATTGGAGGTACACTGAGATTAGAACTTGACTTTTCAGGTAATATAGGAGATTTAGAAACAAAATTACGAACAACAGCTAGCCATTTCTGCCATTCTGCAGAACTCACTGTTTTGATTTTGCTTTGTTCTTTTTGGATTTGTTTGTGGAGGTGTCTGGGCTTGAACTGCTGGCCACCACAGCGTCCAGACCTGCTGTGCCAGCTTGTACGTTTTTTGGAGTACATTTAAAACATTTTGATTTTACAATACCCTTTCTTCCACAACCAAAGCAAAACAAGGTCTTCTGAGATCTACATTCAGTATAGATATGTCCACTACGAGAACAGTTCCAACAAGTAGTAGAGTTTAAGGCAGAAACATTTCTATTGCTGACAAATTTGCTTATAGAAGGCAGATTCTTTGATTCTTGTTGAGTAGGACAACTTAAGTCAGGTTCCAATAAATTTGTTTTAGATACTGGAGGAGGTTTATATCTGTCAGACCATTCACAAGCTTCTTCCAATTTTTTACACAAACTATTCAACTCAGAGACAGTATTAATGTCCTTCAAAACTAAATGTGGCATATAATGAGGTAGTAGATTTCTTTGAATGGTATTTACCATTTCTTTCTCAGATGGTTTTGTTTTTAGTCTATTGAAAAGTCCCTCCATAGAGGTAATGTACATGGTAACTCTTTCGGAAGAACCTTGCGTTCGATTACTAATCTCTCGTTTCAGATCTTCATCGTAATGGTATGGTAGAAAATCATCCTTAAGTTTTTGTACAAGTTCATCCCAGTTTCCTAGCCTTTTCCTATTATTGTTATACCATGTCCAAGCCTGATCTTTAAATAAATCTCCAGCAGATAAAAATAGATCGTCTTTAGAGACATTACGAGCAAAGCTGAAAGCATCAACTTTTTCCAAGAAAGAAACTAGAGATTCTTTACGATCCCCACTAAAGTGAATGTTCCACTTATAAGGCAATACAGGCTTTGGAAAATTAAATTGGGGAGGCTGATGGCTAGGGCCTGTTGGAGTTGATGTCTGAATAGATGTACCGCTAGAAACTTTAACAGCTAAGTCTCCTTCGAGCTCTACAAGCTCTAAATGAAGTGCTTTTTTAATTGCCTCCTCATTATCATCAGTAAATTCAAGTCTATGAATTCTTCCAGATAAATGCAAAAGTCTAGTAGATAATCTCTTGTATTCAACAACGTTATGAGTATAGGAATCAATTTTTGCTTTTAAATCAACTAACGTTTCTTTGACTAGGGATACATCTTCAGCAAAGGTATAACAAACAGTGAAAGCACCAGAAAAACTACGGTTTGAACTCTCCTGACTCAGAAGTCCTCTCAAAATTTTTCTACGTTTATCTAAGTCCCCTTTTGGTTCTATATTTCTTATCTTTATTTCATAATCAAGTTCTTTAGCTTTTAGATGATTTACTTCCATATTGCAAGATGAATATTTAATCAAAAGTCAAATAGACAAGGTACGGTAAGTCATATAACGATAAAAAGCTATGATCAGATTAGTAAGATAGGTGAGTTGCTCTTCAAAAATAAACGATATGAAAAATATCAGTTCGATACGATAGGTGAATAGCAACTCGAAAGATAGATATATGTCACTAAGATATGAAAAATAATTGTGAAATGACAAATTCAGTAATGAGTTTTCAATTACAAAGTTAAAGTTATCAGAGTTAAATTGCTTATCTGGTACAGAAGGGAAGGTAGAGATATTTGCCAAAGCAAATACTATTGTTCAAAAAAAATTTTTTAAGTCACTAAAACGTTGAGGCGCCAAAATTATGTAATGTAGTCTGCCCTACTTTTACTACCCAGGCTAGTCAGTAGTGAACGGTGTAGGTTCTTTGGACTATCTTGCCAGTTTCTGATTTTTAAGGTGACAGGCAAGTAAATTAAATTTTGAATTTTTTTATATTTGCAATGGCTGGACGCCAGCAATTTTTAATTTAAGGGGAAAAACTACAAATAACCTAATAGATAAGATAGGTAAGATAATAAAGATAATAGAACTTCCTTCTGTAACCAGCTGAGCAAGAAAACTATAATTTATAACAATATAATTTTATTAACAAATGTAAACGAGGTTAGGTACCCATTCACTCAGGTGTGAACTGTAGTGTTTAAATAATTGATGTTAGATTATGTACTGACTCATATGTTTAAATGATCAATATTGTTTTTGAGTTTGGAACGTCTCTTCACTGAATTTGTCTGTTGACTACCAAGTATACCTTCAAATTGTGTACGTGGTTCCTACCATTTCCTGGTATATTTGCTCTGGTGTTAACTATGGAGGACCCCCTTTTATTCACTCCACTTCAAGAACTTTGGATACCAGATAGCAGCGAACAGCGTGTTCAGTGGGAATGCTCCTCGTCCAAGATGTTTGTCATGAAACACGATTTACAAATATTAGTGTTTCGCACTTCACTCGATATCAATCATTAAATATGGTTATACAATGGAATAAAATGTGTTTCCTTACAGATAATAATATTGATAACTTATCTCCTAAATGTAACAATGAGTTATTGATGCATCAATTATTAAAAACAAACTTGAAATCACTACTGAATAGGTCTTAGCGAGATAATGTTGATTATAAATCACAAACTAGAAAATTACTAGTGACTTATCATAGCAGTTGGAACGAATATAGATGAATTACTTTGTTTGTACCAAATTTACAGATATGTTAGAGAAAAAAAATTATGACCCTACTATTGTCCATGCACTCAACATGTGATGATCAACTCGAACTTTTTGTTAACTGGACGTAAAGTTCGAATATGAAATGTTCAATCCTTGAAGCTCAAGCTGAATTGATCAGGAAACTCGAGGTTCTCCACGGTGATGTGCAATAATCAAAGTGACTTACAGAAAATCTTCGATGTTCGATCCTAAAATTTGTGGTATCAGTACCACGATGAGATCCCACTCATCTTGTTGAAATCGCCAACTATTCCATACAATTCCATGTGGTCGTGTCGACTCTGGAAACTCCACATGTGTTCCACACTATTCGAAAAAGCGTTATCTCTACATAGAAGATGTTGGGACCATTTATTTATGCTTCAGGCCAAACCTCAGCTCGCTTCGAATCACAAGATTGATAACTTTTATCAAAATCAGCACCGATGGATATAAATTACTTTGGATTTTTCACCTTTTGTCACTTCGACATCAGACCTACGAGTTTACCTCTCGACCTCTTCCACATCAAACTCTCATCTCCTTTCCGCATCCCTCTCTCTCAAAATTCTTCCCCTCTCCACTCCACCTGATTTCTTCTTCTTCACATAACTCGTGAACTAAAGATGGCATATGCTAGAGGGAAGAATTGTCAATACATTTCATCCAAAATTCAGAAATGAGTTTCGAGCGGCGCTTCTGACATGCGCGGGTTTGCGAAGTGTTGACGGAGAGCGATCTTCAAACCACACCTCATAGATGTCGCTACCAATACTGATTGGTACTTACACGGTATCAATAGTAATGTATTTTATCGACTAAATCTGAGAGCTATCGAATGAAATGAGAGTAACGAATATTTCGTTAGATGTCGCTACTAATACTGGTTTGTATTCATACGGTATCAGTAGTAATAGAGATGAATAATAATATATTTTTTTATGGACTTAACTTGAGAGCTATGGAATGAAATGAGAGTAACGAATATTTCGTTACACATTCGGCACCGTGAAAGCTATCTTCAGGAATCACTATTTTGTTATACGAGGGGCGTAAGAAAAGCTCTTGAAATCGAATATTAGTTATGTCAAATGGAACATCCTATAAATTTCAATAAAATAGGCATTGATACCAAAGTTATATCAGTAACATTAAATGCGAAATTTCATCAAGAGAAACCCGTTACCTATATTACGACGAATTTATGGGGCCATTCAAAAGTATTGATCGTCCAGAGCATATTCTATCAAAGGAAATATTTATTTTGTCAGGGTGGTCAGAGAAATATTAGTGATTAGAAGAGTAATATGAATTCCATTATCAACAAATGAAAAAAAAAAGTGCGTATTCCCAACAAGGAATTATTATATTCAAAAATAACTGAACACGATACTTCACTTCATATATTCAAACTACCACATCTGTGTTTATCGTTTGGTAATATCTAGTGTTTTGTAGGTTACGATTTTTTGGTTTATTGAAAAAAATTGAGGAGAGCAATTATCCCTTCCTACGGCTCCATAATTCCAAGCTTAGGTATGAATACTTATTTTCAATAAACCATGAATACGGAAATGTTATAACGTATTCCGAATAATTCTTCATTCTTTCCAATCATTTTTATCTCAATTGTGTATTATAATTTTTTTTTTCAACTGGGTCGGTTTGAGAATGCACAGGATAATTAGTAGGAAATGATTTGCTACACCTCTCACATAGATACCAAGCATATTAAGTCCCACATGACACTGGGTTATTCAAATTATATTATAAAAAAAATTATGTACCGCTTCCTTGTTTTGTAGGTAGATAAGATATCATACGGAAGTTATATTGTGCTTTTAATCAATTCCGTTACAGTCTGTCCCGTATTGAGCAAAGCCTTTAGAATAAATTGCACTGATTTCAAAATGTCTTTTGATATTCTGTACCTATTTGTGAAATTGTAAATTCGGATTTTCACCATCTCATTTCCATCAAGAAATGTGTCAAACAAAATTCGCCAAATTAGGAAAACCATATTGTAATTGAGAGTTTTACCATTGTTTTTTCTCCAGTACGAAATTAATGGCAAATATTGATCTACATAACTTTTTTTATCGAGAAATAATTAGGAGAGAGTGCTGATATTGGATTTTTTTTTTTCATTTTCATTATAAAAAATATTTATGATAAACTTAATATTGCATGATAATTTTGTTATGGTAAAGGATCGAAAATACTATATATACCACAACAGAAGTGCCTCGGGGCTCTATCCTAGGACCCCTGTTTTACATAGTATATATCGGTATATACGTATATAAAAAACTTCCAAATTAATAATTACGGAATGTATACAGATGATACTTATACACTATAAATAACAACAATATTGAAAACCTTGCACAAGAATTTACAAAAAAACGTTTCAGTCAGCGGCAGATATTCTGGCTCTCTGATTGGTTGTGACCAAGCACAGGTGCATTTTGCCCATCCAGACTGAAACGTGGTGCATTTTGCACTAGCGTGAATTAGTTTTTTGCGAGTCGAAAATGCGTGAATTAGTTTTTCGCTTGCGATTTACACACAAACCTAACCTGAGCAAGCTAACCTAGCTTGCCTGTTTAGCACAGGAAATTTTTTCGAATAAATTTCCGGGCGACAAAGTGCACCACGTTTTAGTCTGGATGGATGGTAAAGTTCACTTGTGTTTGGTCACAACCAATCAGAGAGCCAGAATATCATTCCATCGACTGAAACGTAGTACGTTTTGCTTATATGCCAACAGTCCGTGAGATCGCTAGCGTCCCAGGCACGCGATCGGCGTGGCACTATGCAGTTCACGCCGTGTAATGGCCTCTTAAAAGTTACCATATTCCCTAAAATATGTTTGACCCACCGGTTTTGTGCTAATTTTGCTTGTTTATTGGTCATTATATTCATAACTGCATCTGCAAAAGCCCTAGAGAGCATACGTTATAAAATCATCACACTTTTTGGCAGCGGGCTTTCGGCCTGTATGCACTAATTCTCGACTCTTCCATGACTCTGGACCGTGGTGTTTAAAGATGGAAGGTTGAGGATGATTTCCATAGCAGTGGTTGGAGTGCAATTCATAACGCTCGTCAGGCAAAAGCCTTGCTGAGGTTGGTTTTGGTATGTTTGTTTTATTTTGGACCACAAAAGTTAGCCATGCGTGATTCTGATGGGTCTTATGATCGCAGTGTATAGCCAGTGCATGACTTTCGATTTCAGTCTCACACTTTTTGAATAGTATCAGTTTGATACTGATAAGAGAATGTCAGTTATGGCTACTTTTGGAGATGTTTCATCTGTTTATTTTTGTTACATAAATTACTGTGAATCAATTTGATAGACTCTGTAGATGTTGTAGCCTTCCACGACACTGTGCATGGGTTTGTTTTATATCTGGTTGTTCTAATCCGCCATTTGTTCAACTGCCGTTCTCTTATTCCAACCGGCATTCATCCTAAAACTCAATTTGTGTTCTCGACTAGCAACCGGGGTATATTTAGAGCCCTTTGAAGCTCTGTAACCATTCTAATATTAGTCGTCGGAATCCAGATCAAACGTCTGCCCGCATGGATATGAACATAAAATTTACATTAGGTGAACCGCATTCTGTTCATATAACTGTCCTACGACAATGAAAAATAAATTCGCATCGTTTCGGGTTCGCTTACCTTTTCTCCGTAGATTAAAGCAAATTTATTCGAAATTAATAGAATATTTCTGTAACCGCAATGTAACAAACAGAAACGACTGTTACCATTATTTATGATTCATTCCAAGCGTTCGATGGATGTCTTTTGTGTGAATTTTTTCAGCAGGGTGTCTCTTGTATAGGTAGATTGTGAAGATCAAGACGTTCCGAAAATGATGGGTGCTTTTTGATTCTGCTGACAACAGTCAGCAGAATCAAACAATTGGCATATTAAAGAAACCTAGACATCGTCGCTATACAATCAATGAACATAAATCTAAATAGAGATTGTTTATGGTAAAAAATAAAGTTCGTAGCTTCAAAAATGATAAACAACAGTTTTTGAAATACACCCAAATGAGTCTAGTTTTTGCTGTATTCTGGATAATGAATCCATATTGAAAATTTCTCAGGATACAGATTATATATACAAATCCTCTTCCGTTGTGGCATTTTTCATTTTATATTTTTTTATTCAGTTATGGGCTAGTACCATCAATGTGGATCCTACGGTTGGAAATAACAAAAATTAAGTGTCCAAAGGTCAATGCTACTTTCCTTACTTTATAACACACTGTGAACCCATTCCATGTATTCGTTCGACTTCTGAATTTATTTTCAAAGTAAACTAAAAGTTACATGTGAAAGGTTCGAGTATGGTTTTTTCCCCTTTCTTCCCCACAAACACAGCATTTCCATACCATTGTAGCTTTCACACAACACAGTAAAGTCGAGAGTCGAGGTAATAAATTGAGTAACTTTTTTCGAATTACACTAAGTAATTATTATCACAAACGCACAAAAATAAAAATAAACTACAACTATCAGTAACAAATAACGAGAACGAATGTCAATGGATCATTTTGTTGGGGCCAAAGCACATTGTTGTTGTCATGAAATTAAGGTTGACAGACCGCGAATTTTGAACTGAGCCAATCTCAAATTATTGTTTCAAAACGTAACCAATGGCTATTCACTTTCCCAATATCTAATCATACTTTGGGGCTCAAAACGAGCGCATGCTCCTTAAAAACTCATCTAAATGAAAATGCCTATTGAATGGTAATTATCATTCATTGTCCCTTAAAACTTTTTCATTATTTTTCTTTATAAGTAATTACTACACTGCTTTCATTAGCAGTACAAAAAATGACTAGTTGTTTCCCCCTCGAGTGTTCTGCACTGTCAGTCACTCACCTACAAAAATCGTGTACTGAGATATTCAATGTTTTTACATGACATGACAATGAACAAATTCGTGGTTCGATTACAGTTATATTTTTTCTAAATTTATTTTAACTGTCATCCGACTGCACCCACTTTGACCAACCACCAGAAAGGTTTAGAAGACTTGTGCCAGCTAGAAATAACGAGGGTGTTACCTTTTATTCAAAAGTTCTGGGCAATGTTGATTTTCTTCCTCACTAGCCTAAACATTGAAATATGAAATATTTTATCCGTGTATCGCTGTGAAAGTATCTAGGATGGATTGATGAAGTATCTACCATATATTCCTAAAAAAATTTGAAACTGTTATTCATTTCATGAATATCATCAAAATAATCTACTTGAAAAACGTTTTAGAAATTCCACTTATAATTTAGATATTGATGTTAATGTGTTTTCGGAATAATCTATTATAATGGTATACTTTTGCTTCCTGTTTTCATGTATATGTTCAAATGTCGTACACGGAATCCACGTTTCTTCGATGCCACCAGATCCGTGAAAGAGGTTACATGCATCCATGCACATTCACTTATATCACCACAAGAGAATATTCACGGCCATCAATAACTATAATCAAAATGCTAATGAAGTGGTTACATGCTTTTTCATATACGTATAAACTAAGCTTGTTAATTACAGTGTGACTGAGAATACGTTTGAAAAATATAAATCCATTCACCAAACTTTTTTTTTATGCTGTCTTCCTCACATTTTGTTAGTCGTAAAGGTTCAAACAGCCAAATTGAATCGTACATTTTCAGGCCATAATCGAGTTGAATTTTGTACGAGACTCGAGTTTTGTTCTAGAATCGAGTTGAAAATAAAAATTTGACATTCCTGAGATCGATTTATTTTTCAGTAACTGGCTTCACGGAGTTTTGTTCCTAACAAAGAAACTTCTTGACGAGTACTCTGAGTTGAATTTTGCCACTCAGCTGATTTTTTCTGGATTGTTTAATACAAATATTTAAAATTTTTCCGACCAAGTTTTTGGTAAATTCTAGTTTTCAGATGCACAAAAAAAACACGGGTATCCAAAACAAACCGCTACCCTAAAAATATTTTCTTAAATGAAAAAGTTGTTAAACACGTCGCTTCGTAAAGAAACGTATATACCGGGTGACCACGTTATTTCAACACCCTGTATGTCCGAAACAAAGCATTTCCGGACACAAGTGTATATATACTGTTTTTCTTGAAATTGTCTCAGGAATACGTCACTTAAATATTTTAACGTACTTATGTTACACTTACTTATGTATAATGTCATTCACAGTTTATGAAATTGCATCGATTTTTCATAGGGTAGGTTTTCATCAGTTAAGCAATTGACTTGTATATATTTACACAACTCATGGATGAGTAACTTTTCTAGTGAAACTTGTTTTTTTTTCAGTTTGAACGAATAATCATTGAAAAAGTCGAGCGTGACAAATATATTGAAAACAAGAGCTCGCCACGAAAACAACTGACCTTAACAGGTATATTTCCTAATTGAAAGCAGTGCATTCGTCAAAACTCACGTAGAGTGTGTAATCCTCTAAGTTCAATCCCGCTTTCGGTCTCAACCTGTATTTTTAAGAACAACGAACTCTGCGATGTCCGTGAGCATGTATAATAGGCCAATCATTTTAGTAAAAATGGGGAAAAATTACAAAAAGAAGGAAATCTGCCTAAAAGTTATATTTTAATGCTCAATAAAACTTAACAAATTTGCCCCCTCGCACAAGCCCGGCAACATTAAAAAAAAAATTATGAACAATTGTCGTTATTCATTTGTAGGGAAAAATGCAAAAGAGTCGCAAAAAGTAGTAAACAATAGTATATTGTGCAACTAATGCGGAAAATAGGATATTTCATACGAGTTTGACAAGATGATGAACCACGAGCCATAGGCGAGTGAATTTGGACAATTTCTATAATATATCATCTACGATAAAATGAGTTTATAAATGACATGATTATCACTCTTTAATTATGAACATCACGAAACTCAAATTTGTGAGTGTGTTTTTGTCTCTGCATTGACGCGTTGAGCTATTGAAGGATATTAATATCATTCATCAAAAACGACGATTTTTCAATACAAAACATTTATCGTGATGCAATAGAATATCGAAGAATACTTTTTTATCCATCGGAGACGATCCATTGCATACAGTGGAGGTGAGATTCAATAGGAAACTGAAAAAAACTTACAGTCTACAGGTTTTTGGTGGAGTTAGTCTGTAAGTTTTTTCAATTTTCTATTGAATACTTTTTTATTTCAAGTGGGTCGTCGGAACAGAAAATATCATTCTTTATCGTAACACCAAGTTTGCGACCATTTCCAAGATTGGCATGACAGTAAATGTAGAAAAATTATTTATACTGCAAGACTTTTGACAAAGAGAGAACCGTTTCTTTACGTTCGCTGCTCTTTTAGATTTCTTCGACCAAGTTTTTAACAAAAGTATGAATAATCAATTGATTCACCCTGATGCCTTACTTAGAAATGGTCGCAAAATCGGGGAACACTAAAGTAAGATATTTTCTTTGTTTTTCTACTCTTTTGCTGGTTTTCTCCAAAATAATAGAATTGCTTATTATTCGTATTTAACAATGTTACCGACCGGGCTTGTCCGAAGTGGCTAATTTGTATTAGTGTTATTGAGCAATGAAATACAACTTTTATGAAAGTTTCCTTTCTTTTGTAATTTTTTCCCCATTTTTGGTAAAATGATTGGCCTACTATTATTATTAGGTCTTATTTTCGACGACCCGTAACTTCCGCTGATGGCGATAAACAGCGGTATTTGTGGCCAGGCACAGTCGTTCAATTCTCATGAATGAACTTGACTGCGTTTCGAAATAGGTATACATCAGGATATTGTTCGGACGTATAACATGTCCTACTAAGAATACCGCAGGGTATAGTTAACGAACATACTACTATTAATATTTACTTATAATAATAATAATAATAATAATAATAATATGAAGTGGAGTGTTGCATAGAGTGTCATGGGGAACCTGAGACCCTTATGCATTTGCTGTCAGCATGTCCAGCATATGCGGTCTCAGCCTATATCCACAGGCATAATGCGGCTCTACACAGAGAAAACACTATCATAATATGAAAGGGATACCCATTCATTCAATGATACACTCCATTCCATATTCCACGAGTAGAGTAATAGTTAATTCAATGATAAGGATACATTTGGTTACAAATTGGATTATATCATTAGTTTGAATATAAGGACCCATTGGCTTCCAATGGATGTTTGAAATATAGCAAGTACTTGAATATCAACAATTTACTATATTACTTTCAATAACGAATTTATCATTGTTCACATCTTTTATTGAGTTATATTCAAATAGAGTAGACGATTGAATAATAGTAATAATGAAAAATGTGCCATTTACCGATCTTCAACTCAGTTCTGAGAAGATTTTACGTATATTAGTAGAACAAAAAAATCCAACAGCCAAATAATACAACTGCTGAATCACTTCTGCCCAACATTTGGCAAAGTTTTTTCTACAAGAAGACACTTTGCAATGGATTTCTGTTACAACTCGGAAATATTAATCAAAATAGGTAACTATTTGCACATAGTTTCACAGTACTGCCGATCATCGCAGTGCAGACAGAGAGCCATTAATATCAGTCATATTTCACACGTATTTATCATATGGTCCTACGATAACTCCAGCACGTATATATATTTTGGAGCCAAGTATCAATTTTAATAATAACTATATTTGATTCAGCCTGAATGGATATATTAAATCCAAAAATAGCCTAATGTTTACGTCAACTTTTATACTTTTGGAACAATTATGTCACTTTGATGGTTTTCAACACTTCTTCACTTATTGCAGAAATTATAGAATACATTTCACACGACTGTTGCTGGGTTTCGACTTCAATGAAACGCCTTAGGTTATATCAACTATACCAATTCAATCAATTTAATAATGTTTTGTGTGCTGAACAGTTGTTTCGATTGTTGCAATGTAGGTGTTTTCAAAAACAAGGTTATTGTTGCATATAGTACAGTATTTTTTCTGTGTACGAGTGTTTTACTACCATCTAAGACACTCGTACGGTATAGACGAGACACCGGTGTTGCCTTATGCTCCTGGGGATATTGAGTCCGTTGTGGAGAATGAGAATTTTCGAATAAATTGGAACTACTCATTCCCCACCCTCAGGCAAATACAAGCCAATAAGCCTGATGTAGTCCTCCTCTACCATCAAAGCAAGACGATTTTTGTTATGGAGTTTTCGGCTCCTGGCGAAACGAACGTCGTCCGAAAAGAGGAGGAGAAACGGACTAAATATCGAATATTTTTGAACTCTGTAGGCTCTACCCAAACCATTCTGTTAAAATGGTGGTTCTTATTATAGGGGTGGTTGGTGGTATGATGGACACACTGCTCTTGAACTTAAAAATAATACCGGCTTAAAAATCTTAGCCGGACCAATGCAGAAGGCCGCCATCCTTGGTTCACTGCGTCTGCTCAGGGCACATGATTCTCGAACCCAGTGACCACTTACCCCACGGACGTGGGGAGTGGTTATCTGGGTAAACGATCCAGCGCGCCCTCCGGATGTATCGGGGTTTCGGAGACAGGGCGTGACTGTAACATCCTTTCAAGGAAAAAAAAAACTGGCTAAGTTACCTAGTTTACCCATCTGCTTACCGGATGGAACATACGTTTTATGAAGTTCCATAAGTAGACGAATACGCCAAAAAGGGGTTGCCTATCAAAATGTGGTCATGACTATATACAGTGAGTTCCAAAAGTTTGCACCATATGGAAAACTTTTTTATTATCGATTTGTCAGGAAATTTTATTCTTCATAGAAATTGGTGCATTGCGGAATACTTGTATTTGACTTATCAAAGTTCCAAATTTCCAATCGGCGTACAGGAGAGAACAAAAATTTGATTCGAATTGAAAACTTTGAAATTTGAAAATTTTGGAATTAATGTGAATTGATTGTCTATTTCTACTGGCCTATACGCTTGATATTTCCACGGCTACCTGAAATTAAATCGTTGGCATATCAGTAAAGTTGAATTATTCTTTTGGGAGCTGTAATGAGTCTGGCAAAAGTTATGGAAATGTCTGGCAGTGCTGAATATTATATTGTTTTATAATATTCTGCTGACTGTTATTGTTTTATAATATTCAACAAAATGTATATAAAAATGAGCCATTAGAATTTAGGTGGTGTCCTATTTTTCTTTACCTCTCTCACCTGGTACGTGCTTGGGATCGCACGTTAAAAAATAATACACTCGTCATTCCCAGCTCGCACGAGTCTCCTGAAGACTTCTGAAGCTTGCTCGTAGCTGGTTGACGGTTAGAACCATTTTTTTTAACCTGTGAATTGACCTTCTACCCAACTTAGCAGGTACGCATGCGCTAAAGGTACAGTTGTGTGCATAAAAAAATCGTACAGCAGTTAAAGGATATTGTGAGCCAGGCTTGTCATTCTTAATTGAATTATCGACTTTGACAAGTAGAGTCAAAATTAAAAATAATTTTGTCTGTAACGCGCTGTCAATTTTTTCAAGTGCAATACAATGCAATTAGTGCAATGTCTTGTACGACTTTTTTATGTAAACAACTGTACATTGGAATACTACTCTAAGTTACGTCTTGGGCCCCCAGAATCTTATTCTATAACTGTTCAGAGTTGGAATCCATTCTCAATTCAATGAAAAGTAATATATTATCTTCTATAGATTTGTCAAATGACGAACAAAATTAGTTATATTTAAATTTGAAAGCAATAGTTATTTATTATACAAGGGAAAAAATATTAGATTTTAGCTCGAGGTTGTGTTGTGTTAAAATCTAATATTTTTCCCGTGTATAATACATTATTTTTTTCTGTGACGGAAAAAACGACGATTTAAATGAATATCTACCTTTACCTATGTGTACATATATCGGGGAAAAAAGTGGGTACTTTTTTCCGGGTTATCGGGGAAAAAAGAATTTCATTAAAAGTTATATTTTATTACCTGTCAACACAGATGAAATGTCAAACTTTTTTCCCGTTACCGAAAAAATACTATTATTAGATTCAGAAGCAAAATAGACAACATATAAAAGAATAATGTGTTCCAACTCGCATATCCACCCCTCGTTTATATTACCTTGTTTCGCTTCGCGTATTTTCTTCCCTTGACAAACAAATGGCTTTTTCACGGAATGTACGTTTTTAGTAAAAGCACACTTCCATGTCACGTTTTTAGTCATGACACGCTGTTTTATGTCTTGAGTGGCAGGCGTGCGTCAAATTCTGTGAATTCTTAGGCTAAGTTTACCCAAGTTAAAAAAAAACTTACATTTCTATTCTTTCCAACTGAAATAGTAGATAAATAAGAAATATTCCCATTCTATTAAAGTGTTTCTCTGATCTTCGATGGATATTTACGGAAATACAAATATTTACTTTGACTGAAATTCCATACATGTTTGATTTTTATAAATGAAATATTTTCGTAAGGAAAGTAAATATAGCAACATGATCTAATAGTAACGTTATTGACATAAAAGTCTATAAATAATTTATGAGGTATCCCAAAATAGGAAAATAGTATTCATAGTGGCGGTTTAATTAATATTATTACAAGTCAAAGGTACAACTTTTACAAAAAATTCGATTCGATGTTTATTACTGTTTCAGTTATAAAAGTTGAAAAAATCGAGACCAATCTTGGAAAAAATTATTGCTACTTACAATGTTTTGAAGTGACATATACAATATATTATACATTGAGGTCCTAAAGTAACGGATAAATTAATTTTCTACGTAATTAGCCATTTTCAAGAAAAAAACCCTAAAACACGTCGACAGCCACCCCCCAATTTTTTTAAATGGAATATGGGGTCAAGTGATAATTATGATAATAATTTTCATTCGTCATAACATAAAGTTTGTAGACACGTCATTAGAAGATTGAATTTTTTAAAAGTTCGTATAAAGTCGTACATTGAAATGCAATAATACCTCATACATACTCCAAAGGGTATTCAATTTTCTATACAGCCATGTCTATTCAATTTGAATTTCGTATGCGTCATAAAAACATAATTTTCAAAAAAAAAATGTTTGTGGTTCATTTAGAAATTGATTCGAAAAAAATTTCTTTTCAAAAACATAAATCGACATAAATTACCTATATGAAAGTAGGGAAATGACGGAGATATCATCATTTTGAACGAATAACAGCCCGCTGAGATCAAGAAAGTCCGCAGCCAGTAGCGCTAATATGAATTTGGATTTGCCGGTAAATTGGAGATTCAAAATTAGATGCCTACGCCAAAGTGGAGGAAGTCGAACCACTTTCATGCCCATTGTGTCAAACAAACTCATTTAAGAGATGATTTATAACTTCTCCAGGCTCGATACGCCCCTCGACCAATACACTGCCTAACGATTCGCCGTTTTGATTGGTTGAACACCAACGATTTTGTATTTTGACGCACGTCAATCAAGTCCACGTGGACCGGCGCTCCCTTTGAATTTATACGGGTTACAATTATTGATAATGGATGAACTATAACATGCTTATGAGCTCCGTTACGTTATCCTAAAGTACTTGATGGTTTCGTCATAGAAATGTCCGGGGCTACCCGACCTCCCCCTATAGACTATTGAAAAGGATAAGAATGTTATAGCACTCCAAGCTAGCATTTACAGATTGGCGTCTTGTTTTGTTGTTACGAACAGCAGCCCTCAAGAGTCGAAACTTGTGCGAGCCAAGGATTAACGGGGTCTTACTTTTTAACGTGCGATTCCTTGCACTTTCTCGGGCCATCAGATAAAAATCTGTAGTCGCTAGGATTTGAACCTACACTACCAGCAGCATGGAATGGCTGGACACGACGGTTTTGATCTTGAACCTACCTGACTCATATCTAGACAACTCACAATACAACTTGCTTTTCAGGAAAGCTTGTTTCATTGATTTATATATTTGGTTTACTTTGTATATTCATTTATTAAAATGTATTTGCATTGGGTTACCTTGGAGAAAAAAAATATAAAAATAATAAATGTTTTTTTTTAGATAAACTAGAGAATCTACCTGCTGACCGTGTCTTCAAAGACTTTATTCTAACACATACAACAATACAGTGTATTTTGGGTTTGGAACATCGTGATCCGGCAAGTTGAATTACCTTCCGTTTTTTTCGTAGACAGGGCCCTTCTCGTAGTAGGTCAATTAATTGCTCCGCTATGGGATTGATGCAAATAAATGATAATTGATGGTTTGGAACGGAGAAGTGGTGGTTAAACAACTCACAAAAAACTAGTTTAATTTATGAATTTGTCTAAACATTTCTAGGGAGGTTTCAGAATGTTTTGTCAAAAATCGAAGCATAAACTGCCCTTTAGATGGCCTGCAAATTTACCATCTCTCGCAGTATATCATTCTTGGGCTTTTAATTCAACTCCATTCGGATTATAATCCGAATATATAAGCCGAATTTAATTTCACACCCATTGCCGCTAGAAAATTGGCTGCTAGATATAAAACGGCTGCTTTATACTAGAACCCCTAACTTCACACCGGTGATTTTTTACACTTGTATAGGGAATAGCTATACTATTATTTTTTTTATTATTGTTTTTTATCCGTTTGTGTGTTTGAAAAATTACTATGGTGGTACGTCACTGTCCCTCATTTTCAGTTTCCATTAGTCTATTTATAAATCTTGCAAAGACATCCCATCCATATCACTGATAGAATTAATTACAATAAGACAGTCCATTCAAGTAGATTGAAGTGTAATCAAGTAAATGGTCGTAAAAAATGTCAAGTTGTGGGACCGTAACTCGCATACATAAGAGAATAATTGGCTTTGACAGAGACAGTGTTGGCTGTAATTGATCCGGTTTATGATGGTACTAACTAAGAAGTACACGTTCCTAGAGGCAAAGTTATAGACATACAAAAACACTGACTGGCTATTTAAAATATATAATTGGAATAGAGAAAATGGTTTCAATGGACGATTCCAGTTCCCCTAACCAGTGTTGTCCCAACCAATTTTCTGGTTAAATCGGCTGACATTTTCTAGGCCTTTTCTAGTAAGATTCAAGTACGAAATTTATACTATTTTTTACGCTGTTTAATTTGACAGATTTTTAACAGCATACGAAAATAAAACTCCCTAGGATACTTTATTTTTGTCCAATAAATCACAATGTAAATACATGAATAAAGGGTCGGAAGAGGCAAAATCCATTTGACAGATGGGAATTTATATTGAAAAATGTGAAAATTGTATCATAAGTTTTTTATTAAAATGCAGGTATTCTCAATAAATGAGGTCAGATTTAGTTATTATAAAATTGTTAGGTGTTTTCTAAATATAAGTTTTTGGAAATAAGTGTAGTTTTGAAAGTTGGAGGAACGTATTTTTTGAAATTCAAATTTAGTGTCCGCGGTAACGGAAAAAGGAGGCAACAACAAAAAGTGTAAAACAAAAGAGATGTCAAGAAAAACAAATATTGTCACTGCATACTGACACTACTAGTAATTTTTTGTACACCTAATTACTAATTATTTCCAATGAAAAATAATAAGAAAAGTTTTAGGGGCGAGGTTATTCTCTAAAAAACTATTGAAGGGGCATGATATGCGATTTGACTATTTTGATTAGCGTACATTTTTCATGTAAACGTTTCAATCGTGAATCTGTAATGGCTAAGCGGTCTAATGCTCGGGACATTATGAGTAATGAAGTAATGAAAATATTATGATGTACACCTAATGAACGAGTTACTTCCCCCTCGTAAAATACCAACGAGGTAAAATGTTCACCATTTATCACTGCCAGAGAGTAATTGGCCACTATCCTGAACACCCACTTCATTTTGTTGAACATCGAAAGTCAATTTAGTTCACTAAATAAATACTTTTTTCCGGAAACATCAACAACAAGAGACTCCAATTTCATCAAGAAATACCATTAGAGCGAAATTGGCAAAAAGACAATAATGCGATAATGTTCAGTAGTTCAGGTAGATGGGGATATTTGTATTTTAAAGAATATTCAATATTAGTTGTAATAAGTAATTTTGGGTTTGATTTCATAATTTAGGATAGTTTGTGGTAGTAAAATAAGAAAAGTTCGATTTTTTATTTGTTTCATCAATTTTATTTGAAGAAACACCTGAGAGAGGGCAGTTTGTTCTCTACGTACCGAGCTGGAAACAAAAAAGAACAGAAACAGAAAATTGTTGATAAAAGGTAAAGGACGAGCAATTCTATTTTGTAAATTAAACATTGAAAAACAAAATCAAACGGAAAAGTCATTCCACATTTTATATATTGTCATACATTCTATAGGGTAAAACGACCAATTACCGGAAGTGAGTTTTAGCTATGTATAGCAACAGGAAATTGCAACAATAAAAGATTTTTTCTACGACAGTGCTTAAACTAAGTGTTTACACACTGTTGACAGTGTGTAAAGGGACACTTTTGCGCACCAGTGCGTAAAATCATCAACATTGCGTAAATTTTTACACACTGTTCATACATTTATGCATTTTTGAAAAATATAGTATTTTGTATCATATATAACTCGGAAGTCATCATTTGGAAAAAAGGCCACAATTCATAACATAAAACATTAAAATTAATGATATAATTGCTACGATCTGGCAATATAATAACTGTCGAAGAAAAAACTTTGTGTGATAGACTTTCGTAAAGGGTTTTTTTTGTACTCGCGTGTTTTTTGAACTCGGCTGGGCCTCATTCAACAAAGTTCACGCTCATACAAAAAAGTCCTACTTTACGAACTTGTATAATAAATAGCTATTTTAGAGCACTGCACAGCACAATATGAAAGTAGAATAACTGATGTTGATATCGAATGAGCTTTTTACACTCGAACCATATGGTATTATTGCCTTTTGAACGATTTATTAACAAAAATGCGTCGAAATGCCTCAGTGAACCCATTTGACTAAATTTGATAGACGGCGTGCGCATTTGTAACGAGCGTAGAACCGCTGGAATCACGATCGACCGTATATAAATTGAACATAATAATAATAATAATAATAATAGATTTTATTGTTCAATAGTGCATACATACAATAGTACGGTTTTTCATTGATCAAGAACAAAAAGCAGAGTTCGGCCTGATCATAAATTTAAATTACCGCGGAGACGTAAAGACAAAAGAAATGTGCTCGGATTTCTCTCAAATTTCATAGGTTTTAAAAAAAAAATAAAAAAATTCGGTAATTGGTCATAGTTCATCCTTGATATTCAATACTCATAATATATGTGTCTATGTGACAGTATGTGTAAAAATTTACTTCCTTTCATTTATTTTTGTCAAAATTGATGTTTAAAAATACATTAACAGCTAGGTCCAAAGTGGATGTAGTACACAGTGGATCAATAAAGAGACAGGCATATTACAATTTTCCAGTATACTTTTAGCTCTTGAATAAGTAAACGTTAAATCATTAATTTTATTATTTTCATTTATTAATGTTAATGTTAAGTGGTTCGTTTTATTACGAGTTTCTTTTAAGTGTCTTTTAAATGTTTTGAGTCCGTAGCCAAAGAAGAATAATGCTGTTTTTATATTCACTCACTGAAAAATATTTAATGTAACGTTTGTAATTACTTTTTCGAATTAAAATTAAAATCTGCAGTTTATGATCCACTGATAACTACTGGATAATCCACTGTGTACCATCGTGGTACACAATGGATCATTCTGTAGTTCTAGTGAAAAAAGAGTTTGGTACATTTTTTGTTCAAATGTTATCCTAATGGGTATCAAAAATTGGTACTATAGTAAGTAGTATGGGTTGAACTTTGGCTACAATAAGCATTATAGTAGTAGTAGTAGTAATTGTTAAAGTTACACTGTTAGACGTTTGCCTCGTAAATCACAGAAGTTGTAATTTCAATTACGTCCTCGACAAGCACTGTGCGATATGAGTTTTCACGAGAGAAATGTTTGTACTTACGGTATGCCTAATCGTTTTCGTATATAAAATGAGTTGCATATCTTTTCTCATTTCATAAATTTCCTTTCATTACTTATTGCAACTCTTAGAAAGTTTTCCCGCAACACGTACGCTATGTTTTGATATTGTAAATCAATTAAGACCAAACTGCGCTTTACCCACTATAATGGTAGTGAAAGACTGTATGTGTGTCAACGTTTTAAAATTCTATGGCAATTAATGGTGCATCTCTATAATTGACCCACTCATTAAGTGTTAATTTGGAATAATTCAGTAGAAATTTCGTTAATGGCTATTTGTTAATTCGACTCGAGAGTAGAAATCAAGATTTCAGATGTATTACGAGTATGTATGTATGTATATAATAATAATAATATTACTTTCTCGTTCAAGCAGGACGATTTTCGTCATGAAGTTATCGAATGTTCGAGAAGAGGAAGAAAATCGGACAAAATATCGAAATTTCCACTCTGAACTCCCCAGGCTGTGTCCAAACTATTCTGTTAAGAGTTTGTTTCCGATAATAGTGGTCATTGGCGAATGATGCACGCTTCTCTCGAATATGAAGATTATACCGTGTTGCCTGAGCCAGCAGAAATCTTGATTCACTTCATATGCTCAGGCCACATGATTCTCGTACCCAGAAATCACTCACCCCACTCGACTTGGAAATTCCTATTAGAAGAAGAATCGTACAATGATAAAACACAAAATACTGGTAAAAAAGTAGACTGACGGTAATAATATAAAAAAATATATCCATGATGTCTCCATTCTTGTTGATAATTGTTTCGTTTTCTACCATTGCCACCAAATGTTCTGGTAGTACCTATAATAGTCCTAACAATCCTAACTGATCAACTGCAAGAGAGATATAAAGTGAAATTAAATGAAAATTTTATCAATTTAAATGATTATATACGTATGGTAGCATTTTACTATCAAAATGGTTGAGTTATTTTTGAATTTCTTCATTGATACAGTCCTTAGTTTTCTATGAGACTCGAAATAGCTTAGGAGCTAAACATTCATGGTTTCTGGCCAAAACCGATACAGTAACCATTATGCAGAATACAAGTGGTGGTTGGAAGACATCGATCAGATAGTAATTAATTTCCGAAATATCCAGATTCCAGATTAGGCATTTTAATTGAACCAGGTTTTGATGGTTCCCAAATTGTGTTTATTGTTGCCGTTCTATAATTTCTTTCTCTTCGATGTGTTACTGTCCACATCTACCCTGTATCTGGTGAGAGTACCTTCAAAATATACAAGAAAGTAATTCAAAGAAGTGACTTTGAAAAAATGTTTCAAATACAACCTTGTATTTTGAAAACAAGTTTTGACAAGTTTTTATTTGTAGTTCACCATCCTATGTAATTGTCAATTGAAAACAATAGGTGTTGCAACCAACGTGAATACTGGTCATATCAATGAATGGTGGACTATAATTTTGTACAAATTGTTCATCACAAACACCACTGCTTGCAGACTAAGATTAAGTCCCCTCCTTCAAAAACTTGCAGCCGTTACGCTCTTTATTTGTTTCTGTTTATGATGAATGAAATTCGAGAAGAAACGTTTACGATACGATATCATTATAAAAACATAATGGTTACAAGTCGTAAACGTCGGTCGTGTACTATCATTATTGATGAATGGTGAACTGATATCTCTCGTTGGGATTCCTTTGTAAAAAGAAAGCAAAAAATTTCGCAGGTCAGTATATGTATGATCACAAAACTGTATCGGTTGAGGGGAATTACTTTATCGCGAAAGTATTTATCCAGGGGTCACTGAAATGTGGCACGCCTTATCTTCGACAGACAGAATAAAGTTCAAGCCACGTGACCCCAAAATTCTGTGTTCAAAATAATCTGGAAATTCCCAGATGTAACGATATATCAAAAGAAAATCAACAAACTTTTCCGTACAGATTTTCGAAAACTTCCTTGAAAATTTCGATCGGGAGTAAATTTTATCAATTGAATCAGTTCGATTCCATACCAGTCTATCTTCTTCCTCTTCAAGAAATCGTTACTGTGCATCGTGGCAATTTCTCAACACACACCGACCTTTACGCGCAAAAGAATTTTGGGAGACATAAAGCTATACCCAAATACTTTGACGTAACACTACAAGTTGCTGATCATGTCAAATACTTAAGGCTATTCTCAGATAAGAAACTAACCTGCAACATGTAATCAACAAAATCAAATCATCGTTGATCATGTGCGGAAGAGCAAAAGACCCAGATTCACATATGGCTCATTTTTTATTTGTGGTGCCAAAAAATCAAAAACCAACCTTGGTAAACTAAAAGGCTCGTCTGTCTGTGTATCATGAGCTCTATCAATGGCACTCCAGCCACTGCTGTGGAAATCATCCTAAACCTCCCACCTTTCGACATCACAGTCATGGAGCACGCGAGGATGAGTGCATACAGACTCAAACAAACAGGAAATTTGAGAACCCAACCAGATACTGGGCACACCAAAAAAATTCATAAAGTCAACATTACCGAATAATATCAGACTACATGTTACGCCAAATCGCATACTAAAAACAATTCAGAATACAGCTTATGTTGAGTGAATGGGACCCAGGAGTAGAATTACTATCATCTGGAAACCATAATCTGGTATTTCAAAAACAGATGTAGGAATAGTAGCAGGAATATGTGGAATGAGGCTAAAAAGGAACGTTACTGTTCAACTTGGCAAAAACACTACAGTATTCCAAGCTGAGACACGTGCCGTCAGGACCTGCATACAGATGAATCTAGACAGTATCTATAATAGACAAGACATCCACATTCTATCTGAGCGCAATAAAAGCTCTGAATTCAGTAAAGATAAAGTCAAACAAGTGTGTGGTTGTCTGGACGAAGGAGAATAGAAGGCAATGAAAAGGAAGACCAACCTGCCCAATATCGGAATGTTGAGCTACCTATCAAGCGCGTCTTAGGTGGTGGATAGGGAACAACCGGGGCCCTTGCAGGCCCCGGCCAGCGATAGCCATAGCTAGGGTGCGGGGGCCTAACAAACCTCTGAATCCTTTGCGAAAGCATCGCCGAGGTCTATCTTACGACTCAAACCGTAAACCGCTTGTGATGCAAGGACCCGTTGGACACCTAGTGCCCGACAGTATGTGTCACAGTGGGCATGGGAGTCCTGGCTTAATCCCAACTGTGTGATAGGGACACTCCAACATCACCCCCAATCTCAAGGTATTGTCCGAGCCGAAGGGATGAATGGTTGAGAGGCACTCAGCCACTAGCGAAAACACTGTGGAAACTAGGCACACCCAGTTTTATTTAGCGTTTCGCACGTAAAGGGCCCCACGTGCGGATATCTCTCTTCCCCCATCTGGTTGGCCCTCCAAGGGCACCCGGAGGGTTCCTTCTCGGGGTCCTTCAATACATTTTTATTTTTTCCTTCCTACCATGCGGATGTGTACCAATACGGGGTGATCCGCAACCCCACCCTACAATCTCCTCTAGCCCATTTGCGGTTGGCTTATATCCAGGGTCCACCCCCTCCTCCCATCCACCATCCAAGCAGGCTCCTGCTTGGGGTCCGCCACTTCCGTTCCGACGGCCTCCACTTTGGGGATCTCGGAACAGATAACTTCAATAGCAACGATAACGGTGCATAACGGGCCCGACTGAGAGGCCTACTAGCCCATGGTTTTGTCCGCCCAAAAACTGCCTCCAGTCCAAGGAAGACCAACTTGCAAGGCAAGCATCTGAATCACCATTCACAGGCCCACAATCAGTGTTTGGAAGTAGCAGAACTCGATGCGGAAACCTAATAAAAAAAACAAAAACAAAACTCCAAACACATTGAGACCAAATCGAAGGCATCGATACAGCACAGTTATGTTGAGGTACCTAAGCCAAACACTGAAGGCTGAGTAAATCCAAGGTACGAACAATTACGGGCTTAAGGCCGATTCCAACTAGAGCGGTGCCAAGCGACGAGAAGCCGCGCGGCGCAGCGTGGCAAAAATTGCTTGCATTTCTTTGCGTGTAATTGAGTCCTCACCTGAAGGTGCGTATTCACTAGAGCATTCGTTTCGCATGAGCACCAAATGAGCACATGTGCTGCTCGATGCAAGTTCAGGCTGCCTCATGCTGCGTAATGTAAACACACATTCTGTTCGTGCTCAAATCAGCGTCCACACTATCCTAGCAATTGCTCGTTCGGTGCTCATTCGGTGCTCATGTGAAACGAATGCTCTAATGAATACGCACATCAAGCAGAGCCGTGCAGAGCAGAGCGTTTATCGACAGCACCGTTGCTTTCAAAGGCGCCCTTCCACCCGTTGACCGATGAATTTCCTTGGTTAGTGGAATGATTGAAAGACCATATAACTGATTGAATTTTCCTGAAGACATTCTGAAATATTTGTAAAATTCTTCTAGCCTTGCACGAAATATGTCATGAACCCAATATTGTCGCTTCTTTTTTCGTCTATTTTCGTATCCAAGACATATTGTAGCTTCAAAAACAAAATCTGATGATGAGGATGTATATATAGTATCCTCCTCTGGCATTTCCGAACTCAATATCAATTCATTTGACAAACTCAAAATACACAAATATAGATTTCTACTGCTTCGTTCATACCGCAGCTGCTACAATATGCCGCTTAGGTGAGAATATCCTGTACAAAATCCTGCTTCGCCCAGTACCGCTCCGCTCGACACCGCTGTAGTGAGAATCGACCTTTACTAACCAGACACTGCGACCTGCACACCATGGAAATAAATAGAGAAACCGTGGAGTCCAGACTTTGTGGTGACGAAGAGGAAACAGCGGCTCTCTCATCATCTTTGAATGAGGCTCTGCACAACAGGCGCAACACAATATTCGGAGAGATCAGGAATCAAAAACACCTAGGAAATATACCATTAAACCTGGAGAAAAACAGAGGCTTATCAAACTGGGATCCACTGACGACAGAACAATCCCCTAGCGTAACCCAGCATCTGGCTCGTCAGCTTTTAACCAACCAACCAACCAACGCACAGCGAACGTTTTACGGATTATCTACTATCTTGTCCAACAGCGCCTAATCATGATGCGCACGTTCTGACGATCTCTCGGTCTGCAGAATACATTCTGAAAGAGTACAAATTGGATGAAATTCGAAATGATCTAACTGCTGCGTCTGCTGCGTTCTTTTCTGTCATTTTCTTACTAGTTCTAATTTCGTATAGTAACACAAAAAATTTAATATATTCATGGGAAAGTTTAAAAATTATTTTTGTGATATCTAAATACAAGGAATGATTCCATGTTTACAACGGCTGGACATTATTGTAATTGCATTATGTTATTCATGTCTGGCACATCATAGTTTTCGATAGATTGCAATTGCTATTCGATTTTCTGCTTTACTGCGTTGCTTATCAAATTGAATGAATCCACAACAGGACGAAATATGAATGCACTTCGGCGTGAATCGCTGAAACCAATATGACGTGGGTTCATTCATTGAAACTGTTATCAATAATTTGTGTTTGAATAGATGAGGAACATCCGCATGCGGTGAATTTATGGTTTCATAGAGAGCTGTAATGGATTTTTCCCATTAGCGCGAAGTATTCATTACATAGATACATACACTGATGAATTAACCCGAGAATAATTTGTCCTTCATTATGTTTACTGAGAGAAGTTTCGTGGTAAAACAAGCTAATGAAAGGTGTTGAGTTCTGTACTGTGTGTTATTCTGAAGCACCCACGGAGATTTGTTACGATACGTATTTGTATTTGAAAGAAACCAAAAGTGAATATTTTGTGTGAAATAGAATATAAAAATTAATTCACATCTTCCAAGAACTATTACAACTATTGACTACAGTTTTAGAATTATTTGCACTTGACACATACTTACAATTACTAAATCAAGTAAGAGCAAGGTCTTGACAATTAAAATGTTATTTCTTCCAGAGTGTGTTCATTTGGAATCTGTGTACGATAATTTTTTGCTTTTGATTCACCTAAAGGTACATTTTCCTCCACGGTCGCATGCGACTGGCGACCGCGGCCGAGTAGCTACGATTCGTTCGCCAGCACAAGCCGAAAAGTACATATTGTGTTTTCTTACAGTGCGAATAATATAGTACTTGACTTGGCGGTCGTAGCCGATGTAGAAATATATAATATAAAAAAAATTAATTCACATCTTCCAAGAACTATTACAACTATTGACTACAGTATTTCAGAATTTTAATTATATCTTAAGATGGATTCTGCCATTTTCGGGGTAGGAGATTTCGATTTTTTTATTCATAAATAAAATAATAGTTAAAAAACTAAAGAACACGCTTTACTTCCAACATGGTAGAAAGTATAAAATAATTTACAATGTAATTACTGAAATATAAAAGAGCGTGGGGTGCTTGACAAAGTTCTCTTGAGCTATTGAATGCTCAGTATTGTTAAATTAATGGTTATTTAACGAACAAGTGTATTAATGAGGGCGATTAACAATCGAGATATTTTAACGCGTGAGCGGAGCGAGCGCGTTAATGTTTGAGATTGTTAATTTTAATTCACGAGTTTGTTACAAAACTTTTCCGTCGACCGTAGTTTTCAAAAATAGATATATCTTACTCTCATATTTATTCAACGATACGATAAAAAACAATCACTATTTCCTATTTATATCAACTCAAAGATAGTTTAATTTTCCTTCGGGGTAGTTTAATTTTTTTTTTTTAATTGAAATAAAAAAAAACAAAAAAAAAAATTGCCCTCGTGTGGGTTTGAACTATCGACCTCAGTATCTCCTCTCTGAAGTCTGACTGAATATACCATTACGCCACGAGACTTCTTTGATTTTATGTGATAACTATTGGTGTATTGAAGAGTCTCTGAAATTTTATTTCAGAATTGACAAATAAATATGACAGATAGTACTAACCAATATAAAATGTATAAGAGCAATGTATGTTGGATTGCATATAAGCAAATCGTTGAGTAATAGAAAATCATTCATTAACAGGGGTCGTTAATTAACGATTTTTAGTGCGTTAAAATACATCATAAATGAACGGTCGACGAAAAAATTAAAAAATATGGCAATGTAGATCGAAAGCACCTACGCCTGTTATATACATTTAAGTAATTACATTGTCAATTATATTTCGATATACTCGTCCAATTAGAATACACACGTAGTCACACAATCGTGACTTTGTCGAGCACAATTTCTTTAAAGATCTGACTAAGCAAAAAAAGGAATAGACCACTTCTTATCGCTAGCCGACGGTACCTACCCATGAATCATTACACTTTTGTGCTTTGTCGAGACAATACGTATATTTCCGCTCTTCATTTAATTTTGTTTTTCTTTGTGCAAAATGCCTAAACGGAGTAAAGTATCTAGTGCAAACAGTGATGTTAGTGACTTAGATAGGAAAAGAAGAAAGTTACGGAAGAAGTTAGCGAACCTCGAAAGACAACAAAGCCGTCGGCGACAACGCATAATATCAAGTAAGCAAATAACTGGTTCCCATGGGGGTAATTCCATTTGGTTGGTTCTGAAACATATTTTATATTGTTCAGATAATTCCAATATATACTCATGTACAGGCAATATGAACGACTGGTTCCAAATATGTTTTGTTTTATATCATAGTTTGGGTAATTCCACCCGGTTGGTTCTGACAATTGTTTCACATTGTTCAGATAATTCCAATATATACACATAGTTTTCAATGCCTACAGGGTGGTTCCGAAATGAGTGACGACATGGCTTTTCTCGTCTTTTTTTTTCGGGTAATACCATTCGTTATTTTTTCAGGTGATTCCATTACGACTTCTACTTCAGAGTCGTCAGATGGTTCTGAAAATGAAACCCCACAACTGACAGTACCCATTGACCCGGTTGGGACAACAAATGGTCAGCCAGGAGACCAAGAGCAAGACTCCGAAATTTTGAAGTTGTTAGGAGAAGAGCCATCCGGTAACGATGTTATTTATGGTAATGAAGTACATCAGGCTCTTGCGGATCGTTGGAGCAAATATCTCACTCTAGGGGTTGAGAGAAGTGACAAGGACGTTTTTGAAAAGAAATATCCCATTCCTAGGAATATTCCTTATTTAAGGGCACCTTTATTAAACCCTGAATTGGAATCTTCATTGGCAGAACAAGGTCGAAAAGGAGATAAATATCTCTCTTCTATTCAAGGCCAAGTAGGCTCAGCTCTTTCGGCTTTAGCAAAATGCATTGATGCTATTTTGAAACGAGACGAATGCCCTATTACAGACATCCAATGTCAGCTTTTGCCATCTATGGTGGACGCAGGCAAAAACATGTGTGGTGTTTTCAATATGCTTTCAACAAATAGAAAATATCATGTGGAAACTAATCTGAATTCAACAGTCCGGAAAATCGTTAAGGAAAGCAAACCAGATGAGTTTCTATGTGGCAAGAACTTCGCAGAAAAATTCAGAGAAGTTAAAACTCAGTTGAAGACAGGCAGGGAAATGAAAACTACCTTTCCCATCTCAAAAAATTTTCCACCGGCATCTAGCTCCTCTTTTCAAAGAACTCCAAGCAGAAGCGCTTCTTTAAACTACCAGCGCAAGTATGTCAAGGGAAAAATGAAAGAGAGGCCACAGAAGAAGGAACGGGAATTCAGACAGTCGTACAAACCTTACAACAAACGCAACAATGTGAAATAGAGGTATGTACTAACACTTACGGTGGCAGGTTAAAGTTTTATACAAATGCTTGGCATTTTTTCACTACAGATCAAAACATATTGTCTTGGATTACTGGCTACAAAATTCCATTTATTCAAAAGCCTTTTCAATATGTTTATTCGAGTCCACAGCTACAAAAATGTGAAATTACAAAATTAATACCTGTTATCTCAGACTTACTGACAAAAGGTATTATAAGTGAGTGTAGACCATCAAATGGTCAATTTCTTTCGAATTTTTTTCTGGTTCCCAAAGCTAACGGAACCGACAGGTTCATCCTCAATCTTAAAGGCTTAAACCGATTTATATCACCACCTCATTTCAAGTTGGACAATTATAAAAGTGTTAAAGATTTAATTACAAAAAACTGCTTCATGGCTACAATTGACTTGAAAGATGCGTATTATATGATACCAATATATGCAAACCATAAAAAATATCTTCGTTTTCAATTTAAGGAAAAACTTTATCAATTTAATTGTTTAGCTATGGGCTTAGCAACAGCCCCGTATATGTTTACGAAACTTCTTAAACCTGTATTTCATCATTTCAGGAAACAGGGGATGTTATGCCTCATTTATTTAGATGACATTTTATTACTTGGGAGCTCTTATGTAGAGGTCGAAAATAATGTAACTAGTGTTTTAAAAACTTTACACAGACTTGGATTCATAATAAATTTTGAAAAGTCTCATTTGATTCCTTCACAAATTTGTGAATATTTGGGATTCATATATAACAGTTCTGATATGACTATGTACGCACCAGACGATAAAAAAGAATCCATAATGAACATGATAAATAAATTTTACTTTAAGAAAACCTGTAAAATTAGGGATTTTTCAAAACTCATTGGGACTCTAACTGCAGTTTGTCCAGCGGTCCAATATGGCTGGTTTCACATGAAAATATTGGAACGTGAGAAATATCTAGCACTTAAACATTCGAATGGATGTTATGATTCAAAAATGCAAATTTCAAATATTTCTCGTCACGAGCTATTGTGGTGGAAGCAACATATAAGACAGTCTCTCAATTCAATTGAATGTCAGAAATATGATTATGTAATTTACACTGATTCGTCAAAAACCGGGTGGGGGGCGTCCTGCAAGGATAAGGTCTCCCGGGGATTATGGAGTGGACAGGAAGCAAAGTATCACATAAACTCTCTCGAATTATTAGCAGTTTTTTATGCCCTACAATGTTTTGCACCAGAAGCAAAAAACTGCAACATTCTTTTGCGTGTTGATAATAAAACAGCTATAGCATACATTAATAAGATGGGAGGTATTCGCTATCACTTGTTAAATAAAATCAGCAGAGATATTTGGACTTGGTGTGAGAAACGCAAAATAATGTTATACGCATCTTATATTGCTTCGAAAGAAAACGTTGTGGCAGATGAACAATCAAGAATTATATCAATAGAATCAGAATATTCATTAAATGACGAAATATATTCAAAGATTGTGTCAAAATTTGGTAAACCAAACATAGATCTCTTTGCTTCGAGATTAAACAAGAAATGTGACACTTATGTTTCCTGGATGCGAGACCCGGGAGCTCTGACGTCAAATGCATTTACCTTCACATGGGATTCATCATTATTTTTTTATGCATTTCCACCTTTTCCGATAATTGGACGCACTCTCAAGAAAATTATAGAGGATAAGGCAGTAGGTATATTGGTTGTTCCCTACTGGCCTAATCAGCCATGGTTTTCTTTATTTATAAAACTCTGTATAGTAGATCCAATAATTTTTGAACCCTTTGAAAATTTACTTTTATCGCCCTTTAGCACCAGCCACCCCTTGTGGAGGAACATCCCCCTAGTGGTATCGAGATTATCCGGGGATCGTTTATAAAGAAAGGGATTCCTGAGGATGCTCTTCCAATTTTGATAAAATCGATCAGTAATTCCACCCTGCGTCAATACTGTGGAACACTTTGTAAGTGGTGGTTATATTGTAAAAGACAAAAAATAGATGTGTATTCCGTAAGTGTTGGTAACATAATTTCCTTTTTGAAAGAAATTTTTTTAAAGAATGTTTCCTATGCTACGTTAAACACACATAAGTCCGCATTAGCGTTTATATTAGATATTTCTAATACTGATGAAATGTTGATAAAACGTTTTTTGAAGGGAGCATTTCGTGAAAGACCTAGTTTTCCAAGGTATAACGAAACGTGGGATCCAGTTCATGTTTTGAATTGCATTAAAAAATGGTATCCTTTGGAAGATTTGTCATTAGAAAAATTGGTTAAAAAGTTAGTTGTATTATTAGTATTAGCGTCAGGACAAAGAACTCAGACGATTTCCAAAATTATGGTGAAGAATATTAAAATTAGTGACAATGGTGTGGAAATTAAGTTCACAGATATGTTGAAAACTTCAAGATTCAATCGTGTACAACCTATATTGAAACAAAATTTTTTCGAAAATCATCCGGACTTATGTGTGGCTAAGACTTTAGTCAAGTATTTAGAGGTTTCTAAGGCAATAAGAAATAAGGAAGAATATTTGATCTTAACCTATCGAAAACCCTTTCATAAAGCCTCGACTCAATCATTAAGCCGCTGGATTAAGGATGTCATGATGTCAAGCGGAATAGATATATCAATATTTAAAAGCCATAGTACTAGGCATGCTTCTACATCCGCGGCTTATAGAGCTGGAATGAACATTGACTCAATAAAAAATTCAGCTGGGTGGACGAAAAGATCAGAAGTATTTGCTAGATTTTACAATCGTCCTCTTGTAGAAGAATGTAATCTTGTAGAATATATAGCATCTAATTCTAAGTAATATTTTTTTTTTGTGTTTCTCCTTGTTCCCATGGAGATTGAAAAAAAAAAAAAAAATAAATAAATAAATAAAAAAAAAAAAAAAAAAAAATTGTAATAATAATAACAAATAATCTTACATGTTCTTGTTATTACGAACAGAGATGTTATTATAGATTATAATGAATGTAGTTGATAATTGATAAATAAATAAAATATCTATATGAGATCTTTAAATAACTACGTGTGTATTCTAATTGGACGAGTATATCGAAATATAATTAATAGAACAAACGACTTACCTGTAGGAAGTTCGTTCTATATTATATGAGATATACTCGTCCAATTAGAATCCCACCCTACCCCTCCCTTAAACTAATATATCTATTTTTTTTATTTATCATCCAGTGTAATGATTCATGGGTAGGTACCGTCGGCTAGCGATAAGAAGTGGTCTATTCCTTTTTTTGCTTAGTCAGATCTTTAAAGAAATTGTGCTCGACAAAGTCACGATTGTGTGACTACGTGTGTATTCTAATTGGACGAGTATATCTCATATAATATAGAACGAACTTCCTACAGGTAAGTCGTTTGTTCTATTAATTATTATTTTACTTTTTAGTCCATGTTGGAAGAAAGCGTGTTTTTTAGTTTTTAAACTTTTATTTTTTTCTATTATCATCTGTAAAACCTGATCTAATTGGTAATGTATACTTTCGTTGTAAGAGCAGTTAACCCAATTTGGGTCGTTCCTCAGCGGTATCATCGATTATGGAAGTCTATTAACTACTAATGGAGTCTTAAAACTCTATTTATATTACGACAAAAAGAAAGATGTGATTATTTACCAGACAGAGGGAAAATAATAGTGTTTTAGTTCTATATACAGGGTGTTTCCGAAATTGGAGCAATTAAGAAAAGGGGTTGTTATTTGGAACATAATGTAACCATACAAGCATTTTCGTTTTTGGAGCAATAAAAATTTTTCGAAATTTTCGAATTTTTTATTAAAATTTTATGAAGTCGCTTTCAGCTACCTTTGTTTGGGAGGCACTGGCTTGATTCTCAGCGCGGTTAGCGCATGCTGCAGACCTAGTGATTATCAAACAATTTGTTGAAAACTTTACAATTCAATATCTCCCAAAATAATTTTTTGGCGACAAGTTTTGTGTTGTCATTTTCTACTCCCCATTTCATTTATTGCTCCGATTTCGGAAACACCCTGTATATGTTGAACAAAATTTTTATTGAAGTTCAGGTGGATTCTATTTTTGGAATCAAGCAAATAGGAATTTCTGTATTTTCATTGAATATCGTTAAAACCAAGCCTGGGAAGAAAAGTGAGAAAAGCAACGATATTGTTTTGAATATTTGTACGTGTAACTCTGAACTTGAGAGTAATTTTTGCTTCTCAAATAACTAATCTTGTTATTTCACAGTACATTTTCTTTGTTCACTGACCATTGCAAAACTTTCTTATACGATTATAATACAATTTTTCTACTACCATCAAGGAAATTGCCAATTCTGAAATCAAATTTAAGATCGAAGTAATTTTCTGCAACATTTCTGTTCCTATGCAATCTAATTGAATTATATTTCATCTCTATAGATAAAGAAAAGTATTCTATCACTGTTCTAGCAATAATAACGTCAGCCTCAACTGTCATAGTGACAAGATGCGAATTAAAGTGTCAAAATCATTGTTTGTTAAGTTTCTATTTGAAAATTTTGATCGTGGAGACAGTACAATTTTTTACTCAGTTATAATGGAAATTCGCGATGCTCGTAGTTTCTCACGCTCGCCTTTGGCTAGTGCTCGGAACTTCCGACTTTTTTCATTCTAACATTATTACAGAATATTTCTGAATGGGCGTTCTGTCATTTCGCTTTCTTGCTGAATATTGACTAACATTGTTGATATACTTTTCGTATGGAAAACCGTTTCGGCAAAGTTGCAATTAAAAAAGCAAACAGTTGTCCTCGGGCTGATTTTGTTGTATTGTCTGGTGATCTCGGAAAACTGAACAAATTTTATCACCCGAAATTCAATAAATATCAGTCATGACTAAAATGGGTTGAATTTTGCGTGAGTTTCTACCCAGTTTATTGATAAAGGTGGCGCGTTAATTGAATGATGAAAAAAGGCGTGTAATTTCGCACGCTAGAATAATTATACAGTAGTGTTCACAGAAAAGCAACCCCTTGATATCATTTTGAAAGGTTTCACTGGAAAACTCTTGGAAATGTCTGATTTCAGCAAACATTGTGTCGAGCTTGGTAAATTGATAGTATTTGAAGTCATTTTGAAATTTGTTTTGCCGGATATTCGTATAATGATTTAAATCATGCAAAGGAAACAGTGGAAACCGCAAATTACAGATAACAAATAACTGTTGAAAAAATCGTCGAAATCATATTGTAGTAACAGATCGCTGAGATAATACTGACTATAAAATAATTACTATTCATGATAATATAAAATATAACTGACTAATTATTTTTCTTTTTTTTTCAGGTGAGTTGTACATTGTTTTGGACGCCAACTGGAATGATCCCAATTGTGGTAAGGTAAAAATAAAGTAGCCAAGGTAGTTTTTTTCAACATAGTGTGATTAGTTGCGGATTGACTTGTATTTCAATGTCCAGCGTGGCTTGTGCCGGGGAAGTAGTTGTTTTCTGTTAGATATTACAAATAAATTACATTTTTCAATTTTCATGGAGAATGTTCCCCTTTTCAACATGAAGCTGTTTATCATGCTTAGTCATCACAGGAAATCTAACTGAAACTTTTCAAATTAACCATTCATTCAAGAACACATCATTATTTAATTTCTTATGTGTAGTATAACAATTTAGTTTAAAATATAAGAGTTGATATTTAGGAACCGATGATAATAGTCCAAAATACTCAACACAGTCTTATAGTAATATTAAAAAAAAATCTAAGTGGACATTGAATCAATGAAAGGATGATACCTTGCTCGCAGGGTTCATTTCACCAAACTTCAACCTGATTTTTTAGTAGAGTAGAGTCATTCCATCAAAGAAAGTTAGGAGAAATCTCATTGGTAGACGGAATGAAAGTGCAATCCCATTTTTTGAGAAGCAAAAACCTTATTATTATTATTATTATCAAGATGTTCCTCAGATTACTCTCTTGTGGAGAATGCATCACTGGTCAAGTTAATGATGCTGCTAATTTCCGAAAGATTGTTATTTCAGAATAGCATCAGCCATGAATATACCTAAAAGAAAAAAAACTTGTCAATCTTTCTGCGCTGTTCTAGTTTGTGAGCGAGGGATCACCGACGAGACGAAATGACTTCCTTATTTTTTGAGAGAATCTGAAAATTTCAGTGTCTGTGGAGGAGCTGTATTTTATGTATGAAAACATTATTCCAGAACAGGTTGAATATGTGACTTCTAAGCACCTATTTAGCTGATGGGAAGTGCCGTAGATTTTGACACGAAACAGGCAACCGGGCTTTTAAGGTGGACTTCTGTTTGGAGAAATAATGGGTATGCTTGGTCAAATTGCAAGAACCCTGAGCAGGTGATAGTTATTTGGCATTATGTTCTTTTATTCTTATTTTGTTTATGTTCATTGTTCGCTAAACTAGCGAAGCTGGTTCATAATTGTGAATGTGATTCGTTCAGTCTAAGTAGGTATATTATTATGAAATGGGTCGACAGTGATAAAACGTTTTATAACCAAAAGCAAATCAAATAGTTGAATGCTGAAAATCACGAATAGTTCGTTTTTGTGACCTTAGAATTTGAATTTCTTCGTTAATAGCTTTTACAGAGTTGATGATTGCTGTTTGAGTATCAGGTATAAGGAGCTTTCATTTTGTTTCACTCTATTCTGCAATTAATAGTTAGATTGTGAAGAAAGAAAGGATTCTACAGAAGATTCATTAAATACCTTCGCAATTTCTGGAACTGATCATGTAAAGACATTAAGATTTTCGAACTTTTTTCATAATTAAATTTTTTGCATGAGCGTAGACATGAACATCTTATATATTTTGTGTTTTCGAAGGTTATTTATTAGTGGAGTTAGTTGTAGTTTTTTTTATTGTCCACTTTTGTTATTTGTTGAAAATTGTTTAATAGATCTACCAGCGAACCAACTGCTTCGTCGCAAGCAACCCTCTGAGCTCCGAGGTCTTCGAAAAACTTCTCAAAAAAAATTTTGATCGGAATCGGAAATCCCATGTTGATTTTTTTTATACGTTGTTTGTTTTGTGCCATGGTGTTGCAGCTGCCGTGACCTTCTTTTCTGAGTTCAGTAGCGACAAAACATTCGCGCGACTAGTGTCCAGCGCGTTGTTGCCATTACTTCCAAAAAAGTAAAAGTTTCCAGTCATTATTTCGCGTTTTTTCGCTTTTGAACGTTTTCCAGGTCCTGTCACCCTATACGTGAATAAAACAATGTTTTATAGTCCATCAAATTTGCCAAAAGCAATCATCATTTCATTCAACCTTTGTGAACCTAATTCTTATGCCGAATTGTCTTATAATTATATCGAAGCAAAAAATATAGGTAAGGAACCATTTTGAGCAGAATTAACGGTACTATTACGGTAAATATTTGTCAGAAGATATTTACTTCTTGACACAAATATCCGTTTGATATAATACAATGCCCGTCTCGGTACTAGCCACGAGAGTAGTTGATGACCTACACTGTAGCTGGAAAGGGGGATTTTTTTTCTTTCTCACAGAACCATGACATCAAAAGTCATGTCGGCTTGTTACAGTGAATTTTTTGATACTTTTCTTGCCGGTGTTGAATGTGTAAGGGGACTGGATATATCTCTAGCGCCTGATTTACTCCCATAACTGGCTGGATCATTGCCAGCCGTGACCAGGAAACTTTGAGCTTATCATATTAGAGTGTTAATAAAGGTGCGTATTCACATGAGCACCGAACGAGAAAATGCACCCTGAGCTTGAATCGAGCAGCACATTTCGGTGCTTATGCAGAACGAATGCTCTAGTGAATACGCTGCAAGAAGAAAATTTAAATTGCAATCATACCAAAACTAATGTGACGACAATGCTTGTTTTGTGACCTCATAAACTATATAATATTATCAACCTCACTTTTATGCAAATGGCTAGTACTACAACTTGAAAAATGAAGGATAAATTTAAAAAAAAGGTTCATTTTCTGTTTTCTTCCTGGTTTTCTGCGTTACTAATGTCTCAATCGGGGCTTACCAAAACTCGTTCTGTTGGTATGTTAATTATCTCCAATTCTTCCTTTCAGAGTAATAAGATTGCAGTATTAGTTATCATTTCACAAGCTAAAAATTATAAAACCATTTTTTCTTATTCAATTACTACGGATCGTCTTTCTTGTGATGCATCAAGGGCGCACCCAAGAGGGATTGTCAGTGGTTAGAACTCTCCCTCCCCCCCCCGAAATGTATCTGCACCACTTAATTAATCACTGAAAATATCTTGTTGGGTATTTTTGGTTTGAGAATCTCAGAATATAAAAATGTATTTCCCACAAAAAAAAACTCCAGAATGCGCCCCTGGATGGCATAGTCGGTTTACTCCTAGTATTTTGATCATAGAATCACTCATATTAGGCCTTATTGACTGGTCTATCTAACTAAAAATCTTCAATGTGACAGTTATCTGTTAAACAAATGAAAAATATTGTTTTTTAATTAAAAAAATATATTTCATGCTTGTAAAAAGATGGAATAAAGACAAACATTTTATGAACCAACGATAGAATAGTATATTAAAGTATTAGTGGATAAAAAGGTCTTCAAACACGCGCGATTTTTCGAGCATTTCGGCTGATAGACCAAGTGTTTGAATATTTTACTTTATTTTTTTCAGTTGGTGCACTTTGAAATCATAAATACTGGTTTCATTATTACAAATAATGGCAATAAGAACTTATAATCTGAAAAAGTTGAATTCGTGATGTGACATTACCTTTCGTTAATGTTTGAATAAAAGTTTTGCATTTGTTTGTAATATTTCAATTGACGTTACAAGGTACTCCTGTCAGATCAATAATCATAACATTGTCATTCAGACTTCACTGTTCTCGAGTTGTTGATCAATGGTAACTTTAAAAAACGCGCGTTTTTGAAAGTTCGATTTGCACACGCTGTGGCGTGCTTTAAACAGGTAAAAAGGGGCACCAATTGAAAAAAATATAGACCAAGCTATAGAGGTAAAAGACGCAAATGGCCTATACTAATTTTAATAAGATAGTTCGGTAATGAAAACCGGTTTTCACCCCAGCAAAATTGTTTTGGGGGATTTTTAAACAAGAAATAGTGAAAAAAATTACATTTTTTTTGTTTTTTGTAAATATACCAAAAAGTATTGAAGGAATCGTTTTACAGTCAGCAGGACCTGTCACTAAAAGTGGCTCCAAACTCTTGAAAGTGTGTTCAGGGCAGAGTAGAGTAGCAGTAGTGGGGGAACTAGCCATTAGACATTATTGTAAACGCACGGCGGCGTCTTGAACAATGTAATTCCCCCACTACCGCTCGTCGATTCGGTCACAAACCCCCTTCAAGCGTTTGGAGCAACTTTTAGGGCATTTTCAACACATTTCCCAACTCTCAGGTGAAAATCCAAATATACAAATTGTAGATACTGATCTCTTCTTCCGCATGCCTTTAACATAATTTGAATATGACGATTTCCCTAAAATATACGCATCTTCCAAGATTTGCCCTAAAATTGTTTATAAAGCGATTGTGCAAAAACTACAATCGGACAGAAATCATCTTGCGCACAGTTGACTATACATGTCAGTTTCCGCAATATTGTTTATCCAGTTTCGAATTTATAAATATTATGAATTGTTGAAAAATGGTCGTTTTTTCGAGGTTTCCCGGATTTTCTCAAGAGGAAAGTTATAATTTCCTACAAAAGTTCTGTTGTAATTTTTTTTCACTAAGTATCTTGTTTAAAAAAATGTACAAAGCAATTTTGCTGGGGCGAAAAACGGGGTTTTCATCAACGAACTATCTTATGAAAAGTAGTGTAGGCCATTTGTGTCTTTTATTTTGTGCGAAAAGCGCCTCTCATTTTTATCTACAACTTGGCCTAATATTCCTTATTGCTTGTGGCGCCTTCGTCCAAACAGGGTATTTACTAACCTGTTGTTCCGTGTTTACCTGTGCCCGTCCTCATTTCCTGGAATTAGGGATGAGAACGGAAAATCGACAACGCCGTGGTCGGGTCGATCGCTCCCCCGTGCAATGACCCCGCCCGCTGGATAGCCTTGAGGAAGGCGAATCGCACCGCACTAGGTCCGTCTGGTGGTGTCGTCGGTGGCTCGGTGGCAGAGAGGCCCCACGGTTTCCGGTCCTCCGAGAGGCGAACTATCAGCTGCTGGATGTGGCGCGGCGCGGCACCAGAGAGTTTTTCCGTTTAATTTTGTTTTTCATCCCGATGTAGCGTGGGAATGTAACGGGTGGTTAGCTAATGTTTGTTTTTTTTTTCTTTCTTCATTTTGGTTGTTGTCGATATATCTGTATAAATTAGGTAGAGTTGTTAGAATTCGGTTACTCATGAGATTTGGTGATTTGTTTATTAATTCATGTCAAATTATGAAATTGTATGGAACGATTATTGGTAATGGCGGAACCACTGTGAAAAGCTTACGTTTTCACTCCCAGTCAGCGCGATAAAAGTTTCAGGTCGAGATTGTATTTTTTGTCGGAGGTCATTGATTTCACACCTAAATATATTAAATTAAGGGTGGTATTTAACAGTCTACCAAAGTTACCCAATTTTTTTGTACAAAAAAAAACTCTAATAATAAGACTACGTAGGTGTGTATTTTAGTATAAAAAGGGTGAAACATCGATCGGAAACGACTATCGTTCAATTACATTGTTGATACTTAGTACAAAAAAATAGCTTTCGTCACACTGAAGAAGATTAACAATGTGTGACTTGTATGAAGCAAAAGAACTGAAATATCGAGTTAAACTCCAAAATTCCTCCAAATTTTTTTTTCCGACTTTCATGTCGAAAAATAAAATTCCGACTTCAAAGTCAGAATTTCCGAGTTTAAAGTCGGAATTTCCGAGTTTAAAGTCGGAAAAATAAAATTCTAAATTAAAGTAGTAAATTCCGTGTTTGGAGTCGGAAATATTGAAAAAAAAAAACCATGTGGCCCTTTGACGCTTTCGTATCATTCAGAGGAAATTATCTTTTTTTAACTTTTATCACAAACTTTCATGTTCAATTATTTCTGATATGCTGATATAGAATGTAGCTGAAGGTCTTGGATTATGGATCCTTTTTCATCATTCCTTGTTTATTCCCAAGATGTGTCAACGACAGTTCGCTGATTATTATTGCTTTTCTAGCACGCTTGACACTGGTTTCAGGCACGTTTTTAATCAGCTGCATGAGTTCATGGACAACCAGTCAATGAAAGCCAATGAATCGGTTGGAAAAAAGACCAATATGTCTGGTTCGTTCTTAATGGAAGTTTAATCCTCCTTGTCTTCTAATCGTTATCGATTTGTTTGTGAAAAGCGTTTTCAAATGTTGGTGCAATTTTAAGAATTTGCATAATCACCCAATAAAAGTAAAAAAGTGAAAAGGAATGTTGAAGAAATGAAGGCGAAAGTTTTCTGAATTTGACTCACGTTCGTCGTATATTCAATATTTTTTCTGAAGTTGATAAATAGTAATTTATGTATCAAGTGAGAATAGTAATTTATGTATCAAGTGAGTAAAGTGATACGGAGTGCGGCATTCCTACGAGTAAAAAAACACTTTACTCACGAGTTTCATACAGTATTTTTCTACAACTGTCAAAAAAAATAACCAATTCATATTTTTTTGCAAATATGAAATGAAATTGGCATATTTTTATTGATTCATTATTCGAACAAAGTTCGAAGAGTATGCCGGAGAGTTGAGTTTCAAACAAATGAAACGAATAATTTCTCTTCACACTCTGCCGCAAAATGGAAAATTTGAAGCGAATATTAAAATGACATATTCGTCGAGGTCAATATTATTATTATTAATGTTGACTTGACTTTCGAATAACTAGTCCATCGAAGTAACTTTTCATTTTCTTAGATTTGTATTCAAAATAAATAATCAATCCTCGTGAAGCAACGAATACCTTTTTCTTTCTTTGAACTATGTCAAGGAAATCTCATATTTTCACTATCCACGATTTTCTCCGTTCAATCTTCATCACTTTTCATTTCTATTTAAATTAAATTTATAGTTATCAAGAATTCGTTATCTGGATAGATGCCCAAGTTCACAAATTTCATTAATCATTGTTGTCAACTAGTTTCTGACGGCCCAACAGCCATAGCTACCTCGGATTACGTAGTGTAGGTTAGGTCCAATAGTTCCTTACAGGTATATGCTATTATTTTGAATATATTCGCCGCGATAGTTTGGAATTTTGATAATACTTATTTAATACTTATAGTATAGTATTTGTATATTAGATATTTATAGGTTATTAGTTGCCAAAGAAAATGAGAACTGACTTTAAGACAGGATTTTTTATTATTCGGATCTGTCAATGTTGCATGAAACTGTCGGTTGCCTAGCAACAGCCGTTAAAAAAGGTGCACTTTTTTTACGCTTTTCCCTTTAATAGTGAAATCGTATGTTGATAGTGAAATATTGTAATACTTTACGCACACAAACAACACAAAAAAAGTGGACTTTTTTTGACAGTTGTAGAAAAGAAATTGTACGGAAGCAATTTTTCTTTGTATTTGAAAAATAACTACGTAAATATTTTTGATTGCTTCGAAAACAACAACAATTCTTGCCCTTTATTGTTACATTATGTCCCATATAACAACCAATTTTCTTTATCGCTTCAATTTCGGAAAAACTCTGTATAGGATCTTGAAGCTAAAAGAAAAACGTTTCAATCTGTTGAATTTTTTGAATTCGTGTTAGTATTGATATTTCGTGTGATAGAAAGGATATTCATTACGAAAACCCCAAGGAAATTTCTGGTGACCTATTAATTCTTTTCAACGATGAGTAGGTCTTAAAATGATGTTTACAAAAAGCAATTATTCAATCAATAAATATCTTGACATCCATCTTGAATAATTCAAAAGGTCTCTAGCAGTGATTGAAATTGAAATTCAAGTTTTCCAACTATTGTATAAACGTCATATTTTCCATAAAAAAGCACTACTGTTTTTATTATTTTGAATGTCTGTCATTTGAGAAAAGCAAGTTTGATGTGATTCGACTTCTCCAATGATATCTCCGGTTGATAATTGTTCTGCGAGATCAACACAACAACAGTTTCAGATACAGATTTGTTTGATTTTACTGAAATTATCATATTTTTGAAAATGTTGTTTAGATAAGAGATTACCTAGGACTTGTTCTTTAATTATTTCAAGATTGCATCATGGATAAATTTAAGTGAATTCGAAAAAATATACATGGTCACTTACGATAAAATAAATGGGTATCAGTTGTTAATTCAATGAAAAATATAACAGAAATGAAGTAGTTCTTCTGTAACTACTGTTGATGAATTCTAACGCCTGAGAACCTAACACTTCGAAAGTGTCTGTTGCTGCAGGCTGAAATATAAACAGTCTTTTAAATTTTGATATTTGAGGCGTTTGCTTTCCTCTCACTTTACTACAGCTGCACCAGTAACAACCACATGTGATGCTGCAACCGTGTCCACGCATGTAAAATCCCAGACAACGGATTTACCTAACTTCCAAGGATCAGTTGTCATACCATCGTCACGGTTTACTCCCAAAGGTTTCAAAATAGCTAGAACTTTGCTGTATCAAAGCTCTTTCAATCGAGTCATTCTCGGCATTATGGTAAGAATGGTGGTCAGCACTGAACTTGCAGCTCAGCTCTGTAACCATGAATACAAGTGGAACATCCCAATTTTTTGAAAAACAACAGAAGAAAGAATGGTATTGCAAGATAACACGCGAGACGGATACCCAAACCTCCTCTATTTACTGACAATGTTGCCTGAATACATACTTTGTTGTTCAAGGTGTTATTCATAATCCCTTCCAACATCATTTCTCGTAGAATATTATTAAATAGGTGGAGTTATTCTGCACAGTGCCAAGTAGGACATTATATAAGTAAGCTTCATAGCAAGCCTGTTCTTCAATACAATAAAGGTCAGCAATAATATTAATCCGAGATGATATCAGATGGAGATTGAAATTTTTCTGAACTTTGACGGTCACTTTGAAAAGGGAAGGTATAATAAAATCATTGGTGGAATATGTATCACTTTCAAATCGTTTCTAACTTTAATTGAAGCTTTTGTGAATAAAGAATGAATGGAGAAGGTATGGAATTGAGTTTAGGTGCTTTCAAAATTGATTCGAGCATATGAAAAGGTGTGAAGATCTTTCCTCTTATCAAAATTAATCAAGAAACTTATGTGATATAAAAATGATGTGTATTACAGTAAAGACCACCCACCACCTAACTTTGAAAAATTACTCCAATCAAATACATTTCATACAATTTCCAATAACAGTAAATGGCTTATTTTCGTACACACTTAGTAGCCATGAGAAAATGAAATGTAATCACAGACTATGGTGTACGGTAAAATAAATAATGAATAACAAAGTATCATTCCTGTTTGTCGTTCAATATCCCATTCACGTTTACATTCGGAGTGCAGATTTCGGACAGAAAAACAAAGTGTAATCGATAAACGTGACGCAACGCACCCGCGATCGATGGAGTACGAAACAATGTGTGGGTGGGTGGTTCATAACCGACTATCTGAGTACAGTTTAAGAATGATAAGAGCGCGTTGACTTACGGGATGGGATTTTTTCAATGTAGGACTATCAAAAAACAATGTCTACGTTTTGTTATGGTAATTGTTTCGTTGAAAAAAAAATATTAAAACTGTTTTTTCCGTTAACCTGCTGTCCTTACCCACGGCAGCCCTCAAAAGTCGAAACTTGTGCGAGTCAAGGATTAACGAGGTCTTACCTGTTAACGTGCGATTCCTAGCACGACAATGATTTTGTAGTTTAGGTCATCGCGGTTATAAATGACAATAAGAATTATCGAGCTTATTTTCCGTAAGAGTGTTAGTAAAGTGTTCGATTGCTTATTGCTTTCCAGAATATTCGTCGTAGGTATACAGGTTTCTTTTGTATGAATTCAGAAGGCCATCGACTTCGGCAGATTTCAAAGCTTCGTAGATCAGTGGCGTTGATTGTAGGGAATAGGTAAAAAGCGGAAGAGTCGACGAGAGCCAGATCAAGTCAGTAATTTGTTTTTTAGTTGATCTATTTTATTTGGAAAAAGTTGGAGAGAAATATGTAAAGAAATCAAATTGTAAATATCTTGCAACGAGGTAGTTGAATTTTTATAGTGACTGTAATTCATTTGGAAACTCGCTTAAGATTTCTAAAAATTTGTTCACCTAATTTCTGAGAAAGTGAACATTTAGAAAAAGTTCACATGAACGAAAGTCACAGTAAAAGTTAGGATTTCAGTTCAGTTTTTCACACCTATTGAATGAGAATGAAAGGGGGAGAAACAAGTTTTCAGGTATAGAGGGTAATATTTTTAAATTGTGCTACATTAAATAATGAAATAGATATTTCTATGAAACAAAAGTAGTTGTTAGATATTACCAAAAAAATTACATTTTTCATTTTTCTATTTTCATGGAGAATGTTCCTCGAATTATTTATGGAACCATAGCTGTCGTAAGTAAAAAGAAAACTAAAAATAGACCAATAAATAATTTCTGGTTCAAAAAGAACTGTGATTCCTAACTTCAATATCAAATTATCTGTTTTATAAACTCAAACAAATTGTATTTTAAGGAAATATGTGTCAAATGCAATTTCCGATACTGTACAATAATTGATTCGAAAGAAATACCTAACGATCAGTAGATAACAATTTTTTTCACATAATCACATACCTTCATCCTGAAGTGATTTGTTTCGCCCTTGGTTCAATAGTTGGATATTGATAAGGACGGTTTTATCTATGGAATAATATGAGTGACTACCTTGGTTAATTTTTTTAAGATTAAGCGTTATCTCGACATATATGTTATCTGGTTCTATGAATTAGTGTATTTTGCATACTCGACACTGATAATAAGGCCTTGAATATGCAGACGATTATGAATAATAGTTTCCAAATGGTAGAATGATTTCGTTTCACGGACGAATCAGTCATGAAATATCTCGTCCATAATTTACGTGGAGAATCTCATTTATAATTCTCGGTTTCGCTATATTTATATAGTATGGATTTTCAAGAATGTCGGTATCTAATTTTGTATTAGAAACTTGGTTAAACTTGAATACAGGGTTAATGCACCGGAGAACATTCGGTAGACGTGAGTCAGACATTTATATTTCGTAAATGGAGAGCACTCGGTCAGTGTTCCTAAATGGTAACGACATTATATGGAAGAGTATCGGATGTCTAAAGAGCCACGGAAGCACGTATTTGTTGGTGCAGTACTAATTATGGCTTCGATATTCGTGCATAATTTGTACTGGGTGATCGGCCGATGATATCCATCCACGTATGTGGGTACTTAGTCATGAAACAGTTTTGCGACAGTTGAAAGAATAGAACTTTACATTTACGAAAAATGAATTGCTAACCTTGTTTAAATCGATTGTTTCTAACCAGAAGCTATATATATATTTTTTTTTTCTCAAAATTGACTTCACGTTCATCGGAAACACCCCCACCACAATCCACCATAATCCACCATAAACAGTTGATACTGTTCTCGCTTAAAATATAGCTTCTAGCTTGATATTACCAAATGAAAAATTATTGAAACTTCGTCACTTGATCAACTCTTCAGTGTAATCCACATACATTTAAAATGGAAGCACCCTTATAAAACTTACATTTTTCAACCGATTAGAATGATTTTTTCTCATTTAGGTAGACATTGAAAAAGTGTACTAGGGCACCAAATTTCATAAATGAATATGTTTTTAGAAAAACTCTGACTACACCAATGGATTTGCGACATTTTGAAACGGTTTATGTAGAAATTACGTTGAAATGCATCAATCAATAAGAAAGTTACAGGGGGTTATATTTGAGGAATATGCCATTTAATCAACCCACCACTTCAATTTCAAAACTTTTATCAGAAATTTGACACCCCGCACCGTTCTTATGGGTTTATGGGTCCCGGTGAAATTGGCTGAAACTATAGTATGTTTTATATTCCTATGACTAGTTATCGAGATATTGGGTGTTGAAGCTGATTCTTAAAAGACCTAATATTCATTTATCTACAGGGTAATCTTCAAACAAATATAAGCTCAATCGAAAAAACATCATTAAGGCATTTGATGATTTCATATCATAATATAATGAACAAACCTTAATCGAAAATAGTTGACGACTTCCAAACTAATACTGGGCGATTATTTTTTAACCATAAATGGCTCAGTATTATTAAGTCATTCTGTATATTTGAAATTCGAATACGATGTAATTGAAGACCAATTCTGAATCTATATCAATTTAGAGAAATCTGCCGGGTGATTCAATAGAAATGAGCAAAATAAAATGCCAGAATATGTTTTTTTTTATTGTAATCACCTTATATCTCAAAATTATTGAGTGGTGTTAGTTAAATGCATGTTCAAAATTGTTTATGCTTTCTATGGCTACTTTTTGAATTATCATGTACCAAAGTTAAGATGTACTTGGTTTTTCAGAATACTACCTGCACAAAATAGGACATGAAATGCACAAAAATAGGGGGGAAAACCGACTATGCATGTACATGAAAGACATTCCAGAGTCCAAAGTTATATTCTGTTTTTTTTGTTATTATAAATATGAATAACCTGTTAATAGAGCATACAAAATTCGAATTGCAATTGTCCCACAAAAAATTGGCCCGAGAACGCCTTTTTTTCTGCACACATGAAGTACATATAATTCCCTACTTTCACGCAAAAAATAACAGAGTTGAAAATTGAAGAAAACAACGCAAAAATATTTCGGTTTTCCGGGTTTTTTAATATCACCAATGATCTGATCGGGTGTTATCTACTATCTCTCGTTTTATTCGTATTTCAATTATCTACAATTAAGTAATTCAAAGATATGAGATTGCTGTATTACTTTTTATTTTATAAGCAAAAACAAAAGCAAGGCTCATGGAATAAAGCTGGTTTGGAGTCACTTTTTCTGGTTGGATATCAAAATCGTTTTCGTATTCGAATTATACAGGATGACTAAAAAATAATGAGATATTTATGGTTAAAAAAAAAATTTTTCACCCAGTATGCGTTTGGAAGTAGTAAATTATTTTCGATAAAGATTTGTTCATTATATTCTGATACATATTTACTGAAAATATTATCAAATGTGCTTTATAAATGGTCTTTATCGACTGAGCTTATTTCTGTTTGAAGATTACCCTGTAAATAATATTTAAGAATCACAATATTGTTTCCGATAATATGAATGATGACCGCCAGAAAAAAATTATTGAATATTATAATTGCGTAAAAAATAATAAAATAAAATTATCCACTTTCCACTTTAACACCCAATTCCTCGGTAACTAGTCATAGGATCGTGTAGGGTCAATGGACACTTTTGATGAGATGATCGAATACTATAGTTTTAGTGAAAACCAATATGAAAAAATATCACTGTATAATTATCAGGGGTAATATAATAAGTGGTATGATTATTACTGATAATTTTTTGGAATATTAATGAATTGCAATCCCAAAGCAGAAAATACGAGTACGCAGGACGTGTTTTCTTGCACTGGGATTGCCAATGAACTGATATTCCAAAAAATTATAGGTTTTTAATCATGCCACGAATAATATTTAGGACGACAATATCGTGTCACCTGGTAATTGATGCTTTACTTCTAGCCGTATTCAGCGGAATACTCTTTTCCACGGCCTCACCTATGATACCAATGGACATTTGTCCCCAACGAAATAAAGATAACTAGTCAAAACACATAAATTTGAGGTTTATAATTTAAATCATTATTATCACTTGACAGATAGTAAAACAAAAACTAAGCAGGTTTATCACCGTGAAAATACAGCGATTCTATTGGCTGAATTTCAAAATTTGATATCCACTGATTGGTTTTTACGCAAGGAAATATATTGTCAAGAAAATAAAATGATCCACAATTGTACCAGTGCCAATGTGAGAAACTATTATGGTAGTTGGAAAAACGTATGGATTACGCTAGAAAGGGGTGGAGTTTGGTGTTCGTCTCAGTAACAGGACGCATTCATCATTCTTTGTGTCTTCATGGATTATCAAGTCCAACGCAAACCCTTTTATCCCATGCGCGTGACTCATCCGACTTCTCGCATATTTCTCGCAGCGCTTTCTTTCCATTTCCAGTCGCAACCATGTTCGAGACTCCCACCGTTTCTTACTCACTCACTTGTAGCTATCAGCCATCACATCGAGAAGAGTCCCCAGCAACAGTTACCATATCATCACTCGAGATGCACTAGAAATTGAAAAAAGGCTACGTTAAGCGTAGGCTGCATGTGCATACATTATCGTTATTCCGTTATCGTTCACTGTCAAATGCTCGACAATTAAAGCCCGCTACAGGCGACAACGATCTATCGTAGCGATCTATCTGTGCAGTCAATTTGCACAGTTTTATCGAACGTATGTATGACAAATCGTTGCAGATAATTTCATTTGCAGAGTTAGTTCATCGGTGCAATGATTTGTCATGCATACGTTCGATAAAACTGTGCAAATTGACTGGACAGATAGATCGCTACGAAACATCGTTGTCGTCTGTAGCGGAGTTTTGAACGATGCGATCGATGTCTGGCGACGTACACGTAGACAAATACGTTCTCGAAGCATTTGTGCTGACTCAAAATTACTGATTCTATGGAGAATGAGAGAATTTTCCCTGTACACAAATGTTTGTTTAAGTTCGTTCATGACGGTATACGTAGTATAAATAATCGGAGATTCATTTGTGGAAGATAATATTGGATAATAATAATAATAAAGACCCCTCACACAATTTAACTGTTAGTAGAGGCTGAAATCTAAATGCCCAGACTTTAAAAAATTATCAATACAGGCACATCCCATAGAGAAATCTTCGCATAAATTGTCTACAGTACAGTCTGTGAAAGACTGCAAATTCGGAGCATGTAAAGAATGTGTTCATTAAATCCCAATGGTATAGTGTTCGCTATTCTTCGTATTCTCACCAGAGTCCACAACTTGGCAATAAGGGTTGTAGAATACCCAATGGGAACAATAAATCAACACTCGTCACTTTACTAAGTATCGCTTTATTCAGATGTCTTTACTGATCTGAGCTCTCTCCTCTCCAGAGCTAAGTAACAACCTTATTCATAATTCGGGATGACCTCATTCATCGATACCATGATTACTTGCATTTGGAACTTCCATCGTCTTAATGGTTGAAAGATTTCTACTTCTTTCAATTTTTTCACAGTAATAAAGTCTGAAATGCAAGTAATCAAGTAACTACATGTTGTACAACCTTCAAACCTGATGGTATGCATACACTACAAGTAATATCATGTGATTTCTAACGTTTCTATACACAGAGGTAGAAAACTGAAAGTACTTCAGGCAATTCGGAATGAAGATTCACAACTTTTACTTTTTATATCAGTGCAACAAATCATAAATTATCAACTGCCATTGTACTGATGTTTCAAAGCGGAAAATACCTGGAATCTACCTGATGAGTCAATCTAATTTATCCAATAGGGGTTCATACAATCGGTGGGTCCAACTTTGTTATCAAAAGTGACAAATTCAGAAGTGGAGAGCTACATATTTCTAACTGGTCATTGAGGGTATCAAAATTGGGGTTTTTTTCATCAGTTAGGTAATCAAACCCAACCTTTCTTTAATTACTTTCTTATGTATATATATTCACGAACTTGATGTAATCTGTAGTTACTTGAAAATGGTGTAACAGCCGAAACCGGTCGTAATAGAGTATTAAAGTGTTAGTGGAAACTGGACAAAAGTTATATTTTTTCTTCCTTTTCTTATTTCATCATGAATTTCCACAAAATAAATAGATCATCAATCAAACAAATAACAAAATTATTTTGAAGAATGAAACAGCAACGAAGGAACTTCTTTTGAGAAAAACTGACCTTAAAATAAAAACACAATATATTATTAATATAACAGTCTGTATCTATAAAGATATTGTGGAAAAAATATATGGAATATACGGGTAAAGTGTTTTTGGTACTCGAAGGACCTGTCAATATTTCTTACTCTTGAAAAAAATTACCACTTTAATCATTTGTTATATAAATAACTATAATATAGTAATTTCTCTGAAGTGATTGATATTTTTTATTTCATCAAACCGCTGATGTAACTGGTGCACCAATTTGTTAAGCGTTACCGCCGATTTGGCTCCAACCAATCGCGTGACATTCCAGCTCGCTCCGCCTTGGAAATATTTTGCAGAAATGCATATCAAATAATATCGCTTTGAGAATTTTCCATGGTTATTCGTCACGCGACATCAATATAAGAAAATTCTGCCAGGTTGGAAAAGCGATATTATTGCGTCTGAGGTCGTATCAGCCATAACCGATGGAAAATATTCAATAAATGAAAGTTTATGTCCTAGGCGTATGTCCTAGTCTGAATAAGGTAACGTGGAATATATTGGTGCAATATATTATGTCACGTTGAAAAGGGGAACATTCTCCATGAAAATTGAAAAATGAAAAATGTGATTTATTTGTAATATCTAACAGAAAACAACTACTTTCCCGGCACAAACCACGATGGACATTGAACTACATCTGATAGATATTGTGAAAAGACTCTAACTGAAAAGGAAAGAAAAAATCTGAAAGTGAAAATTTGCATTTTCATTCAGATAGCTGACTTTTTTAATTATTTCTAGTTTTCCTTGAAAAAATCATTAAATAAATTAGATAAGGAGAATGTTATTAAAAAATATCACTTACAGAAATCGTTCATTTCATTGAAGCAAGGTCCGCTTCTCTCGTATTTAATCCCCAATACATCGAGGTGTTCCCAACTAAATTAACGACATTTCAACTGGATGATTATATTTCTAGATTATTAGCGAAACAATTAACGGCTAGTTCAAACTTTTCAAAGCGAACTACACCCTACTGGACCTGGTTACAAAACTCATTTCGATGAAAGATCAACGGTATATCTTGTAGAATACTACTGATTGACAACAAAATTATATCCATTGCTTAATTTGTATAATAGTCACTTAAAGCCAAGTCGAAATTCCAACCCTATCCTTATCCGTATCGATCTGCGCATGCGCAACCTCTTATACGTATTTGGAGACGGATCTGTCATTTAAAGGTTCCATATACGTTTGGCTCGATGAGTGGCTTCAAGGGCTTATTTTCCCATTAACGTAAGTCGAAGCGATAAGTAAACGGATACGTATAAAAATGCACAATTGGCTTAAGTGACTAAAATTTTTTTCATTGCAGTGTATCGAAATGTTCCAAGTATTAATTGACGCATGCAGTTAGTGAGGCTTAACATTCGATATTGTTGGAATAGCGGTTTTTGTATCCGAAAAACTCGAAAACTTTCACGTTCTGAATAAATTTCAATTACATCGGATACTTAAATGTCGCATTAGATGTCAATCAAATTAATTGAAATTACTCACCCAATTGAATTTCGTTCTGAGATAAAACTATTTGCTACATGAATAAACTCTGAAGGTAATGACCCTCGCAACTTCGTTGCATCAAGCATTTCTTCATCGGACTAATGCCTTGCCCGTACTTCAATTAAATCTAACAGCTAGTGATGTATTTAATGTCCAGTTTGTTTTATCGTTTATGATTCTTGGGGCGATTTATTTAGGGATCGTTAAATCCGTTCGTTGCATCATCCCTCCCCAAAGTGCAGTACTATTTGATCTCTTGTGACCAATATCCAGGTTTTTGAATATTGAGTAAATCTTGTTTTAAAAATAATGTTAAAATTACGCCAAACATAGATATGATAAAAAAAATTGCACTGCTACGTTGAGAACTAGCGAAGATGGTTTAACTTTAATTAATTGTTAATGTGATTCGTTCAGTCTAAGTAAGTATATTATTGTGAAATGGGTCGAGGGTGATTAAACGTTTTATTACCGAACGCAAATGAAATAGTTGATTGCTAAATGTCTGGAATAGTTCGTTTTTGTGATCTTTGAATTTGAATTTCTTCAGCAGAGTTGATAATAGTTGTTTGCTATTAGGACCAAGAAGTGTTCATTTGTTTTACTCTATTCTCCAAAAGTTTTGATTATGAAGAAAGCATTCTAATGAAGATTAATTAGATATGTCTTCAATTTCTGGAAGGTATTCATGTTGAAAAAGAAAACATTCTCCATTAAAAATTGAAAAATGTATTTTTTTTTTTGTGATATCTAACAGAAAAAATACTTGGTACTTCACCTGCTGAAGCCACGCTGGACATTGAATTACATCTGAAAGATATTGTGGAAAGGCCCTAACTAAAAAAATCTCTAAAATCTAAATAAATGAGATAGAGAGAATGTTATTCAAAGGTATCTATCACTCACAGAAATCGTACAATTTTTTGATGCGAGACTTACACCACTTTCGCTGGGCCTCCAACACATTTTTGTCGACGAAAATCTATTTTACTCTTCTAAGATCATCAGGGAGGTGGGAACAATTGAGATGCATACTCGTCAGAAGCAATTTCACTAAAAGTCAACTATCTGATTGAAAATGCAAATATTTACTCAGATTATTTCTTTTTGGTAGCAACCTTCCGCATTTAACTTTTGTCGAGTGAAACGAGTATAAGGAATCTTTAGGTAACTCTGATATCACAAAAAATATCAGTTTTCCTCTAGAAGCCTATCCTTGTTTGAAATCCATACGACGAACCGTTTTTGAGTTATCGACTCTTCTACCTTTAAAAAACGGCCAAAATGTGATCGCGCTCATGGCCTCTTAAGAAAAATAGTGTACGTAACTCGTTGCGAATTGTATTTCCTGCACTCGTTACATGTCCAAACTTGCCGCTGGTGAGGGGCAGTCAAACCATCACATATATTTTTTCTACTCCATTTTGTTTCTTTCCTGTTCAAATGTCGGTTACTTCCAGCGCCATCTAATCTCGAGTACGTACTGGGATTATTGCGTAATTCAATATGTCGTAACTTGATTTTCTTCCGCCGTCTTGATATTATTAACTAACACATTTCGCTGTTGAAAGAAACGGACTGTGAAACAGAAAATGTGAGATGTACGTAAGAGATAGAAAGCCAAGCTAGTACACAGGGGAGAAGGGATGTTTTCCCGTTTCCCACCCATACTCTCTCCCCGCTATCGATCGAGGTTAGTGGTGCGCCACGTGGAAATTGCACCTAGAGACCGAATTTCATTAAAACCACTGGAAGTTTTGATTGATCCGAAAAAAACATCCCTGTTGACTTTCCGGCGTTATGGAAATCTGAAGGGCTATGTCTGTCCAGAAAGATATCGAATTGCCTCCTTTGGGATTTCAGATTCATCATCAGGTGGGTTATGATTGACTATATCAGTGATACATGGAGGATTGTTGTAGGGATCTTCTTTTGGGATCGTTAAGTAATGATATTCGTTGCCGACCGATATTTTACTCTTTTTTTGTTCTCATCTACTTACAATAAATGTAGACTATGGTGGCAAATATCTGTCTGAAAAGAACTACTCCCCTAGCTATTACCGCGACGGTTATTGAGTTATATTAAATAGATACCTGTGCAATGTTCCTCATTGCAGAGGATAATACTATAAGTGGCTCCCTGTATCCAAATATCAGATTTATTTTTTTAATTCGTCATTTATTCTCAATTACAATTAACATAGTATCTCTCTCCAAGGAGTGATAACATTTTGTGAAGGTTGAGTGGAAGAGAGCACTTATTTGTTGCCTACGGGCAATAACTAAGAGCTAACTCTGCCTTTTGGTGGTTATTATTATTTAAGATTCATTATTTATATATGTATATGTGTTTTTGTTTTACTACCAATAAAAGCATTTATTATTATTATTATTATTATTATTATTATAACTTCAAAATATATATTCAGGGCCATAAAACCAGCAAAGTTTATTTGGTTTATCCTTGCCGCTTGTAGCAGGTGTGTAAGTTTTGCATATGCTTTACCTATTCAAAGATATTTTCAATAAAATAAAAAGTTCCGTAAGCTTTGCTGTAATTCAGTCATTATTTAATAGCGTTAATGCCGTGAATGATACCCGTGTATTCATCACTAGTAGAATAATGAATAAGGCAATTGTTAACAGTCAACTTTCATTTCGTTTTTTCTATTCACTGTAAATTAGATATAGTCATCGAAGAATGGTATTTTGAATATCATTATTGTTTGCACTATAAAATGACAATCATCATTATAATTATTGCTACAGTTAGTAGCCCGGAAAATATTCTTCACAACGCTCCCCCATATATGTTAATGACAAACTTGCAAACAATTTGTATTTTTATTGTTTTCACATCCTATATATGATATTCGTTCAATATTCCTAAAGCACTAGTGATAGTGTTGATCGTGATCCAACAGCAGACATTTGTTTCACACATTAAAAAATAATGGAAAAGCATAATGGTGTATTTTTTCAACATGTTACAAAATCACATAATACTCGAGATTTTGTTTTTTAAGAAGTGAAGATTTACTGTCTTGCTAGTCCCATGTTGTAATATCATTATAGTAAATGAATGCATAATCCTTCTTTGTCGAAAATTTGTTTTATTTGAAGAATTGCATTGTGTTGTACGTTGGGTTGCTTATACAAACGAAAACATCAATATTAGAAAAGAAAATAAGTTTGGAGGATACTTACATGTACCAAGTAACGGAATGTTAGTTTTAACAAATCGAGCTGTAGACTGCATTGTTTAATGTAAGTCGATGTTAATGGTACGTACCATTTAATTGAGAGCTCTCTTCATATTATTTGGCAATATTTTCCTCATATGTACTTTAACTGTTGGGTCGTCAGTAAACATTGTTACATATCCCACAGTTATATGGATGGGAATATGGTGCACGAAATGGAAAAAGATTAGTGGTAGTCCGACAGATCCCTGGGGAATGCCAAGAAAAGTCATACACTCTTTTGAAAGTTGTGGTTTGCGAAAATGCTTCTGTGAGGAAGGATAAGACTGAAACCATTTTAAGATATTATACGTTTTAAGCATAAATATAATTTAATAAATGGAATGTGCCTAATTCTGTGACTTTGGTGAAATATAGTAACGCTCAGTGAAACTATCTGCTGTATCGTATAGGCAGCATTCTATTACTCTAGGAAATTCGGTGAAAAGTGAAAAGAGCTTTTTGTCATTAGCTAATATTTGTCGCCATTGTTGTAAAGATGAAACAAGTGTAAGTTTTTATTATCTAATAATGCGGTAGAATTTGCAGTGATTTAACTTTTCCTTTTCAAGACTGATGAACCCATAAATTCTCGTAACTTTCCCCCGTTATCATCCAAGTCTGTTAGAAATTGGGCACAAGGCTATTTTATCGGGCGAGTTGGCAATAACCTTCGTAGTTCTTCTTCCTCTAATACATCCGCCGATACCCGTGCCCCATTTCCCCACCCCACGCGGCTATCCCACCTCCTCAGACAAACGTCTAGACGTTTTTCACGGTTTTCCTTCGCAGTTTTCCGCATTTCCACGTCGATTATATAATTCCAACTGCCTACAAATCCGGCGACTAACTTAGTTAGGAGTTTCCGCAGTTTCCCGTTTGGAGGGTTTCAGTCGATAATTCGTCCCAGAAATTAGCCAGACTGGGGCAGACGAACGGAAATAGTTCATTGAACAAATTTACTAGTAATTATTTTATGTTGACAACAGATCATATTTTCTCAAATCCAGATGATCCAGATGAAAAAGCCTTTTTTGTACAACTTTAAAAATACTCCAGTTTTTTTGTGTGTCTGAATTATTTCAGTATTTCCCCATCAACATATGGTTTCATTATTGAACGGAAAAGCATGAAAAAAGGACACTTTTTTACGGTTATTGCAACAGACAGAACATCCTAAAAATAACGAAATCCTGTCAAAGTTCCTATTTTCTGTGGCAACTCTAATAGCCTAAAATATCTAACATACAAATGTTATACCGATAACTCTTCTCGTGCTCAAATACGCATTTTCTGATTTTTGTTGAAATTGTTGCGATGATACTCGAAAACATTATCATTACGATTTTGTACTTCGGCTCGTGATTGACCATTGGATATCGGTCTGTATTCGATTTTGTAGGTCATCATTGGTTGTTTTATAAATCAATGAGTTACTACCAGAAAAAAATTGTTAGGACATAACCTAACCTAAAATGATATACTAAAAGCGTGAGCAATAGACCATTCCAGAATGACGTCACTGACAGGTCGGCCATCTTTACTTGAGGGACAAACGTATGTTTTTGTTTTAATTGCTTTGTTGTTTATATCAATTTTTAAGTTTTTGTCCTTCAGTTTTTGACCAGGTGATTGATGGTATTTAGTGATAACTAAAATAAAATTTAATATCCGTTGGGACTGTATCATTTTTTAGAATTCCTGCTACCGTTTCAACAAATCGAGAAAGTTATTTGAATGCATTATCTGGTGAACGTCATAATGCATGGATAAGGAGTTAACGAGGTCCTTCAACAGAAACGTCAAACACTCACTATTTGTAAGGGTATATGGGTCAATGTTATTTACAAGGGGGAAACAACTCGTTCATTAGGTATACATCATATTATTTTCATTACTCATTTTGTCTTGATCATTAGATTGCTTGGTCATTACAGATTTACGATTGAAAACGTTAAAATAACCTGTATAACAACTTGGTAAACACTTTGCAAGCGGGCGCAACTTCGAACTGCAACGCAACTGCGGCCGCGAAAAATGGTCACGTACAACCGATTTGTGACTGATTGCAAACAAGTTTCATTTGAATCAACTCGTGTGCGGCTTCATACTACTACACGTTGCCGATGTTACAAAAGAGTTGTACTATCAACTGATTTGCAACCTTTGTCTTAAAACAGTCGTACCGTGGGCGGTCGGCCTAATCGTCTTTGGATAAACACCGATAATTCACGTTAAGATGAGCATGACGTCATGTTTGATAATATTGTATTGCCGCTCCGAAATCATTCCACGGCGGCGCGGCATGGTGTACGCAGTTACATTGGGATGCATGTAAAGAATTCAGCCGGATTTTTTTCAGGGAGGCGCGGCGGGGTTCCGCGCGCCGTAGTGTGCTACAACCTTTAGCCAACACAAAGTTCCTTCCTTTCATGTTGAAATACATAAGTAAATTCCAATTTCAAGTCTTCAAGAAAAAATTATAGATAACCGAGATCACAAGGAAAATAATAAAAAATAGAATACCCACTACCTACATCAAATAAGTCATATTTCATTTTAGGAAGCCAGCTGTCACTTCGCTTAATGATATATTTCTTGGCTCCAATATTCCTGAATATATAATGAAGTATACCAATCATGAAACGAATTAGTCTGATTCTGAGGCGCTATATATACTTTCGAAATTTCCCACAAAATAGTCGTTTCTCATCCTAAGTGACTTGGGTATTAGTCCAAGCGCTGTAGCCAAAATATTACTGAAACTTGACAATAAATTCACTAGAAATGATTTTTCATTCACGGCAGTTTTTGAAGAGTACCTACTTTAAAAAAAAATTTTCTGCACGCGAGCACCTATGAAAAATTGGAAACTTTCCCGGAAAAACTCGGTATTCCATCAATAACTTCGAAGATGTTGAAAATATCGGTATAATGTATAGGATCAAACTTGTAGAATGTAAAAATCGAAAATTTCTTCCTTTGAGAGATATATAAGTAAGAGAATTTCAGATTTCCGCACTCGGGGTATCATAATGAAATTTACCCCGGCGTCCGACTAAAATTTCTGTATCTGGCTTGTTTTTGGTTGAAAATTTATAAACTAAACGGTATTATGAAGGAAAATCTTTCAACAATAATTATCAAATATGCCTGGCGAGTGTCACTAGAAGTGGTTGTATTTATTTTCGATGGTGCAATAATGATCTTTTATAAATAAACAATATATTTTACTAATTTCTTACGTTTTCTTATCGAATTACCTCGATAAGCTGAGGTTGCTTAAACAAAGATTCACTGGGTTAAATTTGAGCAAATCAGATATAATAATAATAATAATAATAAGAATAAATGCTTTTATTGACTTATATTCACGTACAAACTACAATGAACTACTGGATAACTGAAGATTTGTAGAATTTTGTCAAAAGGCATATAACATTTATATAGTCCCTATTTTTCTTGGGCCTAACTAAATCAAGTTTTTCTGTACCCGTTGTTTTTAGTTCGAGAAATTTCCGGTAGATATAGAAAGAAAACTTTGTTATCAGAGGTTTTTAGATACTAATTCTGAAAGTACAGGTACAGGGACAGGGACAATAAAATGACCAGTAGGCTTTTTAAGAAATCTCAACTTTAATATTTTTACGTAGATTGTAAAACATTGGTCATAAAAAATGAACGAACTACAAAACAACGGGTACAGACAAACTTGATTCAGTTAATCCCAAGATGAATTGGGAATGAATGTTATACACCTGATTTGTTCAAATTTGACCTAATTACTGTATATTTGAGAAAACTCAGCTTGATGAGCTGATTCTATAGGAAAACGTAAAAAATTAGTAAAATTACATTGTTTATTTATCAAAGATCATTTATTTCACCATCGAATATCAAATACAACTATTTCTACTAACACGCCAGCTATACATACATGATAATTGTTGGTTGAAGGATTTTCTTTCAAAATACCGTTTAGTTTAAGAATTTTTGACCAAAATCAAGGGATTTACAGAAATTTTAGTCGAGCGTCGGGGTAAATCTTAGGAAATCTGAAAATATCAATTATAGCTCATTAATATAATTATTATTATTACACTGATTTCCATTTCCAAGCTTTCCCGGGAAAATTCCCCACTTTCCACAGGTGCTCGCGTGCAGAACAAATAAATTTCTTTTTTAAAGTTCACAAAAACTGCTCGCGTGCCAAAAATCATCACTATTGTTTTCAGTGTCAGGTTGAAACCCCTGGTTCCTGGACTATATATATATATATAAAGGGTGACCCAGGGTTAAACCGGCAAACGATCAGTATCGGTTTCTTAGGTAAAAATAAGACTTTCTTCATATGAGCATGTGTCCCACCTTACTGCGTTTTTGAGATAATATCGGTAATAAAAGGCTTATTTGAATGCACTTAAAATAAAAAATTATATATATTTTTTTTTATTTTGACACACTGTATCTTGAAACGAAGTTGGGAGACATGCTTATATTATTATTTTCACCTAAAAAACCGTTACTGAACGTTTGGCGGTTTAACCCTGGGTCACCCTGTATATAATAATTTCCTCAATTTTTTCTGTTTCTAAATATTCCATTATCAATTCATTTTCGAGAAGCCGTGAGTAGTTTCTCAGTCGAGCTGCGCATTTTAAAGCAGGTGTACTTGCAGTAATTTGTAATTTACGTTTAAACGCTGATATTAATCGTGTAAAGCGTTTCTATTCGATTAATATCTATCGAGATAGATACCTCATTCATTCGCGATAAAAAGTGAGTAGTCGGAGATTAAATTGATATGAAACAAAGAGACGCTTCATCAGATAATTAGTTTTGCAAAATTGAATATGCGACCTAAATTGGAATATCAGCTGTTTTTTTCCGATTCTTGATTACGAGTTGATGAGTTGACTGGGGATTTACTTCGAATTTACGAGGAAAAATCTTGGACACAAACAAAATAGAAAATTCAAACTAATGTATTTTTCAAGATACTATTTTAATTCAATACCCAACATCGGATTGTTGTCACATAAAATAAATCTATGCTTTCAAACCAGTATTATACCAGCAGGTACTTTAACATAATATCAACGATAATAATAAGCTCATATACACTCTTAGAGTGTACCCAAAGGCATAGCCTGTGCGGGTAGAGGACGGCTATTATTATTATTTCCGTGGCTTTCCGGGCTACTTACTGATTTTTGGTATCGAATTCACTTTTCAGCTTTAAGAAAACCCAGAAAACCTACAGCACCAACTCGGGTGGTCGGTGCATGGAAAAAAATACCTGTTATACATACTTATTACCATTAAAAGTAGCAAGGACTGCAAGTATTTTTTATAACTTTCAAAATCCAATTCAATTTTTCATTCTAGCTTGCATAGATCTTGAGCAATTAGTTTTTATTGCACGAAAACATTTAAATTCGCACGCAAATACAAATTGGGAATCTTGATAAAATTTCGACATCGATTTTCTCATTACCCATGCTTATACAGAAATCTTAGTGGAAAACTTTCTTTTAAAAAATTCATCAAGCTTTTTTTTTTGTAATCAATACTTTATGAAAGAACATTACCATGTTGGATAATTGTGTAGGAAATTTCTACGACGACTCTACTCTATTACAAAACAATGCTTTGGAAAAAGTTCAACGCTTTCTAGCAAAAAATGTACGCTGTTGAGGGCATAATTATGTTCACAGGAACTCTTCTAAATGACCTCAGAAACCAAAGCGTGAAATTAGTAATGTGACCATGATATATTTTGTAATTAATTCATTCATGATTACGCTTTGTACTGAGTGCCCATCGGCAAAAATTTTACTTATAGATACTCTCTCCACTCTCTGTATGGCTTCATTAGACCTAGTCTGTCACGTTTTTTCTCAGTGACTTTTTTTGTTTTGAAGTTTAAAAAACGGTGTTTATGAAATATCAGGTATATTCTCTAACCGATTTGGTAGAAATTTGGTAGTTATTTGAAGTAATAAGTCGCTTGTATATGGATTGAAATTATCAGGACCAGTGGCGTCTCAGTGAATTGTCTGAGTGGCTAGATATTATAAATAAAATATTTTATTTGTGATGGAAGATTTTCATGTAGACCGCTTTGAAAGTGAAACACTAGTGATTGGCTGTTTAATTAGAAACATGTTTCAAGAAAGCTAAATAGTACTTCAAGAAAACCCAACGCCTCGGTGTCTTTAAACAGATAAACCGGAAACATTGAAAACCATTAACTCTTGGCAGCTCTCCCGTATATCATATTCAGTCTCCTGACACGGCGACAGTAATTGTGTGTAAATAGTTATTAAATGCATTCTTGAATACCATGACAGGTCACTTTCTACACATGCACGTTCCAGTGTGCTGACCTATCTCTACATTGTCGTGGGTTGTGCAATGAAACGTAGGTACGATTTATTGCCATTATCTTCGATTGGAGAAATGTAAACTCTCCAGCGATGATAAATTCAATTAACAGTAATCGACATTATTCATCTCCTAGACGTCTGTTTGTGGCTTTTACTTTCTCGTTTGAGAAAAAAATGTTTGATACACATGTGGCAAATAGCAGCGGAGATGTCAGCAGAAAGTCTTATCGTTTTTTCATGAGAACTCGAGGAATATCTGTCATCGCGATAATGATTAGATTGAATTAGGAAAAAAAACAAATTTGGGGGCGTCCATAAAATACGTGAGATGTTTAAGGGGGGGAGGGGGTCGAGTCAAATCTCATCTAATCTTACGTTGGAGAGAGGGAGGGTCTCGGCAAATATCACGCAATTTTTTTTCTGATTGAAACAAAAAAAAATTATACTATATTGGTCCATTTAATCCAGATTGTACATGCTTAAGATTTAATCTTAAGCGTAATCGTAATACGATTAAGATCATTCACTAATTCGTTCGAAAGAAAATAATTTCATTCATTTACTTCGACGTTATACATCTACTGACTGTCAATCCACCATATTCGTTTTATACCAAATAGCTCAATTTAATCTGAATTTACGGTACAGTGTTGTAGCCCTTCCTTTGTTTTCGCGCCACTGTCAGCCGAACGCGCGACTCGATGAACGAGAGCTTACGAGCTGAGTGGCAGCGACACACGGACAGGTTCCAACCTGCTTTGGTTATTCTTGTAAATGTTTTACTCGACTCACTAATTTAAATGAGTTATCAAGATTTTTATAACGCATACGTCAAAAGATACGTCTATAAGACGAAGAAGTCCTGCCAGGACGATGTGATAAAATTATGGAATACATCGAAGCAAAAATTCCCGAAGAAAGAAGAGTTAATACATCACATTCAACATGAGATTGAACGGCTTCTCAGGGAAGACCTTGGGAGAAAATTTCGGTCTACTTTAGCATTCTTTCAAAAGGTAGGTTAAATTCTGTTTTCAGAAATGAAATATTTTTACGTTATCACAGAATGATAATGGAAAAATGATAACGAACACATTCAAGTATACATACGCACCTCTCTACAAACTACAAACTAATGACAAACCAATGTCAGAATTAAATTAGATTTTTTTCTTCCTTCAGTTACTAACCATTATATGTTATACATGTGATATATTTATATATAAATAGACATTCTTCGTTTATCAATCACATATTAAAAATAGTGTATAATGATAAATCTCACTCTTAGAAACTGCTAATATAACAGAATATTTTTTGTAGTTCACTAAATTAATTAATAGTTGAAATTGTAATCAATTAATGGAATGTATTTTCTGTAGATTACATATAAATAAAATAAAATAAAATAAAATAAATATATTTTTTTAAGAAAATACTTTTTTCATATAAACTTTATTGTTACAATTAATAGCATAAAAAAAACAGTGAAATTCTTGATAAAATATGCTAAAATCATGACTACAAAATATTAGCTCGGTCATTTCCTTTACTGTTTTCACATAATTCAATATAAAAAAATTCTTCTTCATTCTTCATTATCTTTTCGTTATAGATAAATATCATTTTCGTCCAGTGACGCAGCCAGCGATGGGGGTTAGCCCCCTCAAGCCACCATTTTGATGTATTGAACTGGGCGATGAATTTTCATGATGATTCAGTATATTGATAAGTCATTTAGGGTATGATCCGTATATCGCCGAGAATTTCAGATCGGTAAGTAGCGGTTTCTAAGTTTTCAGGCCACCGGCTGCACATACAGTACCGGAAAGTTATCATCTTGGGTATGGTGGTTTTATGAGAGCGTAAAGAATAGTTTGCTATATGTTGAGAGAGCATTACAATTTCTCCTCTACTCGCTCGAGAAAGGGATGTGTCATAAATAAGATGGACAAAAACACTCGTAGAAAAAATATTGTACCTAACTCTTACCGAAAATGTCTTTTCCGCCCTTAACGACATCGCGTGCGGAAAAGTACTACTTTCCGCACTTGTTAGGTAAATAACTATTTTTTGTTCCCCTTATCTCTATCAATAATACCAAGGACGTGATTGCTACTGAATTCTGTTCAGTATGTTTATGTACCCAAGAATGCTATGAAAATTATCATCCTAGCAAATGGTCGGCAGTGTCAAAAGATCTAATGGTCATGTTGTTAGGGGGCGAAATTGTAAGGAGAGCAGTGAATGTGTAAAAAATGTCTCCCGCCACTAACTGTTCCCGCAGCTCAATTGAGGCGTGGATTCTACTTCAAAAATAGGTTTCATCAAGAAAAACATATCGGGTTGATTTTTCGGTGCGCCACGAATTTCATACTAGTTAAAATTCAAAACCAAGGTATTTGCAAAACTAGCAAACCAGGTACAAATCGGAAACTGTCAGTATCACTACTGTTAGGACTGGTCTCAAATAACATACACAAATAACCCAAGATAGCTAAAGTGAAATAAGAAAATCAAGCTGGCTTGTACAACACACCAGAGGAAAGTTTTCAAATAACCATTGTAAACCTATTTTTTCGAATTCATAAACCTAATCCATATGGCTGATGCAATCTCACTAAAGAATTTGATAATTCCATTGATATTTCGTGAGATATCAATATGAATTCCAATTCCTGAATCATACCGACATATTACTACTCACCAAAAATGGATTGGTGTTCGTTTATCATGTGCGAAAGCATCTATAAAATTTGCCAGCTATCCGTAATGATTTAGCCAATTTTTTTGTACAACCTCCACTGGCGTTCTGGGAAAAGAATCGTGCTTCCGTGAAAGGTGTCGTGATAACCGAAGCATTGCAGTGTTGCGATGATACGTTCTCTGAGAGCAAAATCTCTTATTGTCGTTATTCACGATTGGTTTTCCACCCATTTCACAAGGAATGCTCACTACATGTGTAGGTACAAAGAAAATCATCCTTCGACATAACCCGCGTTCTCTAGATAATTCCATCGAGAACCCTGATCCTCCTAAGTAAAAACATTTGATAAGAAATATCAATCGTAGACGTCCACATGTCACCAGTCAGAATTATCCATCAGTTTAGTCGATGAAAATTTGATTTTACAATAAGTTATACAGTGACTATGTTTCGACTTTAGACCTCTCGCAGAAATCGTGATACGATATGATTTTAGATCATTCGACACCAACAGTCGAACATTTACTCTAATTTTTCATAGTGAAGTGTTGTGTTTTTTTTTTTGAGAGTGATGCTTAAACTCCATTTCACACCACCAACTCCAGTCCTACGTTTAATAATGGAAGAGAGAAAGGGATTTGAATGTCTACGTATCGTTTATAAAACTTTTTTTTCCATACTGCATAATTTTTGGTAAGTGGTCATAGTTCACTCTTTCTTTATACTAGATGATGTCCCATTTCTCTTGATGATTTAATCTTCTTGCTTAATATATCCAAATTCAACATATACAACATGTATGTATTAAATTCAATTTCCACGAACTCAAATGTCTACGTAAGGTTAGTTCATTCTGGTTAGATCAGACTAAATAATTACTTTGAGATTTCGAAACGAATACTGAAATGAATACTGAAAAACCGAAGCAAATACTGAATAGAGTACTGAAGAGGTACTGGTAAATAATGGTTGTACTGAAAGACTGAAATTTCCCCTACTGAAAGAATTGTTAACCCCTCGATTTCCATTGATACATTCTGTTCGAAACAAACCTGCAAAGATTTTGAACAATTTACTGTGGTATATTTCATCTCCCTGTATAATCTGAACTGTTCATTTTAGAGAGTTAGTGCAATGGAGAAATTTGATCAGCATCACGAGTTTTACAATATTCGAGCAAATTCATCGAAAGCCAATTTCCCATCGATGCGGTGCGGGGTCCTTTGTTGTAATGCGAGATTCCGCGAGTTTTTGTAACCATACTGCAAAAATCAGTCCTCTTTTGATAAATACCCTAATCTCACTTCCTCGGTTTCTGTAATCATGTCAATTTATTCCTTTCTTCCGAGAGTCCCTCTACCCGATATTGCGAACGTTGATGTGATCATTTCTTGTAATGACATACCTTGAGTATCCGTCAGCGAAGGTTCAATTGAATTCAAGTTGACACTTCCGTGCAGTTTACTCGCGCCTTTTGCGATTCAACTAAATAAATTGACCTTCATGGTCAAAAATGAATTGCAACGGAGCGGTAAGGCTATTAATGCGGATATGATTTGTTAAAAAAAGGGCCAATCAATGTCTGACTGGGCAAAAATATTACGTAATAAAAGTATATCCTGTTTGATGTATCAATACAGCGTGATCTCTGATTTAGGCAATCGATGGATAAATGTCTGACTGCGTGCATCGTGTGGAACCACTGGAACCACGATCAATAAAAAAAATTGAGGTATCATAGGCGGAGAGTCAAAACAGGTGTTTGATTCAGTGGCGCCACTTCAGAGATTGGTGAACAAATAAATATATAAATCATCACCGATCACGGATTGCTCTGAAATTTCACGGACGTGTTTTTACATGATAGACCAGTATAGTACACCATTTTACTTTTCGTTATTGATTATAGTTTACTTTGTATATATTAGTAATTGTAGCGAATATATGGATCCAATCCTCAATATGAAACTCCCTGTTTCATCTTATGCGATTTTCAAGTTCATCAGTATTACCAGCAAAAACTGACTGCATGATAATTATAGCGGCCGGCATAAACGTTGAGTGACAAAAACTCAAATTTATGTTAACAAACCAATCAGCCGTCATCGAAATTTTCGATGACGTCACCATCGAAGCAATCTCGAGGGGTGCGGCGACAGAGGCTTTGATACTCGCCGATGAATCAAGAAGTGGATGTTTCTGGTCGTTATAGATGGCACAGGAGTTCTCGATGATTCGAAGGAACTGTATTTGAACAGACTAATCCGTTTAAAGTAAAAAGTCAGATGTGAGTAAAAGACAAGTTGAAGTATACTTCGAATACATCCACTTTTCCGCACTCTTTTTAGTGCGAAAAAAACATTTTAGTACGGAAAAGTAGATTTGTTTAGTTTTTGCGGATTATACTGACATTTAAATATTGCGTCGCAGAAGGTTAAAATAGAAAGCTGTGTGGTTGTATAGTTTAATATATATTTAATAATAAATGTTCTTTATGTTAACTTTTGGGTGTTTTTTTCCGCTACTAAAAAAAATAGTGTACCTAACACGAGCGTAAAGTGTTAGGTAAACTAATATTATTTCTAGAGATAGTTCAATGATTCTTTCACAGTTTTGTTTAATTTTACTTACGTTTTTAGAATTAATCCATAACCAAAAAATGAAAACTTCCAGAATGACGGTCTGACACACGAGGACAAAAAATACAGTACTTACCTTCCTTTATTTGACTGTTTTTTTATTGCTCTCAGTAATTCTATGGCTTTCCAATTTTTGTTTTAATTCCACGTTCAAGAGTAGAAACAGTTCGACGAGTATGAATGTGTTTATCGATAAGTGAGAGGCCCAAATTTTTCAGAAATTTACTCCATTGCATTAATTCTCGCTTCAACAAACTATAAAATATGGTAATAAGCCTGCGTCAACTATTTCGGCTCACATTGTAGGCACCTAAATTGGTCATATAGGTGGTTAGTGGAATTGTGAAATGTAATTATTTCTGGCTTTGTTGCCATATCCCGTCAATTCTTGGAATACAAACTTATATTTCTTGATCATTATGACGATTAATGGATGCCTCGAAACCCATTATTACCACCAAATGAACCATTTGTTTTAGAAGAGCCTTTGATAGGTTTAGCACAGTAAAACAACTTTACATGAAGCCTTATTCAAAGTATATTCGTATCAAGCAGAAGTCCAAATTTTAAGAACGTATTTTTTCAGGTTCATCTGGTATATATTTCCTGAAGCTGCATCTAACTCTGCAACAACCTGCAAAACTCATCCGCCGTCTCGAAGTCGCCATCTTGAATTCATGAATTTTGATACACAATTCAAAATCTTGGACCTCAAAAAGCCTCACATACCAATTTTAAATTGATTCGGACCACAAATCTCTCCCGCCATCGTGGAGCCGCCATTTTTTTTCTTCATTAAAAATTTATAGCAAGGGTTTGTAAAAATAACAATTAATATATTGTAATTCACTAGATAGGATGGAATGAACTAAAATTATACCTTGTAGAATTATGCACTTACCTCATACCAAATAAAGACATAATATATTTGTATGAAATTTTCCTTCAAAACCGACTTTCTATAACTGATCATAATGCGAAATCTGCCTCGCCTGCAGACCGAAGGGTCCCAGGTTCGATTCCTAGCCGGTGCGAAGTTTTTTTCATTTGAAATGGTAAAGTCTGAATTAGTGAATCTCGTTGCCGCCTAGGAATAATCTTCCACGATTAATAGTGCTGCTCCTGAAGTGGCGCAAGGAGTTGTAACACAGCCTACCCTGTAAACATGGTGGCTAATGATCATAGCAACCGATGCCAAAAAAACAAAAAAAAAATATCCAAATCTGCGTTGGTAGTTTCGTTCGATATAATTTGAAAGATTTCAAGAGTGTGATTTAGCCCCAGAGTAATATAAAGACAGAGATGCCTTTTCCATTCTTGTCTTGAAGGTAACATAACTTTGTTTGTTTACAAGCGAGGGCTTTATACAAGTCCGTATTCAATCGGGTAGTTTCGTGTATGCTCGCTCATTTTATTCGATTCAAGTTGTCATTCTTCGTTTATATTATGGTCCTTCTTACTCTAAATGTAAACAAACTGTCCATAACATTTCACCACCCGTCACCCCCCTCGCCCTCTAGTTGTATGGAAAATGATAGTTCACTTCAAAATAGGTATTTGTGTAAATTTATGTATAGGCATGGCATCTCTATGTCTTTTATTAGGATTTAGCTGTTTTATACACTATATGCATTCCCGTCTTCAGTTTAACAAAAAGCTGTGTCACAACGTTTCCAGTATTGTACGTTCACGCAAAAAGCCATAAAAAATAATGACAAAAGTTCCAGGCAGTTGTTTTTATTGCCCTTATCATAGAAGGTTTACAGTTTCATAAGGATTGTAAGACTATTAGATTGTTCCTTGTTTTCATGAAATGTACCTATTTGGCATTCAAGGAAGCTATTGGATACCTACTTGTTGGTTGATAAACTATATAACAAATTTAACACCTATTGTTTATCCTATAATTGTGTCATATAGGTAGTTCTATTTTCCATACACCATCTTTCTCTTTCCGTTCCATACAAAACGAATGAACAATACCATACAGTGTGTAAAAGCCAAATGGAATAAATTTATTATTTCTGAATATAAAGATATTTCGGAAAAATCTTTGGACAGGTCGATTTTCTTTTCCGATGGTCCAATTTTTGAACCCCACCCAAAATATATAGGTTTATCGGCATTTGAGTAAAAATGACTTTGGTGATATTTTTAACTGGGTCACTCCGTATATTTTTCCATATTTAGTTAGGGATACTCAATTTCAATTTAAATTTTTCATTGAAACAAAAAATGAAATGATTTTTGGCAAATTGTTGGAATCATACATAGCTACGATATTTCGTTGATTGTAGGTACTTGTTATTTCAAAAATTAAATACATTTTGTGTTATGATGAAGAATTCAAATTAAATTTGTATAGTTACTTGGTCGTTCTTCAATGTCCTTAAGATATTCCAGAGACCTCTTATGAAGCAGCTGCATACATGGCAAATTCACAGATTAAAATAGAAATAGTTTGCGAACCTTTAGAAAACCATATTTAATAATAATAATAATAATACTCCCTCATAAACACTCGTAGAGTGTATCCAAAGGCATAGCCTGTGCGGGTAGAAGACGGCTATTATTATTATTTGTCGTGATATTTGTCAAAATTCACCAATAAAAAAATTTCCCATATGATGCGTACTTTCTGCCGGTCACTGTATACATATAAAACAGATTACCATACCGCATAATACGTACAACAGTGAGTTTGAATGAATATCTGCCATTATGTAATTTGTTTCGGGCAATTTTTCAATCCGGGTCTAAAATAAGCCCGAGGTGGGTTGTGAGTTAAACAAGTGGAAATTGCAAACAATTGAGATTCGCATCGTAGCTGTCAACACCTAATTGCGCGACGTTGTTTTGAAGGAGTACAAAGGTTCAGCAATTATCTGCACTGGCAGAGAGAAGTTCAAGATTAATTGTATCTGAGAGTAATCACTTTTAACTGGCGCGTTCAAAATGAAACTGGTTGTAAATTGATTGGAAATGTATTTCTCAGGGAACTCAAGAGTCATGCATTCTTTTTGCAAGCAATGTTAATGAAATCAACTTTAGCTAATGTAAAAAACATTCATAGCCTGACGTCGAATGATTTGTTGTATGACTGGCGCATTGAAGCTGCATATATAGAGATATTTTTGTATCTAGAATGCGAAATGATACTTCAGCTATGATATTTGAAGAGCATCGTCTAATAATTCTTGTAGAAAACTTTGTCAAGTATGAAATAATAATTATTTCTACTACCGCACTAATTTTAGTTTTGAAAGAATCACTTTTCCGCACTCTTTTTAGTGCGAAAAAACATTTTAGTGCGGAAAAGTAGATTTGTTTAGTTTTTGCGGATTATACTGACATTTAAATATTGCGCCGCAGAAGGTTAAAATAGAAAGCTTACCAAGTATGGTTGTATAGTTTAATATATATTTAATAATAAATGTTCTTTATGTTAACTTTTGGGTGTTTTTTCCGCTAGTAGAAAAAATAGTCCTAACACGAGCGTAAAGTGTCTTTTCGCACGCAATTTCTGGCTGAACTCCGCTAACGCGTCGTTCTGCCATTTGCAATCGCGTGCGGAAAAGTATCACTTTCCGCACTTGTTAGGTAAACTACTATAACGGTCGTAGAGACACTAGTTGTTTTTTGTTGTATACTTGCCAACTTTACGTTTTTTTGTGGAAAATTGGATTATTCAATGTATTTTTCATTATCAACAGCATATACTTTTTTCATACAATGATTTCAACAATGGCCGAATTTATGTTCCACAACTCGTTACATTTTATATTTTGAGCTTGTACATTTTTCAGTCCTCTCTCCACCGCCTAAATGCAACTCAGTTTGACGTTGATTCTTTACAATGCACAGGTTTCCTTTTTTTTCAGAATTATCACCCTCACGTATGAAAATTCAGCTGTTTTGGTATACTCTAGGCACATTTATAATTTATTTATAAGACTAAATCGTAATCCAAAATCGATCTCACGTACATGTGATAATAGCGAATTTTTCACACAATATTTTCGACCTCGGGACTCTTCCGGAACTTAGTTTCCCAGCCCAAGGACTGTAGTTTTTTTCGGCATTTTTTGTCAGTTTCCGGATATTTTTACCATTAAGGTTTTTCGACCATGATCTATTGATGTGTACATTGTTTTATTCGCAGACTTCCAATATAGTTTTTGACGGTCAAAATCTTCAAAAAATTCTATTTTGGTGAAGTCACTGACAAAATCCTTAAATTTGCGAATCAAATTTTTCTCTCATAATAACCTTGGGAAGTAGAATATGACAAAATCAAACGAAATGGAATAATAAATTTTTGTCGAAGAACACAATATTTTTGGAGATATGAAATTTGAAAATTTTCAAGATACTTTTGGTAATCGCTGATCAGAGGTCAACAGCCTACGCAAACCGATCTGAAACACTGCCACACGCTGTGGTCTGAAGAATCAAACTAGTACGTTCCAAACGAATGTAACCAAAAGCGCCAATATTTCGAAAATTTTTGATTGCTTCGGAAACACCCTGTATAAAAGATTAATTATAATATTATTATCAAATATTGTTTCAAGGGTCACGTTCTAAACCATTGGTAAGTCTAACTGGAACCTATGACAATTAGCAAGATTTTACCTGACTCGAAACCACGAAGGGTTATTGTTCCTCAGTGCAGCTTAGGTCACCACAGGTTCACAGGTAGTATTCGTAAATATTGTTGGATACATTGTCCGTCGTCACGAACAAATTCTGCTATTCAATCGCAAGGCTCCATCTTGACTTCAGACCAGGAAGCATTCCAGAAAGGACATTCGCAATACTTACATGCGAGGTTGAAATTTTGACAAATAATAAAGTTTAAGTCGAACGTGTCTCTTTTTGTCTCTCCTATCCCTCTTTCACTTTCATGAAAAGTGAATTTTCTAAGACTTTCGCTTGACCAGCGGTCATGGATTCCTTACTTTTTCTAATATAGTTTTTTCAATTCCGTGTCCATGTTTGCAATGTTGCCGACCTTGAGCATACATTAGTTGGTGTACGTTGACAATGCTGTCTTCGTTCTCCGTGAGCTACTCATAGACGTTATGTTATAGAAGACACGTCTTAATGGATGATATGAAATAAATAATGTACTCAACCAGACACCGAGCTCCTTATCGGGAAAACCATGTGGTCGACGTTAGTATAACGGGTGGACAATCGCGAAACAAATAAAATAATACAATCGTAAATGAAAATAAAGTGTGACCAAGTTTTTTTATGATGTTCCGGGCTTTCATTGGGTCATATGCATAAACCTGTAGCAAATGCTTTTACTCGGATTTCTTGTTAAATAATGAGGGAGATAAACCTATAGGTAGTATAAGCATTTACTAGCTTTTGTGCAGACCACCCAGTCTCTCAAAAACCTGATGAGTTGAACTATGTACGTACAAAGGAATATTTCGCTTTCGACAGCCATTTCTTTTCGATTAACTTCAGTTGTTTTGATGTTTAAAAAAGTTCGAAAAAAACAGAAATACTCGTAGTAGTAGAACGGCGTCGAGGAACTGGTTCTAGCAAATTCTTCTGCCACCTCGTTTTCGCGCATCTCTCTGTGATCGGTAACAATACCAAGAATGGCGAATACTAAGCTTGGAAAACTGTTGTGTATCTTTCCTTACGCCTATTTGTCGATCACACACGAACAACATATGGGCGAAACTCCACTGTATTTCCTTCCCATTGGTCTCTGCTTGGCATAATGCTCCGCCCACTTCGCCATTTCCGAATGACCTATTACCGCTCCTTCGTTTACCCAGACTCCCGACTCTCGCATCCATGGGCTACCATTGCCTTCTTCCTGACCCGTCTTACTTCAAGCAGTGGTCCAGGTGTTAAGAGCTTTTGTTCTTACCCAGGCGGCCCGGGTTCGATCCCCACCGCCATCACGGAGCTAATGCGGTTCGGAATCCACTTTGCTCTGCTTGCGGGGGGGTTTCTACGAAAACCTGGGAGATTCGTAATAACAATTTTTTTAACGCAACGGTAGTGTCAGCAGTACCTCCAACACTGCGATTGGGGTGTGCCTGGTCACCATACGACTGACCCATATCGGATCTTTGGCTCCTCCTGCAACTCTCCTCAGTTGCTGTAGGATTGCTAATATTGCTATTCATCTGTGAGTTTACCCTCGAGTTCGTCCATGACTAAGCATCAAGCATAGATGAGAAAACATGTATCTTCCCTCAGGGCAGCCAGTCTCCACTTCGGCTTCTAGTGTGGGTTACCCCCAAGATATCTTAACCCTCCTCCTCGTTAGCGACGATACAACCCAGCTGACCATCGGGTAAGGCGATCCTCTGGCCATTAGTGCTGCCTGTATGGTCGCTGTCTTCTTGTCAAAAGCATACCTTCCACATTGAGAAACACTCTGGTCTACAGTGTGTAGCGCCGATTTCGCCGACATTCTTCTTCTGTATGCATATGGTTTCTGTGAAAGAGACTCATCCTTAGTGGCCACTCCAGCAGGAATCTATCCACTACCTTGTCCATCGCCTTGAGGTGTTTGCTGATACTAAGCAACATTTTCCGACTCATTATAGAAAAAGTCCGACACTTTAATTTGGACACGACACATTTTAAAGGCAATTGTCGACTTTTACGTGGGAAATTCGACCAAAATGGTGATTGAAATGTGTACTAAATATGGCCCAAATTTTATCTAATGGTGAGTCTGAAATATACCCAAAACTTTTCGAAAATGTGTCTTGATTCTGCCTTTTGATTCCAATGTGTACCTAAAATGGAACCATGATGTGTCCACAAGTGTCTATTTTGTTTCTAACTTGGCTAAAATATGTGTCCAAAATTTAATGTACATGTGCTCTAAATTTTACTGAAATTACTATTTTTTATTCATTGCGTACCAAAATAAATCGAAATGGACACAAATCATGTAATATTGAACAAAAAATAGAAGACGTTCACTTTAAACTCAGAAAACACAACGGCATTTCTCGCCTAGGTAGGTAAGGTAGACTTGCAAAGTAAAGTTTACTGATAATAGTTGACATGGTACTTTTTAAAATCAAACGCGCCGATTTTTTTTTTATTTCTCTGATGAAATATATATTTTTTCAATTCTCCACCAAATCAAAAACCGATGATATTTTATTATTCAGGACATCATATTGAGTACATTTGTGCATTAAATAGTACCAAAAAGCCTTAGGTTGAAATAATGATAATATTTCAGATAATCTGAACTCTTTCTGGGATCTTTTATTGGTGATGGTTAGTTCTAGGAATTCCAGATGAATCCAACGATGAGCGGCAATGCTATAGGTATGGACATTCAGACAACTAGGCTTAGATTGACCTTGCATCGGAATATGAATCAGTACATCACAAACCACCCTGATTTAATTTTAATCCGTATCATAACGGAGGGCGCATGCAAATCGGGCACCAAACAGGTAGGTACCCTTTGCGGTCAGTTTCGAGGGATTATGAAAACTGCAATTTGGGTACCGAAGATTTAATTACGATTTGAGTACGTATACCTACGTCTATGTCAACGGTTTTGAACGCCAACCAATGAGCTACTTTAGTATAATTGAACTAGAACGAACTAACCTTACGTAGACATTTGAGTGCGTGGAACTTGAATACATACATTTTGCGAAAAGTAATTATGTAGTATAATTGAACCAGAACGAACTAACCTTACGTAGACACTTGAGTGCGTGGAAATTGAACAAATGAATTCAAATCATGAACCATGAACAAATCAATAGGCTACACTTTATTAAATGTTTGTCATTCCATTGTTGTCAATAAATAAGATATTTAGATTAAGATATTTTGTACCATTAATGTAATCAATCGTATGCTTTAAAATAGTTTTGTATTATTTACCTATTAACCTACCCAAAATTATAAAAATGACAAATGAATAATAAGGCTCGGTGCCCAAAATGCATGTTGAATTAGTCCTTTTATTGCCTTGGTGCCCAAAATGCAAACTCCCATTACAGATGCCAACAAACCTTCAGGTATAGTAAAATAAGCCCTCGGTATGTTCCTGTGAAATATCTAATACCCGTACCAATACGTACTAAGTGCAGGAAAACATAAAAAAACGTGAAGAAATAATATAATGCGGATCACTAAATACGGCCAAAATTTTCAAATTTGAAGAAGTGAAGAGACTTTTCAGTTTTAGATGTAAATCTGAGTGATTGAATCTTGTTGCTGGCTGGGGATAATCCTCCACGATTCACTGTTGCGTTAATAATTAACAGTGCTGCTCCTAAGGTGGCGTATTGAGTTAGACAAGGCCTATCCAGAACACGTGGCTAATGACCATAGCAGTCGATGCCAAAACACTAAGAAAAAAAAAAGAGAGAAATTAATGTGCCTTTGAGCCTATCGGAGCTACGTTCGCTGAAACAGCTGCTTAAATGAATGCCTGAATGTCGATAAACATTTGCCAGATTAAAACTATACGGTAAACAAATGAAAACAGCATATTATCATCACGAAATATAATTAAAAAACTCTGAAATGAAAAAAATACTATCGAGAAGAAAGAATAATTACAGTAAATAAGAATATAATGACTAAGTAAGTAAGTACGGCGTTATTCATTCCGATGATTGTACAATATGTCAATAAAAGCTGAATGTTTTCAGAAAAGCATAGTTTTTGATGGGAAACTTTGATCGCTGAACGATACTAAAAAAGTGTGTCAGAATCGGCCTCGGGCCTAACAATGTACCATTTACTTACTGGACTTACCTACTAGAACTGGAATATATCCATAAATAAAGTAAAACAAGTTTTTTCATTTTGACGTCACAAACATTTTTATCGGTTATTTGAATAAGTAGGTATAGTGGATATAATTTTGGTATATTAACTGAATATACTGTGTGAGGAACACAAAATGCTACATTTGAGTTGTCGAGAATATAATAAAAGTGAAATTCAAATACAGGGTGTTTCCGAAAAATTTCGAAAATTTTTGATTTCTTCAAAAACAAAAATTCTTGCCATTTATTGTTACGCATTATGTTCCATATAAAAACCTATTTTCTTAATCGATCCAGTTTCGGAAACACGCTGTATATGGAAATACGGACGGCACAAGTTATAATATTATGAATACTAATAATAGAAAAGCCTAGATGAATATTTGTTTATTCTCGGCGATAGGTACCGATTGATGAATTTACCTTCTTTGACTAGACTATACTAGATTTATGAACGTTTGTACTGAATTTCAGTTCACGGATATTGCATGGCTATATCTTTATTTTATCTCCTTTAGTCTGGAGAGTTCAGATAATATTAAAATTGACAAAATTAATTTATTATGTTGATAGTAAGCTCTTATCTGCGAGAATTTATGCGCCCCAAACAGGCCTCTCGAGTAGCGGGAATTTATTAATTCAGGTGCATGATTCCACAATTATTTGATTGAATCATTGAGGTTTTCTGAACAAAAATGGCAATTCCAAAAATGTATGTTATGTGTTTGGAACCAGTTAATGTATGACCCCTTATATTTTTTCGGCAACTTGCTCACTTGACCAAACGGTCCATATTGTTTATCCAAAGAAATTGCACAATTTTTATTGTCTAATTATACTTCTCAGTTACAAAATGCTGTGAATAATCAACTATGCGTTCTGAATATAATCCCATATTTCGATTGCATCATATAATCGAATATCCAACTGAGCCATCAGTAATTAGTTCGCTTCATAATAACCCAAATTAGATTGATCTCACTGATTTATCCCATCAGTACGGTAATTATATCAATTCGTTTTCTGGTCATAAATCCTCATTTGCCATTTACCAACGTTTTTCCTCGTGCATCGACATCATTTTTTTAATTGAACAGATTCGTACGCCCCGTTGGGCAATAAAGAGAGCATTCGCCTTATTTTTAGTCCGGTACCATGAATTCTCTGACTGTTGAATTTGGAATGTTAATGTGCCAATTAAGTATGTGTCCACACACTTCGTGTTTAACAATTTTTTCCTTTATTAAATTATTTTCAGTATTCGTCATAATTATTATCAGTATAATTATGATACTCTGTCCCATAAACACTCCCACGAGTATACTCACACGAAGGCAGGGTCTGTAAAGACCTATTAGTGGCGACTTGATCGTTTCTGATGGTGGGTATTTGCATGATCAGATGAGGAAAAAATCGGAAAAATTTATCACCACGGTGGTCTGGTACATTTCAAATAAGCATTCCTCATCTGAATTGATATCTGACCAACCCACATTACACCTACATATGAGCGGTTGCCGAGTCCCATACACTAAACACAAATTTAAAATCCTCTTTCCCGCTCAGAAATCTAACCAGGAACTAGTGATGCTTGTAAATTGAGCTTTATAATATAATGGTAGATCTTTTTTGTTATAATTGTGATTTCAGTCAACCGGCTGCACCCTTGTGAGCAACCCTCAAAAGTCGTAGCCCTTACCTTTTAACGTGTGATGCCGCAGGAGACCGGAGACTGCGCTATGAATCGAACCCGCGTAACTCTGATTAGGAAGCGATCAATTTACCAACGCGCCGACATGGCCTATATACAGGGTGTCCGGTAAACCTTGTACAATATTGAAACTGGTGATTGACCAGGTCATGACTGTTCAGAATATCGGAATTTCATCTTGGTAAAAATCTCACCGTTTTCGAGATAATGGGCAATTTTTAAATTTCTGGAAAATCACTACCTCACCTTTGATTTTTGAGTGCCATGTCTACAAATTGAAAGCAATTCAAATATCTTTGCTGCTGAAGATTACTGATGAGTGATGCTTTCAGACGTACAAAACAATTTTTCAGAAAACGATACAATTTTTCAAGAAATTAGGGTAAAATGCCAGATTTGAGTTTCACCAATTTTTTTAACAAAAGTTTGACATTATTGAAAAAAACATAAACAAGTGACAATGGATATTCATTACAAAATAATGCCAATTTTGTCCAGACTCTACCACGGTATAAAACATACGATAATTATTTTTGGAAGGAGTGGAATTTCGATTATATTAGAGTGTGATGTTATTCTGAGCTAAATCAACTCATTAGACTTTGTCAGTGATGTCTTTTATTTTTATCATATCAAGATGAAACGATTGAATAATTATGAGGAATAACGAATCAATTGCTTAGATTAGAAGCGTTCAATACGATGTAAATTTTTTTTTAATCAACATAGACTATGAACCACAATAACGATCATTTAACATCGCACTGAATAATATTACAAAAATGTTCGAATTGTTTTCCATCCACTCCTACGCAGATACAACATATTTTCGAGAAGAACCTTTTCAAATGCTTTATAGGTTATAGCCTGCGAATCAGCGATTCTCTGAGCATCATTGTGCAGTCTATTCTTTATTATTAATAATCATTTCCACATTTTATCTTGATAAAGTCGAAATAAAATGACTTTTGGGCGTAAGTATAAAAGTTGATGGAAGCCTGGAATAAAACCACGCTCTAATTCAATGGAAATATCACTTCCTCCAAAAATAATTATAGTTTGTTTTATAGCATGGTAGAGTCTGGACAAAATGAGCATTCTTTTGAAATGAATGTCCACTTCCAATTGGTTACGTTTCTTTCAGATAATAATGTCAAACTTAAAAAAAAAATTGATGAAACTCAAATCTGTCATTTTACCCTCATTTCTTGAAAAATTTGTTCACTTTCTGAAAAACTGTTCTGTACGTCTAAAAGCATAACTCATCAGTTATCTTCAACAGCAAAGATATTTGAATTGGTCTCAATTTGTATACATGGCACTCAACAATCCAAGGTGAGGTAGCGATTTTTAAGAAATTCTAAAAATGCACATCAACTCGAAAAGGGTGATATTTTTACTGAGGTGAAATTCTGATATTCTGAACAGTCATGACCTGGCCTATCACCAGTTTCAAAATTGTACAAGGTTTACCGGATACCCTGTATAGTCTAGTTCCTAATTGTAGATAGTGACTCATCGTACATTTTCAGGTTTTTACGGGATTTGAAAGTGCGGGGGGATGTGAGAAAGTGGCAAAGTGAAACTTGATTTGAAACCTAAGTACCTAGCTGATTTCTGTTCCATTTCTTGCCCTGTTTTATATGAACTGTACAACCTATGAGTCACTAGGAACTAGACCATAGGTAATACCTTTACACTATACCATTATACCATACCTGATTTTTCAGCTTTCTACTTGTTTGTTTAATAAATAAAAGCCGTAGCCGTTTATCTCTCACTACTATTGTCTTGGTTAGGTTAGGTTAGGTTAGGTTAGGTTAGGTTAGGTTAGAACATGAACCAACAATTTGTTAGATGTTGCTATTAATGCGTTTTTGCACGGTAGGACCGCACACTACTTGTAAACTTTGGAATTAATTTTTAACAAACGGAATATGTGATATTTTGTTAACTTTCTGTGTACCTAAATTATAGAGCGGGATTTCAAAATCTGTCATTATGCCCAATCTCCGAAATTCACATTCAGGTGGGTATACGAAATTCAGTGAGATAAACATCAATGTGATTACCATTTAACCCTACATATATCAGCGATGTAGCAAACTAGTCCACTCACCTTATACCAGGGTATCGGGCTCAATATAGTCAAGTTTACCTTACGAAGCCCAAAAGGCTATCAAAAATCGCAGGACAACTTTGTTTGATTCTGGTCTCGTAAACAAAAAATAATTGTGATAAGTTGTGGTGTATCGAAATGGTATCCGTGCCCCTTTCATGGTTTTATACAGTAGGTACAAATAAAGTTGATTAAAAAGCCGGTGCTTCCCAGGATGATATTTATTGGTTGAAACAAATCCTTTCCAATACTTTCAGACTATACGATTCTGTTAAACCTTTAAAAGAATAACACCCAGTATGGAAACAATGGCAATTTCATAAATTCAAATATTTCTTCAACTCATCTAGCTTGGAATGCTCTTCGAAAGGAGGTATCAACCATATTTCTTAAAAATAAAAATCGGGGGTGGCTGTCACTTTATGTCACCGAGTTTCTTTTCGATAACATTAATCGACGTGTTTCAGAGTTTTTCTTGAAAATGGCTAATAACGTAAAAAATGTATTAATCTGTTACTTTAGAACCTCACTGTATATTTTCACTACTGCAACCTTAGCACAGAAAATACGGATTACGAAATGTTTCATTAGTTTTAGAGGAATATTGACCAGGACATGCAGAAGTTACGAATACTCTGATATTTCTTAACAACTCACTTTTTTCGTTCATTTCACTCGCTCTCAGGTGTAGTAAAAAACATTGTTAGCACGGTGATCATTTTTTAAGATGAATGAGATTGTATTTTTTATATTTCTCATTATCATATCTTTTATGGTAGAAAAATGCCTTCTTTTACAAGCTTTTATATAGTTTCATCCACTTCTAGTCGTTCGGTCAACTTGAAATTTGGCAGGTGTTCATAATTCCTGGTGACAATGCATTATGATTAGAGAAAAAACACAATGGCGACCCCAAGATGGCAGATCCAAGATGGCGGACGAGATTTGTTATAATAGTCCGTATCCGTTTAAAATTGGTATGTGGGGGTTTTTGAGGTCGGAGATAACAATTTAAAAAATAAAAAATTCGGTTTGAAATAGTTATTTGGAGGTTTTCGGGATCGGAGAATATGGATTCGTTGTCAAAATTCATAGTTTCAATATGGCGAACGATTGTTGTAATTCTGATTTGGTTCTATTTAAATTTGGTATGTGGAGGTTTTCGAGGTCAAATATTTAGGTGAACGAATTTGTTGGTATGGTCAGGTTCTCTCCAAAATTAGTATTTGGGGTCGATGATTATGAATGTTTTGTTAAAATTCAAGTTGAAGGCTATAGAACGGCGAAGGATTTAATTTTTAGATGGCTTTGTCATTTAAGAAAAAGTAAAATTATAGAGAAGCTTTAATTCAAAGGCTCTAAAAAGTAAATAGCTATTTGTACTACAAAGGAGGAAAGTGCCACTTTTCCCCCCGCAGGATGTAGTTTACGCGAAGCGGAGGGCAGTAAACATCCAAGGGAGGAAAAGGCACTTTACTCCATGTAATACATAAGGTTTTTCCTCGTACCCACTCGATAAACCTTTTTTTGTAACTTTAAAACGCATCTCAACTGCTTTCGTTTAAAACGGACCTATACTTGCATGATGGAAAGTATACAAAATTAATTCATACCCATCTAAATTACTCTGATGGCATAGTGGTAAGCGATGCTGGCTAGTAACCTGAAGGTACCTGGTTGGGTTCGATCGCGGCAATCAGTATTTTTTTTTCCTTTTTTTCTTTGTTAGAGATATAAATTATTGGATATTTATTTGGATAGCTTATCTATTTGGGATTTAGATTCAGTGTTAATTTTCTCATAGGTAATATTATGTGCCTATTTTGAATGAATTGTCAATCGTTTTTTCCTCGCCAGGGAGGAAAAGTATGAGTTTCCTCCCTGATTTGAGGGAGGAAAGTGTGTACTTTCTATAGGGGTGGGGAAAAATAATTTCTTCAGATGTGTAATGTAGGTTTTTCTGTCAGTTACAGACTCAAAAGCTTATCGCTTTCATATTCGAATTGAACAAATTGCTCGGTACGGTAAGATTCACTTCATCGTATCTGCATACTGTGTTTTTTGAAAATCTCCCAATTATTTTTGTTTCTGGTTGTCCATGGTTGTACATTAGTTGTACATTAGTTGTATGGCAATACTGAAAAAGAGGAAAATATGGTAGAATAGAGAAAAAATATTCCAAAAGTGGATAAATGAATAATTTAGTAGAATGAATGGACAGACAATAGGTTTATTCGTTTGCATCAAGGTGTAGTGTAATTTACACCATATTTTGAATCGAGTGTAGCTGAGTGCAGTTCAAACAAAAGAATCTGTCAAATTAATCTGCAAACGAATACTCAAATCGAGTGTGAATTACACCAGGTATAGGAAAGTGCTACACCTCGATGCAAAGGAATAAACCTAATGCGGGCATTAAAATAAATGAAGAACTGTCATATTATATTGCGTTAGCCGGCTTCACTCAATGTAAATTAATCATTTCGATCAGACAAGCGACAATGAAATTAATGCCAGTCTCGTTTAAACATTCTGGTATATGTATAAAAAGGCTTTCCAGGAACGAAAACCAATCGGATGATTCACGCAGCTAGACGGTTCAAACGATCACAATGGGTACTGCGTTGCTCGCTCGCATTCATTGGCGCCGTTGCAAAAATGGACGAGCCCCTCGATTGAATTAATTCGCATGTAGGAGTATCGGATGGTGTGTTGATTTGCATTGAATCGCATGGTGATTCTTTATGGGTTGCAGATCGGATGTGAGCTGTTCGCGAAGTATTTCTTTATGTTTGATTACGTGACCAAAGCTAATATTTTTATCGGTCGCCATAATGAACTACTTGAAATATTGATATAAAATTTTATTTATAAAATAATCTGTTCAGTACATTGAACTATATCGCAAACCTAGATTAAAACAAGTGCGGACCCAGACCCCCATACGCTGTGAAATTAGTTAAAAAAAATCAATAATGATAATAATAATAATAATACTCCCTCATAAACACTCGTAGAATGTACCCAAAGGCATAGCCTGTACGGGTAGAGGACGGCTATTATTATTTGCCGTGGCGCTCCGTTTTGACACAAGCACTATGCCGTCAATTTTGGGCGGTGCGGGTAACTATGGTAATAATAATAATAATTTTCCATCTGAATATTCTTGTACAGCATTCCTCTCGTTGGTAGATTATGAAAAATTATCTCCTAGATCCTCCTACCTTTAATGGGATCTGTTGGTTATACTGAGAAAAAATGATATTAACTTGATTAACTTCACAGAAACTTGAAATATATATTTGACATTAAATACAAAAATACTGACATTCTTTATCAACATAAAATACTGAGTGATTACGTTCAACTTTAATAAAAACAGGAACACTTGATGAACAAACCATGTTGTTTCATATTATCCAACAGGATCAAAAGGCAGGGAAATTTTTCATTTTCCGAAAATTTGCATGCCTTCCGGTCTTATTATTTTTGTACGTCAATGAGTTCTATATATTTTTTTTTAATCTACCAACGTTACGAATGCCGTACAAGAATATTTTGTCGGAAAAGCGCATCTTCAGATGGAAAATAATCAATATTATTATTACCGCCCAAAATGGATTACATAGTGCCTAAAGTTATTGTTTCATAGCAGCATCGTTCTGAATATAATTGAAATAAAATGTAGTAAAATTATTACAATATACACAATGTCCAGTACGGTTCATTTGCATTTTTTCACTGTCAGAAGAGTGTATTTGATAAAAAATATAGGACTCTTGAAAATATTATTTGTAGAAATTAATGTTAATGATGAGAATCATGTTTTAGTCAAAGACAATAGATTTTAACATTTTCCTCCATCTATTGAACTTGAAAGTACACACCGTTGCCAACTTGTTGATGTCCTTGTTGAAACTAAATAATTCCATGTGGGCTTCTACCTGGAGACCGAACGATTTGTTGCGTATGTGGGCGTCTTTGAACAGTCCGCGATCAAGCTGTTGCTCAACTATTGCAAAACTTAAAAATTGCATGTTGGCGACGGGCCTAATGTGTATTATTCTGAATTGAAAAATTGATCGAATTCTTCTTCGAAAATCTTATTTCTAGCGATATGATTTTTGAATTTTTGATATCCCTTGGTACTTCTTTATGCTTGGTTACTTAATTTAGGCTTGTTTCGTATTTTGTAAATTAATAAGTTTTTGTTTTTTGTTACAGGTAAGACCAACAGAGGTTCAACAGAAGTTCTACCACGTAAGTTTTCACAAATTGTTTGAATTTTTGAAATCTTTGAAGTGCTGAGTGCTGAATGATCTCTGATGTAGGTATTTACTTCGATGTTATTATTGTTTAAGGAAAAAGAGATGTTATGTCCGGCAGTTCAATCAGTAATTATAATATAGGGATAACTTTCAATTGTATCGTCTGCAATGAGGAAAAATGCACAAGTATCTTAACGAAAAAAACATCGCTCTTTCAATTCGTATTTCAAACCTGATGAATCAGTCCCTGATTCATAGAAGTAAACATATTCAAATTAATATTTCCTGGAAAATTCCCATATTATTTCGTTGATTTTAACCTATATAACTTTATATAAATCAAATAAAAGCCACGATGAAAAACAGTTCAGAAAATCTGTTGAAGTCAAGAAACTACATATCTGTTTGTTTTTTTGATTCTTCATATTCTGGCAGGTTCGCGGAATGCCTCCAACCGAATGTTTCTGTCACTGTCCCTGCGACGTTACGGACAATCTCATTCTGCATGCTTCCAGTCTCATTATCTGAGTCTTGGGAAGACTATTATTGGATATGTTCACTGCCACTGATGCTCGCTGATCACAAGACTGGCTTAGGAATTAAGATTTAAACGCCAAATCGAGTTCAACTTCTAGATATCTCACGGAAGAAGCTTCCCTAGTTAACCATTAATTGGTGTTGGTGATTTTCTTAATAAAATTTATTAGTTCCTCCTTGTCCGAATTCAACACTTCTTTGAGGATTTTCCTGACGGTCATCTTGCTGTAAAATGATAGACGGCCGTGTTTATTGACTTGAAGCGAATACAATAGTAACAGGCTCGATCCCTGTGGCACTCCTGCTGTGGCTAGTTGCATGGTAGAGCTGGTATGGTTTACTCTCACCTGGAAAAACTTTTTAACCAGATACGAGTTCAGCAGCCTGACCGTGTGTTTGGACATGCCTGCCATGAGCATTTTGGATACGATTCCCTTTATACAATCGGCGTCAAAGGCTTTCTGTATGTCAAGTAGGACCATGACAGTATTTTGCTTTTTTTTTTTGAAAGCTCCTCTTCATTCTTTAAAATATTTGGGCGACCTGTGAGGATGTGGAATGTCCTCTTCGGAAGCCGAAAGTACTTCTAGAGTGAAGTTCGGATTTTCCCAGTTTATTAAACCTGTTCAGAAGGATTCGATCCACCTCGTTTGCCACGACCTTAAGCAGTAAAAGATATGACTACAGCTTTCAACAAAGCTATAGGTCTATGCCGCATTCAAGATTGGAATGATCTCTGCCCCTTAAATACTTATAATTCAGCTTATAAGTTGCACGAGGGTCTTGGCAGATTCCTAATGTAACTGCATTATTGGTGCTTTATTTCCGTCCGCGGTCTTTTTACTATCATGAAACATTCCCATTTTCTTGAAAGGATGGTTATTCCATTCAGTTGATCACAATTTTTTTATGAAATTGTTGGTAGTATGATTACTTATCTCGTCCTGTTTTTCTTTAGAAATCCAACCCAGATTTCTCTTCTAACTTCTGAAGGTGTCCGACAGAGCACCCATAATGCGCGTTTCTATGAAATCGTACGTAAATCAACAAACACTTACGGCGATCTGTATTAACTAACCTACACGCGAAGGTTTGTGTATTAAATCAATTTTATTGCATATCATGCACCAGGAAATTGTATCGATTAGTGGTTTTTTCTGATTGTCTGTTGGGTTTTGTTTATGTTTCATGTTTATGAATGAGTATAGCGTAGGTAGCGTATCGTATGTTGTGCAAGGCTGTCGACATTGCCGCTCTGATGGATTGCGAAAAGGTGTAATTTCCTTGTGCAGGTAATTAATGAACATATGACACTTCGCAGCAGGATAAACGCATAAATACTATATTTTCAATGAAATATATTTTTCAGATACCTTACTATTTATAGATATCGGATCTGGAAGACGTTATCGGTTGTCCTGTCCGAACATTGAATAAAATGAAAATGTCACAATTCATGAACTTATATTTTCTTCCGATGTGTTCATTTTTGATTCGACGACTAACTCATCTCATCTCATCTCATTTATTTAACTTTCTGGAAGCTTTGAGAACATTCTAGATAATTTCTACAAGTTCTCAACTCACTTGGGTGTTTTCATTACGAACTTTTATCATAAAGAGCTATTCTAGAGATACAGTTGATGTCAGTTGTTTTCTGTTGATATTTCTCATAAATATGACTAAATTCTCAGCATTAATCATTCATAGAATGAATCAGCTCTCAATGAGAAAGTCTTTTGATTTCATCATTTATTATGTATGCACCGGTACATAAAAAAAATCACGATTCTACTGTAACTGTTAAATCACTTCTAATATTTGCGAAATATGTATGTGTCACTGCGTTGAAATCTTTTGTACATGGTCCAGTTAGTGGCGAATTATGATGAAATGAATCACGATAAATTCAGAGAAATGAATCCGTGGGAGTAAAATTTATCAGTAATATATTTTTTAGAGATGTGAAATAATGATTCCGTGATTTTCATTTAGATATCAACTTTTTGTTGAATCACTATTTGTCGTGTGACATGCTACTTAATACGTGTTGTTCATTTATCTATTTTCATTATCTATTTATTTATTTATAAGTGTTGGGGATGAATAGAGGAACATATTTCATTTATATTTATTGGATTGTCTTTTTCGTAGTAGTTAGCATCAATGCAGATGCACTCAATCAATGAAAAAAATTGTAAACAGAAATTTGAAATAACATTTCTTTCGACATTCATACCTTATAAATATAGATGAAGTATTGTGGCGCATTATTTTTTTGATCAATAACTCTTGGTCTGAGCGAAGATATTGATTGGTTAAAATATCCATTTACCTTGTCGTGACAACCCGAGTTATAGATTGGACCATTATTTTATCAGAATAAACCCTATAATGACTTCAGAAAGTTCAAACCATCGTTTTAGGATAGGAAATATGTACGAGGTTCGAGAAGGTTTTTCAATAATATGGAAAACAAAACAAAACTTTTGATACTGTCGTATTTTTGAGGTGTTTTTACCTTCTTTGTGTCAGTTTGTTAGAGAGAGTATTGATTTCCTCAAGATTTGTTCACTTGTCTTCATATCTTCCTCTCGTTTCACTGTGACAGATTTCTCATAATCGATAATTCCTTTGTTGAATTAACGTTAAAAGTAAGTAAATTTCTAATTTAGTAAAATTAAAAGTTCATTCGGTTTCATTTTAATACAAAATTGACTATTTATCTATAATTGGAAATATAATTGTAACATCACCAACTGTGCCTTGAAATATAAAATCTGTCTTAGTTATTTACTATTTTTGACAGTTATACGATTCAAACAATAACTCAACTCAATAACTTATAAATTTCGTGTTTGTGCTGGTCTTGTCTTCAGTCTGCTTTAATAGGCACTTTTGGGTTAGGTCTGCCTTTATGGTGTCTTTGCTCGGAAGACCAAGTCCTTGGGTGACTACTAAAACGTGTAAAAAAATTGTTTTGCTATTTTTAGAGTTTTCTACCACAATTAACATTTTTGAGATTACTTTGGTTACAAGGGGATCATTTGACACTGACGTTTGTTCTTTTCTGCCATACAGAAAATTATTATACCAATAACCGTCATTTCCACACAAAATATCAAAAAATTACAAAAACTCCAAAAAACCATCTATTATAGTTTCTCTACAATCTGTATCACGACCATTTTTATTGAAGTTCAGCTAAGCCGTTAGTCTAAGAGCCGTACAGAGGTCGACCTTCACCGTTCTGGTTAATGGATGAAACATACTTTTTCACAATCAGAAGGATATTGACTCAATAGATCCAGTGGAATCAGTAGAATTGATTGAATAACTCGAAACAACTTTCCAAAACTATCTAATCAATGCAAAACTAATAAAAAGTTACAGTTATTTCGTGCTGTCAAAAAACGTTTTCAATACTTCAAAAAAATCTAACGACCCACAGTGTGTTGACTGAACTTTGGCTTCAATTCCAATTAAGTGTATGGAATAATCCACAATACTTCTCATGAAGTTTCATAAATAGATGGATACGCCTAAAATGGGTTGCCTATCAAAAAGTGGTCCAGACTATATACAGTGAGTTTAAAAAATTTGCACCATATGGAAAACTTTTTTATTATCGATTTGTCAGAAAATGTTATTCCTCATAAAAATTAGTGCATTGCAGTATACTTGCATATGAGTTTCCAAACGGTGTACGGGGCGAACAAAAAATAGGAATTTTGATCAAGTGTAAACTACGCCTTATTATTGACATTACCAAAGATTTCATTCAAGAAGGTTGGTCAGAATCGAAAACAATATTCAAATTTGGAATCACATCCAGCGTAGTTTATTGTCGCTCTTGATATTGAACAAATAACACTTGCTGTCTTATGCATATTGTATGTATTTCATTCCATCACTTGTTAAGGCATGAATATTCTTGCACTGTTGTAGCAATAATTACGTTAGCCTTGACTTGTCACCGAAAATAGTTGATATAGTTTTTGAGTAACTAATTCATCATGAATAATTTATCGGAAGATTCAGAAATGTCAATATTCATTCACTGTAACGTCAAGCGTCATAAATATGACACCAAGATTTACCAATTTTCAAACAAAACATGAAATATATTTAAATTATAGTAGTTTACGATAGCTTTCCAGAAAAAAACCAATTTTAAGCTTGTCGCCCACTTGTCCGGCACAGCACAGCACGGCCCGTTCCGTCAAAGTACGGATAGGATTGGAACAATGCAAATAAGTGGACAATCGCCCACTAGCCCGGCACGGCACAGCAAAGAGCGTCCGTCGCCGGAAAAGTACAGCTCTCCGATCTCCGATCCTTTCCAGCAAACAACGGTACGTGCTGTGCTGGACTGTAGCGGACAAGTGAGCAGCAAGCTTTAGATGCTCAGTGCAATGACGTAGAAAGTACGTGGTTTTTATGCAACGACATATGAAATATAGCGACTGATTCCTCGAAAACGAATGTAGTCAGAGAGAGTCCTCTGGTGTCTATTTGCAAAAGTGCAGTAGTAAATATCTGTAGATGGCTTTGAAGTAGCCAGTGGGCGTGAAAAAAACGACAAACACATTGTACCTACTATAAAAAAAACGCTGACAGGTTAACCTAAACAAAATAATCCCCAATTGGTACTAGTAATTCCCGAATAGTTATAGGTATAGAGGAAATACAAAAGTTGAGTTAGCTTCATTCTCACTTCACAAGCCATTTCTGGTACTTGGAATATGCAATTATAGAGGTGGTATAATTTGAACAAATATATTACGAACAGTTTAAATTCTAGGTAACGTAGGAATGTATCATTATAAAATTCTATTGAATTCGCCTCAGAAAATTTTCCACGAATATTTGATAAATTTGAAGAAGTTTATATTCATATTATTGATTTTTATGGAGGTCAACAGTAATTTTTATTGCCATCATAATTTTAATGTTTGACTTTTCCGTCATAAAAGCCTCTTAATTTTTCCGTTTGTCGTTGTCGACAAATATTTGTACAAACTTCCAGTTGGTTTATATCGTCATTATCCTGAGCGTTTGTGCTTTATCGAATTAGGGAATTTTCTTCAACCCTGTCAGATTTAATTAAATATATCAGATCGTTCTGCAGAAATCAGGCATTTAAAGGAAATAGAGAACAGGGTGTTTTCATATTTCAAAAGCAGTCATTGCTGACATTAAGAAGTGGTTTCATTTGAAGAAAGGAAGTACTTTCAAATTGAACTTCGTTTTATATACAGTGCGGCTTTTTATAGTCCCCCACCCCTCTGTTAACTTTTGAACGGTTCGACGTAGAAACATAAGTGAAAAATCGTTTCGAGGGTTTCACCAATAGTACTTTTTGAAATAAAAACATTTGGTGATTGCTCAATAAGGGGCGCGCGGGGGCCATGGACTCAAAATTTTTGAATGGCATGGGGGGTCAAGTGGCACATCGTTGAAAAAAGAATACAATTCTCTTCACAATCATCTAAATATTTTTGAATTTTGTTCATAATTTTCTTCCCCATTTCGATTTTTATGCCTTTCGATTCTTTTTTTAGTAAATGTTCCTCCAGCGCCAAATGTCGAGTAATTGCAATGTTTTCTCTCTCAAAAAGTAGTATCGGTAATACCCTTCAAAAAAAATTTTGGTTTCATTGTTCCACATCAAACCGTTCAAATTTATCGAGGTATGAGTAGTATTCAGTTCCACATTTATATTTGATATTTCCAATTAAAATTGCAAAAATAATAATAACGAAATTCAAAAAAATTCAGATGTTTATAAAGAGAATGGAATTTCCTTCTCGACGATGTGCCACTTGTTCAAGTTTAAAAGGGTATTTCTTTTGTTTTTTCCAAGGCTCTCTTGCCAAACTTTTTTTTTACACGGCATGCCTCAACATTTATCAATTCAATTCAATAGTAATAAACTTGTTTTCTGAGAATTTCCTCTACGTTATTCTTGAAATATACTATAGTGGCGCATGTTGAATGCTTATAGACCGGGAGATATAGTGACAGATTTCTGCAAACTTGGCAGATACATTGAAAAAACATTCCGAACAGTTTTCAAAATTTGCAAAAAAGTTGCAAAACATTTGCAATTATTTCGAAACCACCTTGATCAAAAAACTGACCAAGAATTGAGAAAATATATGTTCCTGTCAACGTTAAAGGTTGCAAATCTACACAACTGTTTGCAGAACTTCTGGAATTTTCTCTTATGGTATATAAAAGAAAAACATTACAGGTTGATGAAGAAAATGTTCCGTATACTTGAATTGTTTGCAAACTTGGTACGTGATATGAAATAATATATTCAATACTACTCCAAGTTTGCAGAACTTTTGGAATTTTCTCAACGAGTATACAGCAAAATTCAAGTTAATTGCATTTTGATAATGTTCCGTAATTCGGAAGAGGTTGCAAACTGAGATTTATTGCGTTCTCGATGTACCATTCACTTGACCAAGTTTTAATGTTAAATTTTCGTTCCATGTGTATTTCTACTGGCCTATATGTTTGGAGGAAAAGAAGGCCAACATATTTTTTCTATAATATAGTGCAGAAGATTCATTTATCTTCCATTGTAGTAGACATTTCTATCGGATTGTAAATCCGCATTATATTATTATTCAACATTTCAGTAATATCAGAGATCGTTGAAACTCTTATGTCGATTATTCTAGGAATGTTTAATCTGAAATAATAAACAGAATCTTGTATTGTCAATATTTATTCAATGTTCGATAAGTCCTGAAAAACGCAGACTCGATAATTGTTGGTATCAATCAATAAAAAATATATTGTTCGATATTTTCTACTCTTTATCGTTTATTTTTCCCTGAAGATACAATACGATGATTCGTTTTCATGATAGGTGTAATCATTGAATGAGCATGGTGATTGCTAGTTCACCAATTTGCGTATCGAAATCTATTTTTAAGAGTTAACAGAGTTCAACTACAGTTCAGGTGTTAGGAATAAGCCAATCGAATATCTAGTTTATCAACAACTGACCACTGTTTATTTTAACTGGAGTTGACCTAGGCCGACAAAACAGTCCAGTGGTAGGGTTGAGGTGTATTGTTATTTTATCTGTCCATTGGATCATTATTTCTCATACTTATTTGTTGGATTCATTTTACAGTGTAGACCTTTTTGAATCTGCACAAAAGATGAAAAAGAGAGGACCTTTATATTAAAATTTTAATAAATAGTACATGGACTGGTACTAGACAATGTCGTGAAAGTCAATCAATAACCCTTTTCACTGATTCCTTTTTCAATTAATTACGAGTGTTGTTAAATTTGTATGTGCTGTTATAAAACCAACAAACACGGAACAAACATTGTTTACTACTTTGTTTTACAAAATCGGCATTGAAAATAACTTCTGTATCGGTTCATCTATAGTGGATTTTATTATCTTCTCACAAACACTTGTGCATCGCGTGGAAACTAATTTTATCTAAAATTTCTGCGACTCATCGAAAAAAAAATTGTGGCGCCCGACTGTATGTACGTCCTTGCATCAGTTTCGAAAACAAGCGTAATATTGTAATATAGAACACCGAAATTTTATTTGGTGTGTATATTTCGAGTCTGGTGATCAATGTCTATAGGGATTTACCTAATTGAAAATGTTTATCTGAAACTTTGTAAACGTCATACTTTATGGGACGTGCGTTGTTTAGATATGGAATGTTCAAGGCGCCTCTCAGATGCATTAAAAATTTATGGTTTTTAATTCAATGTCCAGAATCGTCGGCGCACATGATATTTTTATCTGTTAAAAAAAAAACAAATGTTTTTTTCAGACACACTTATGCTGGGATCTCATTTCGTGTCCTTATACATCATTGATTTTTTTGGAAGGAAGATCTTTAGCGAATAGTAAAAAATTAATAGTTAATAAGCATTTAGGGCTACGGCATAAACCCATACCTAATCAACTGAAAACAACTCATGAAATCTACGACTATTGAGGAATGACTATTAGATTTTTGGCAAAGCTTTCTGCAAAAACTACTTAGCAGTCTGTATAACTCTCATAGCCAGACTCATGATTAAATTCAAACGAAGAACACTCACATACTCGTTTCATGGTTATGGCCAATCGTCATTGTCAAAATATTAACATCATGTAGAACTGTTATTCATTTAAACAATACAAGTTCATAGACAAAAAATATCAAAAAAAAAAAATTAAAGACAATCTTCTATTCAGAAAAAGTGAAGAATAATTTCTTTGGATGTGTAAAGGAGTTTATTCTGTGATTCAAAAGCTTGCCATCTTGGAGCCACCATCTTGAATTCATGAATTTAGACAAAAAATTCATAATCTCCGACCCCGAAAACCCCTAAATACAAATTTAGAATCGAATCGGACCATAATCACAAAACTCATCCGCCATATTGGGCCACCATTTGTCAAATTTAATATTTTCGGAGGGTTGATTCAAACCCTTAATACCCCTTGCAGATGGATGAAATTAATACGGAACGTGCATTCTGTGAAAATTATTGATTCTCAATGAATATCTTCACAAGTAATCTAATTATTATCCGAAAATTATATTTTCACCGACGCCACTGGTGGTTTTACTGCTGGATCGAAAGTTACTGCTGAAAATTAACTGCCAATTTCACACCGGTTTTACAAATTTTGTTTGTAGTCTTGCCAATGGTATTGCACAGAGTAACAAACATAACATTGTCTTATTTCCGGAACGTGGAGAAAAAGTAATAAACAATAATAAACCAAAACAAATGGGGCAGCACCGAGGCTCAATTATAATTATTACTGTAAATTATCAATGATATTATTACTGTAAATTATAAATGATAAGAAGGTAGTAGTCCATACTGGAAGTGGAAGTCCAAGTTTTTTTGGAAAAATAACACAAAGTCGTCTCCATATGATAAGTAGAGACAACATAAACTAACTTGCCTCTGAATCTCTTGTTTAATTCGGCATATAAATACCGTACATAAATTCATATGCAAACCAATCAGGTTTAAAAAAAGCTTTCGAAAAATATCAAAGAGGCTATCCTTTTTTTTTTCTTTTTAATTCTGCGATTGAAAACTTCAGAAACATTTGGCCTATAATGCGTTTCCACGCATCATGAACCAGGTTCCGGTTCTTATGATCTGGGTCCTTAGGGTTCCATATTAATAGCTCCCTTTCGTAAATTGAACTCCAACACCACGTCGTTAGACCACTCCATTTTAATACCCATCATGCATAGCATAGCTGCGCCACTGACACTCCAAGCCTTTCTGCGACGATGGTCGTTGGATCGGATCGAAAGTATACGAGCCGAGCCCGAAGAGGCTTGCCTCCCTTTGGCGCTGGTCAAGTTTGCCGACAAGAAGCGAGAAAGTCCAAGACGCACTGAAAATGGGGAAGCCGCGCCAGAATTGGCGAGCTCGGCGAGTCACGAGCAAGGCTCGCCGATCCACGCGCCGTGGCTTCAGGCTGTGGTTTGTGCTCGACGAGAACTTGCGTTCTGGGAATCCAGCGGCGGTGCGTAAATTTGATTCCGTGTGTTGATAATATTGACAAGAAGCAAAGGCGGGTTAATCATAATTTTTATTTCTGTTGTGGAATATACCTTCCGTTAAAATATCCTTTTTTTTCTTTCAAGACCAGGCCCAAAACGTCGTAACGGCATATTATTATATCTTCACAATAAAAATAATTGAAGTCTGAAGCAAACATAAAAACGCGATAACATTCATTCTAAAACGGGTTTTTTTTCTCTGTTTCCATGGCGTGAAATATGTCGTAGTAATAGAAATCGTTGAAAATACTGAATTTTATATGTTTTCACATCAGAAAAGAAAATGTACAATTGATTATTATAGTTAGTAATGGATCGGCACGGTCACTTCGAATAAACATTTACATCCTAAAATTTGGAGTAGGTGTACTGACTGAATTCTATTACATATCACGAGATCTATATTCCTTGGGTTGTCCTTGAAGAAATTAAATGAACGACAAGAATTAATTTTCAAGGTGCTTCATTACTGATTATTTCCTCAACATATTTACCTAATGGTGGCGTGGGACGGAGTGATTTTTCTCTCTTAATTGACGAGAAGTTTTTATAACTCTTATTAATGCAATGAACATTTTTAATGCATTCACAGGGTGTTTGATTATTTTTGGTGCAAGATATTTTAATAGGGCTACGATTTCAAAACATACAAATTGACTGGTCCTGGAATCAATTTCTCTAGAATTTTCCTGACTTCGAGCAGTATATAGAAATTGGATCCTCGTTTTTTGTAGAAAGAACCGTGTTATTTCAGATATATGTTGAAGAGATATTTCCATAGTAACCCGACTCAGTCAGAGTTGAGACATTTTCTTCTTCTTAGGATTGTTCGAAATAGATTGCTGACAATACGTCCGTTTGAAGTAGCGTGGTTTTGTGTCGTCACATCATTTTTTTTTTCACTCTAATTGTTATAACATCAGAATATTCCGTACTTAGTAGTGCAGTATTTTCTATGTTGGTAATTCCTAGTAATTATTATTATTATTAGTATTTAAATAAATTCCAAAAAAGTCATAAGAACTAGAGACAACTGCAAAATACAAGACAGAGACGAATGGCCTTTATTATAAATGGCTCGTACATTACCACGTACTTACGCATAATATGCAACGTCATATAGAAAATATGCGCATTATGTTCATAAAATCAAACGTGGAATATTCTGCGGCTTCAAGAAAAACTGTAATCACTATTTTCCATGGTTCAAAAGATAACCGCTTGGAAAGTAATCATATTCAAACATTCTCCATTTTAAAACATCGTATTTTAATTTTCAATGAAGAATGTTTGTCTGTTCAGTTTGTTATTCATCTAAAAGGTGTGCTATCACAGCCACTGGAGCAACTTATTGACTATTCTTATATCTAAATTTGTTACGCACACTGTCAAAGACCTCAGACAAACTCCATATTCATACGTAAACTTGGCCGTTTTTTCGTGTCTGTAACAAATTAACACGTCGAAAATATACTGATTTAAAAAACAATGCACAATCAAGGCCGGTCTTTCTCTATTCTCTCTATTCGCATATGGTAAGATCGATGACTCCTTTCATCAGATATGAGTCAGGCGTAGGATACTTCAATACGGGTATAGTTTAAATGAGCACCAAAAGAATTATTGTGCTACATTATGTGCCAAGTTGTATACTGTGTCTCCAAAATAATATTCGGCCACCAAAAGTAATAAACGACCACCAAAAAACCTCAGCCAGAATTTATAGAATTCATCAGCACCTCAAATGTTGAAAAGTTGGCATAAATATTAAAGTCGTACCTATTGTTTTAATACATAAACACCAAAAACGTTAAATAATCTCTCACGCATTTTAAACATGCAAGCTAGGTTAGCTTGCTCAGGTTAAGTTAGTGTGTCAAGCGCGAGCGAAAATTTAATTCACGCATTTTCGACTCGTAAGCTAGGTTAGCTTGCTCAGGTTAGGTTTGTGTGTCAAGCGCGAGCGAAAATCTAATTCACGCATTTTGACTCGTAAGCTAGGTTAGCTTGCTCAGGTTAGGTATACTGTGTCTCCAAAATAATATTCGGCCACCAAAAGTAATAAACGACCACCAAAAAACCTCAGCCAGAATTTATAGAATTCATCAGCACCTCAAATGTTGAAAAGTTGGCATAAATATTAAAGTCGTACCTATTGTTTTAATACATAAACACCAAAAACGTTAAATAATCTCTCACGCATTTTAAACATGCAAGCTAGGTTAGCTTGCTCAGGTTAAGTTAGTGTGTCAAGCGCGAGCGAAAATTTAATTCACGCATTTTCGACTCGTAAGCTAGGTTAGCTTGCTCAGGTTAGGTTTGTGTGTCAAGCGCGAGCGAAAATCTAATTCACGCATTTTGACTCGTAAGCTAGGTTAGCTTGCTCAGGTTAGGTTTGTGTGTCAAGCGCGAGCGTAAATCTAATTCACGCATTTTCGACTCGTAAGCTAGGTTAGCTTTCTCAGGTGAGGTTTGTGTGTCAAGCGCGAACGAAAATCTAATTCAAGCATTTTCGACTCGTAAGCTAGGTTAGCTCTCAGGTTAGGTTTGTGTGTCAAGCGCGAGCGAAAATCTATTTCACGCATTTTCGACTCGTAAGCTAGGTTAGCCCTCAGGTTAGGTTTGTTTGTCAAGCGCGAGCGAAAAACTAGATTTATTTTGGTGCTCAAATATTTAGTGTTCAAGTAAGATTTGTGGTGCCTTCAATGATTAGTTGCTTCTGAAATATATAAATAAACTTCAAAACTCAATACTTTGGGGCTCATAAATAAATAATTTGGTAATTAAATTTTGGTGCTCAATTATGATTTTTGGTGGCACAAGATAAATATTTAGAAATCATATTAATATTACTTTGGTGCTCGGTAAATAAGACCCGTTCGACACGTTTTTATTTTGTAAATAAATATCCAATTGTTTCAAGCAAATTGAAGTTAAATATGAAGATAGTCGTTGTTGTTGTCGAATAGAAACATGAAATTGACCTTCCCCACTTAGACATGCCTTCAATCAGTTCACCCATTCTAGTATATGAAATTGCGCTTGCGCGAGGGTGGTTTCAATTCTTTAAATTTCTCAATATATTCTCATATTCGCTCCACATATTTTGCCAAACTATGCTCCTATTCCTAAATCCCTTCCGTTAGGTAGAGTTTCTGAAATTATACGTCATATAAATAATAAGATGTCCTAAAAAATTCTGATGAGATTAGATGTGGAGAATATGCAGGATGGTTTGTCACGCAATTCATGCAGTTTGACGACGGTGACTGAGCTTGGGCATATGAACGCATGCTTAGTCGAAAGGTAAGAGAACCATAGAGCAAGTGATGCTTTCTTTACAGGATTCCTTCCTTTGAGTTCGAAATTTATGTTAGTATTTATAAAAATATTATCTCATGTATTTTAGGGAGTTAGATAATTAATACACAACTACAGATTTTTTCAAATTTTCTGTCCGGGTAGGAATAACGCTATATACCGTTCACATTCTGATTGATCAGATAGTATGATCAATGTCATATTCATCAGATATTGGTAAAGCTTCAGATAGCTTTCCATTGCTTAAAATGACAGTTGATTAGCGAATTCCGATAAAGTGAAGCAGTTTCATTGGGTGTCAGATTAGGCATGTTTTGATCGAGAAAAATTGTTTATTATTTTTTAATCTACTTATGATTATGATTGTGTTTTCTCTGAAAATCCGACCAATATCACCCAAACATTGTAAGACGTAAAGTAATACAGTGCGTGTTGGTATCACTAGACCAATTAGTAAGGGTTATCGTAAGGTTACTCAAAAAGATTATATAATTATTTTTTCAATTTCACAAGATGCTGGTGATTTGATAGGTACCTAACTCTTCTCGGAAATAACGTTAGAACTCAATCTGTGACTTGACTATTATAATATTTACGATTGAAACACGACGTATTCATGCCAAATGTTTTCGAGTTATCTGTAACAGTTGCTTCAATAAACTTAGCAATAAATAACGTCATATATTTTGTTTTATTGGAGTGGTCTAATGGAAATCTGTTGGGATTGTCTGTTCATGGAGTTTTTAGCATTGGCGTAGATGCCAACATGTGTTCGAAGGTGTGATAAAATTTCGCATTAATTATTGTCTGTACGCTTTTCTGTTTTTCTTCAAGTTGAAGAATGGTGTGAAATAATTTGGGACAATGAAACCCCATTTAAATAGAATTTTGTGATCATATACTGGAAAATAGTGTAGTGAGGGGAATATATAAAAGAATTAATTAGTGGCCTCAAAATCCATCGATGACTGCTTTGTTTCTGGAAAGTAAAAAAGTGCATTTGAATATTCATTTTCTTGGTAAATAACGCAAATGCTATCGATGGACCTTTTCACAACCTATGAGGGATTTGAATATGGCTGATATAACTCGGGATTTTTTTCCTGACTCTCAGTTTCTCCATAATGACGAAAAAAGTGGTTGGTTTCGTGACGTCACGTTCATCTAAATTATACATCAGATATCAGTGCAACCTCTTGGTGAGAGATACTATTCAATAGAACCTAAATCTGCGTCTTGTTCAGCTTCCTTATAGTACAGGCAAACTCGAGCCAAAAGTGAAAAATGAATTGTAGCACTCTGAAACTCGGCACATGATATCTGCCCGTCTTATAGGTAACTTGAATATGAGGCAGGAGTAAAATAATTTTTTTTTTCATGTATAAGTGGGTCACACTACTTCAAAATTGTTGCATATAGTCCAAAGAGGTATGGGTTGCTGCTTCAGTATAATAATTCCATATTTACTAAATTATTCATGATTTTCGGATCATCCGCAAACATCTACGTGAAGTGCGACAAAACATATTTTAGGTACTCAAATACTCGCATATTATATTTGCATGAGAATGTAGGAGTCTTCAGAAACGATATGAACTTTTCCTTTTCTTTCTCCGATCATTTTTAGCAGAGTTATGACCAATCAAATATTCGGCTCCGCCAGAAATTTCAGTGGCGGGTAAGCATTAACCTGAAATTTGATGTCGGCGTTCAAACACGCTTTCTGAGAAAACGAGCGCCTTTCATAAGAAATTACTAGGAATAATTTTTGTGGAAAATTGAATTGTTTTTCACCTTGTTGAGTTGTTTTTCCGATAAATCATATACTTTCTAAGATTACCTCAAAAATCTATTTATTTATTTTTAAACGAAAAAAAAAATGTTCCTCCCTTGGAATTTTAGTAAACAATTTGTTTCGTGTTTATCATGGTTCCAACTACTAGCGTACCAATTTTGGTGGTGCTACTTTCGATCCTCGTCTCAAAACCCAATCGTACTGGATTAAAGGTGGTTCAAGTGAATGAAGTAACAAATTACACTCGGCGCGAGCATGATTTCAATTTCTTTCGAATCGATAATAAACGTTCCAATTCCGTCGTATGTACGCCATGAGCTGGCCTGGGGCCAAGTATCTTTTCCATTTCTAACACACCGATATTGGCCAGACTACAGGTGCGACCTTGGATTTCGCCGACCTTTACATTGAGTAAAAATACACCGCCTATGTTCCTAATGCGTTGACCTTTGATGATCATTTCTCGTTGAAAGATATTAGAAAAAATTAGACGTTTAACGACAATCAAGGAAAGTTACGAGTTCTCTTTACTTACTTTTTCAAGTTCTGAAATTATCTGCAATTATTACAAATTGGATCTTCCATCGTAAAACTACATCGAGTATAGGAAAAACTGTAATCATAAACAGTTGGAAGTAGATTATTATTGTTATTGTTTTTATAGGTGTTTTAATTTTTTTCCGATATATTAAATATCAGGTTCCGAAATAAAATGTTTCTGATAAAAGATTCTCTCATGCAGAAAATGTACCATTTTTATTATTTATTTAAGATATAAGATTTCGCAATAATATTAAACTCTGTTTAACATCTACAATTGATTTAGTGATGGTTATAAGTAAATTATGTATTCTAAATTTTGATAGAAATAACAGAAGATATATGAGTATGAAAGTAAATCAGCTTAAGTTTTTTGTACATGTATCAAGTGTTAGGTAGGGTTTAGTAGGCATTTTCAAAGGCAGTTTAAATGACGCAGTGATGTCCCACTAATTAATTTATTCGAAGCATAACTTCCAATAATGTTACTCTGTCCAAACCTTATTACTGACTGCTTTTTCATTTTAACTGTTTCAATTCGATCTGTTACGCTATTGCTCATCAAACCTCTTTCGTAACCAACCTTTACTCACACATTCCAAATTCAATAATGTTCATTATACAGGGTGATCATATACTTTTAATACAACTATAATCTATTATATCATGCATCCTGTTGAGCATTTTGTCCTCAAGTGCTCTGTTAATTGCAAATCCAATTAACAATGACTCTCAAATAAGTACTGTTATCTCTATAAAGGGCCCCATACATTACAATCTCAGTTGTTAATTTTAATCGGACAACTAAAATTGTGTGGTCTAAATAGACACATTTGCTTCAATGGTTTTAGAGGGCATAGCCCAGTTGCGCCAATTTTAAACAGGTACAAGAAATCGTATAACCCAATTGCGCCCGCAACAGACCAGCCCCTAAAAGGAAACCGAAATTGAATACAATCATTTTGCGATAAGTAATTATTTAGTCGATCTAACCAGAGCGAACTAACCTTGCATGGACAATTGAGTGCGTGAAAATTGAACACATACATTTTGCTTATTTTTACCATCGGCGCAACTGGGTTATCATACATTCCCGACCCTTTTGAGACCCGGATTTGACCAGGTAGAATAGGCGCAATGGGGTTATCCCCGTTTTAGAAACTGGACGTTATTTTACCGTCATACGCCCAGCGATACAAAACGCCTGCATAAACGGGCTCTATATGTGCGCTTTTATGCATCGACGACAATCAGCCTCTTTCGCAGCGTTTTCAAATCCTGTCGCGTGGAATTACAAAACGCGTCACGACAGACGTTTTAAAGTACATTGATTTCAATTGGTGTTTTTATGCAGCGCGTTTTATTATCGCTGCTGCCAAATATTCGTCGTGTTTATTTTGCCAGTTCAGTTCAGTCAGTCAGTCAGTCACTTGTATTGGTGTGAAGAAGAGCCATGGACAATCTGGTCTTGGAATTATTTATTGACGCAATAAAAGAAAAACCGTGTTTGTGGGATTCATCATCAGAGGAGTCTTGCACTAATAATTGGATGCACATCCCAACGTCTCCGGCGTCTTTATTCAATAATATGGTTGTATATAAAACACATAGCACGCGGATTCATTTTAGCACTACTGTTGTGGTGTGATGTCTACTAAACATCAAATTTGAAAGCGTCACGCTACAAGAAACACTTGACGTTTATTCCATTTTTGTTTCTGTCGTCCCGCTACAAATGACAAAAAACGTAAGCATAAAATAGTCTTAAACAAGGCGATAATTCACTCTAAAGACAACTATAATCGATATCATGCACTCTACGCCCTAACACAAGTATTAAACATAACAGATTCTCGAAGAAAATCATTGGAATCACAATCACAAGTATATCTCTGGGAACACCTCCCGAGGCGGTGAGGTCCAATGCTTCGCCGTTCGTTGTAAGAACGAGCTCTGGGAAAAAGATATTTGACATGACTACAAGTGAAGACAAATGGATGAGAGGATTGAGCTCGACGGGTTAGTCTCGATGGAACCGCATCTAATTTATTTCATAGCACACGGATACTGCTTGATATACAAGCCGGCTTACTCTTGTAACGACGGTAACTTGTCTACTCCGCTCCGGTTCGTATGTTATTTATATCCTCAGTGATAAACTCTTCGATAGATCTGAAATTTCTAGAAAGGACGCGAATATCCTTCGTCGCTTCGATCGGATGACGTAATGCGTTCCTATAGCCGGCTAGCCGGTGATTCATGGCATGTTCACGAACGAGAGTGAAGCTGCCAGAGCCGGCTTCATCTTCGAGAATTTTTTCGTGTCGATCTCGATTAGTGCCTACATGATTTGCCTAAGGCAAGGGCCTGGTTACGATTGGATTGGTGCTCTAGTTTTTCAATATTTTCTTGAAGCTGAAAGAGAATGTGGCACCAACAATCAGTTCGTCGTCTCAAATAGAAGCATCAGATATTAGATAACTGTTTACTTCAATGAATACGTTTCCATCAGAATAGAACGTACGATATTGTTGGACAGATTCACGGCGCCACTGTTACATCATGCGGAGCACCAAAAATAAAACACTACTGAAACAATTAACGTTTGGACTATGTCCAGTATGTCTGCTATACGTTTTGTTGAATTGCAAGCGTGCATAAACCGCAAACTGAAAAACTTTCTGTCGAGTGCTTTTCGTTCACACGCGTCTTGTGGTAAATATTTTCAAATAATGCAATGAAAATTGTAGTATTATTAACATACTTGTTAACATAATGTTCGATACACGTAATGGCATGATTTCTTTTGCACATTGCAAAACGGCATTTTTTTTTTTTCAATATCTGATAATCTGTACCTCATAACTGAGATAGTTTCACGCCTTGAATTTACGTTCTCAGGACCACCCGTATTTTTGCTAGTGAAATCATCCTTTATTACAGTCGTTTTGTATTTTTAGCTCTTCATATGGAAGAGATTTATTCATTAATTTATTGAATATCTGAGGCTCTTTAAAAAGAGCAACTATGGTTTCTGTGGTAATGTTCATAGTGATAGATTGGGTGAAATTTGATTTTTACGTGTTCGTTCAGCTTAACCATTTTCTAATTTTTTTGTTGGATAGCTTTTGGTGATATGTCTTTCTACTAGGAAGTACCTACTAGCATTTTTCCTTGGTTTTTTCGCAGGTAGGAAAACATTTATTTTTTACAAGCATTATGGAATTTTTTTTAAGAGAAAAAACAAACTGACGGCTCAAAGATGTCGGGCGAAATTTATGATTATGGGCTGATTCCATTCAAAATTAGTTATTGGGGGTTTTTGAAGTCGAGAATTATGAATTTCTTGTTAGAATCCATAAAATCAAGATGGTAGCTCCAAGATAGCTGACGAGTTTTCTTTATTACGGTCCGATTCGGTTCAAAATTGGCAATTGAAGGTTCTCGGAATCGATTCGGAGAATATGATTTTTTTTGTCAAATTAAAAAAATGCAAGATTACTGCTCGAAATTGGCGCACGATTCCTGTGAATACAGTTAGATCCGTTTTAAAATTGGTATGTACGGATACTTGGGGTCGAAGATCATGAATGATTTGTTAAAATTCATTAATTCAAGATGGGCAGTTCATTTGTAGAAATTGGATTACAGTGAAACCAATCTAGCGATAGATTTTTAAATTGCGCGTTCAGTGCCTTACCACTGGATATATTACGGACTATAATCCGTTGTGCTACGACGTTTTCACGTCTATCGCTAGGTTGGTTTCACTGTAAGTACTACTGTGGTTTCAAATCTATTTAATGAATAGAGATTTATTTATACACTGAATCGTATTCAATTTAGTAACCTACTTTCGCTAGACTCCAAATTCACCAAAGTAGTTCGCTTTTCACGACTCATACACAAACTTCATGACGCAGCTGACAGAAAATTTAATGAAGACGCTTGAAGGATAATATTGATCACTTTTCAGACCACCCTCGTATGTGATGGCAATAAGATTTTCATAAACTTACTTCTAGCGTTGTATTCAGGTATAAATATAATAAATAAATGTAATCAAGAAATCAAATAAAAATATTCAGGTTCTTAAGGACGAAGTCAATATAATAACGAAGAAGTAGGTATAGAAGAACTCTAGTTGCATACCATCATATCTGTGTGGAATAAAATTAGACAATTTGAATCTGTTATAGATCTATTGTGAAATAGAGCACTGTCAGTGACGTAATATGACAGTTGCGGAACAATGTCATAGGGGGACAAACAAACCAAACTGAACAAAAACAAACCCATTGAACCAATTTTTCATAAGGCTACGTGAATCACTTAATGTCTGTAAAGTTTATAAAAATCGCAATTATCCACTAACACCCATAAAAAACGAATTTTCATTTCATCAAATGTCAAATGCTTTGTTTGTCCCCCCATGACCGCCATGTTGTGACGTCAGCTGACAGTGCTCTATTGTTGTCTGTCGAGTCGTATGCCATTAGTAGATAGTCGCCAGAAAGTGTGTTAGTCCTTATATGAAATTTGTTAATGTATTAACGATAGCGACGATCTTTCATTTTTTGTAACGATTTCAGCCTACAAAAAAATACGTCAATATCAAACATGTTACGTAGAATCTGATACAACATCCCGCCCACCACATGTGGAAAGTGAATTGCAATTCAAATAATCCCGTGGATTGATTACAATGTCTGTTCTCCATCGCTGAGTCTAATGTTTAGCAATTCCTATGCACACATAACAATTTACGCACGTAATTCGCAATTACCTTACGCTTTAACAACAGCTATGAGATGTTGTGGGTGAATCCTTAATTAAATGAAGGTGGCGTATGCCATCGCTGATAAGATAGTTGGTGCATCCAAGTTGTCTTCTGTTTTCCGTATATTGAATAGGTGGTATTGCGAATACGAACAATAAATGCCAAAGAACCCAATATTTTTTTATAGGTCACATATAAAACATTAAACATTCTGAATCTGTTGTTTCTTATTGGTATTTCAGTTTGAGTCGATTTATTTTGATTCACAATATTCCAATATGAAATATAGCGGTAACAAATTCTACAAATTTTCTTCGAGCCGGATCTTTTCATACAATCGCCTCCTTGTGTATGGAACCGGCAATGTTGTGCAGGATTGACCCTCCTTGGCGCACCAGCTTCTTGGTCTTTCATTATTATTATTCTTTGGCTGGGCTGGCTATAAGCCGAAATGCAGGTAGTTCTGTGTGGAACTTTTATGCTTCCTGCTGTCAGGTCTATGGATACTCTGGATCTTCTCATAACCTCCTGGAGTTTTGTCTGTATGATATTTTCTGCACTGATGCAATGTCCGAAGATATCCATTCTCATGCGAGCCAGGGCTTCGCATTAAAAAACTATGTGGGAGGCTGTTTCTTTCTCTTCATCACTTAACCTGTATAGTGTAGAGTGATATATTCCGCAAGCATATGCAGGTGTTTTCTCAGGTAGCGATGCCTTGTTGAGAATCCCGGCCCAGTTCGAGAAGATGTCTTGATAGCCGGTCGGTTGGCCCCATCGCCTTCATCTTTCCATGAGTATCACCTGAGGCATTCTCCCAGAAAGATTGATGATGGTTCTCAACAGGATTACACCGGCTGGTTCCGATCCGATGGGATCTGTTGTTTTCCCTGCTTTTGCTAAGACATCTGCGCTCTCAATCCCCTAGATGCCACTGTGACCCAGACGAGTTTCACCTTGTTTTGTGCTCCTAGGTCGGACAAGTTTTTGTGAGCCTCCCGAAACTAGTTTGGAAAAAAAAAAAACATGATCGCAGTGACTTTATTGCCTCCCGAGTGTCAGAGAGAATGACTAAGGGTTGCTTTCTAGGACTCCTCCTCAGAACCTGTCTCGTGCAAACTGAAATAGCCATTGCCTCGGCTTGGAATATAGAGGCTTAGACTGATGTCTTGCCTCGGTCTCTCCCTGTATAATCTAGCCCATGCTCTTTTGCTTGTATGAGAGCCATCCGTGTACCAGATTTGCCCTCTTGACATCATTGATATGGCTTTTGATGTGACTTCCCCATCTTGTATGTTCCATCAAAGGAGTAAGTTGGAGTCATTTTGTCCGTCGGAATATCAAATGTGTCGATTCTTTTACGTCCATTATGCTGGGGCGGCTAAAGTTGTTGCCCCTCCATTGGTCTAGGCATTTTAGTCTGGAGGTTTCTATCATCGCTTCTGCTACAATATGCAAATGCATAGGAGGAAAGTTCAAAATTACCTCCAGGTTCAGGGCTACTTGAATGTGGTTGGATACTCCGTCATATCCGCCGCTGATGAACCAGAACAACTTTTTCTGCTGACATTCTGACGCCCTCCCACTTTCACCCTCTATGTCGATGATGGCACAAAGAGCTATTCCTTTTGCCACGTATCTATTTCAATGCTTGATAAGCAGAAGATTTTTTATTTTTTGGTTGATCTCACCTCAACTAGTTCGCTTCATAGCCTTCTCATAGCCTTGTCAAGGCTATGCAGTATAAGGCCATCTTGAAGATTTTCCCAGCTGGATGTGTGGGTGTGAGATATCTGCAACCGGTGCGGAAGGGATGAGGGGATACAATCCTATTTAAGTACATGATAATACTAGTGAGGGAACATTATGAGGAAACTGATCATTATTAATATAATGATTTCATCGAATCCTTGTCTTTCAGTCACATCGTAAAACCAAAGAACTTTAAAAGCGAATTCGCTATTAAAAACGCTATAGATAGGTAGTTCGTTCAGCAGAAAATGTTGATGCAACTGTTTTTTGTATTCCACATGCTACATGCTTGACATTTGCTTGAAAGTGAAGATAGGTAAATGTTGTAGAAAGGGGTATAATTTTTACCACACATATGACACATTTAATCAACCCTGTTACTAATCGTATATTTTATTGAAAGAAGTAAAGTAACTAAAAATGCTGTGTATACTTTAAACAATATAGGTTTCAGACACAACAAACTCTATAAATATCGAATACTTGTGTGGTCTGGGAGAAGAAATGACATTATTTTTGTAATCTCTTGAAAGTGCGATTTATAAAAACAATATTTTCACACTTGAGTTATTTCGAATAACATGTTTTCAAGATTCATATTAACTGAAGTTGAAATATATTCCAATCAAAAATAGCTGAGAAAGTATCTTAAATAATGTTGTCAAATACTTTTCCTGTGGTGCCTACCGTGGCAATGTATTTCGATATGTCAATCTTCAAAGAGTTGTTTTCAGACTCAAACTACAAAATTTTATTTGCTAGTAGTAGCAGTATTATTTATTTTTTTACTACGTAACTTACTTACGTAGTAGGTCATTACTCATAAAAATAACCAATGTGTTTTTTTAAATTTTCATTGAACTCTTTCCAAGTACTACAGCATCATTAAATCTGAATTTTAAAAAATATAAACTTGACCTTGACATACAGCTGTCTGTCGCTTTCAGAAGCGTAGTTCAGATGTAGTGTGAAATTCGGCACTGAAAAAAATATGCAATGGCCAGTTTCCAAGTGTAGATTTTTTTGGTTGATTGAATGGTAGACAAGGCCGTCTCAGAGTTGTATTAGTTGGCGAAAATTCGAAATTCGGTTCAGACGCGTGCCTGAGGGGGTAATTACAATTGAAAAAAATAAAAAAATAATGTTATTGATATACAAGGTGAATTACGACCAATTACCAAAAATTATAGGGTGTGTACCCCCCACCAAAAAAGTGGGAAACTATCTTTTTCTACAAGTGCTATGGAAAGTAACGTATTTCTCATGGCTTACTTACTTTCAAAACCATGTTTTGCTCATACTGTGAGAAATATTATTTCGTATACCATGGATGGATTCATTCCTCGTTGATTTTTTGTATAGAAACTCTAAACAGTATCATAATGAAGGCGAAAGATATGCATTCATTTTATTAGTTTAATTGGGTTAAGGGTTTTCTCTATATCACTTAAATTCAGTGTTTTATAGATAAGATATAATTTCATTTTCTCAACGATTTCATATGTAAATATTTCAATCTTGCTAACTCACGTATATAATTGTTTAGGTTACTGACAAAACTGAAAAAGTACAGTTATCCAAAATATTCGATAGTGGTCATTTTTACATAGAAGAGTCTATCTTGGAAAACTATGAGACTATGACTACGTATCGGGAAAGAGTTCGCATTGCCGATATTTCATATTTTCCATATTTTTCTAAATCACGTGTATCGCCATCAGCTGAAATAAAAAAATTCATGTTCATGTGTAAACGCTGTAAGCATCCACACTTAGCTTTTTCCAGCTAAGTGTAGTGCGTTTGAAGAACAATGAGGTAACGAATTCAAGCAAGTATTCAATCTTAGTTAAAAAATGTGGTAATTCCGAAATCATTTTCAATACTAGAACATATACATACATTCTTACTCTTGAGTAAGACTATTCATTCTGAAACACTTGCTGTCTTATGCATTTCGCATGTATTTTCATTCCATAACAAGGGACTGTATGAATATTCTAACACCGTAGCAATAATAGCGTTAGCCTTGACTGACATCATAGTGACAAGATGAGAATTAAAATGTAAAAATAATTTTTCGTTGGCTTTCCATTCGATTATATGTAAAATTTGTGATTGTGGAGAAAGCACGGTTAAAATGAGAATTCGCGATGCTCGTGGTTCCTCACGCTCACCTCTGGCTCGCGCTTAGAACTTCCCACTCTGATCTAAAAAAGTACCGGTTTGGCACGGGGATTCATAAAAAATAATTGCCAGTTCCAAAATTGTATATGAATGATCAAATCATCATTAAATGATAGATATATAGATATACATAACTATCATACACCCACACACAGATATCTTGGTATCAAATTTTGATAAACTTATTAGGTACTATCCAAACCTTAACAGCGAACTTCTGCCCCATGCACTCTACTGCATTATTTTCAGGCTTATTATCTTTTCTGAGATGACTTACATCCAGAAAGTATGAATGACCACTATCAATCAAGTAGTCGAAATAAAGCTTTTTTTTACAAGGAAAAAATTTTAATTTTTAGATCGTGACTATATATTTTCATCACTAGCAGAAACGGAACGTTCTCTAAGAAATAGTATATTAAGTATCAAAAACTAAAAGCTCATTTTACCGATCAAAGACAATTGTTTGGAGGAGGAGCGTAGCGAATACTCCAATTATTTACCGACACCCTTGGCCTAGCAACCAGTATTATGCAGACGTCGGTAAGTAATTTAGGCGTCGGTCAGTGAGTATTTTAGGCGTCGGCGTCGGTAAGTATTGGTTACTGACGACCTCAACTAATCTGCCAGTAAACAAAACTTGCCGTTTTGATAACAGATACAGTAAGTGAGTTATCAAGAAAACTGGATCGTGCAAAAACGAATTTTATAAGTATGCACCGAACTACAGCTCTTCGTTCTGATTGGAATTTCGTTATATCCAAACTATACGCTTGTTGTAACATCCGATTCGTAATTGGATGTGTAAACTGATTGCACTCTTCAATAAACTGTTTCCAGACTTGGCAATGTGCGCACAGACTTCTATAAACATTAATAATTCACATCGGATGCGTTTCAATTCCAACAAAGTTTGTTTACATTCGAATTAGTAAAACAAGAGTGATACTACGACATACCTTGTGATGCAGTGATAACAAGAATTATAAATAATCCTCAGTCATGGGCGTAGAGGTAGAGGTTTCCATTAAAACTGATCAGATGGTGACCGGAATGCATGACGATGATGATGATTCCAGGAGTGAACTATACTCATTGGGATTTTATTTTATAGAATCATTATTAGGTATATCAAATATTTTGACTGGCCAGAATGTTTTATTTATTATACCTGCATCATAATTCTTGTCAAATGCAGTAAAATGCGTGCGAAATCTTCAAAATTATAACAAGGCGTGCTATAAATGTAGTTGCTAGTTAACGAAACCATAATCAGTAAAAGTTCAATTGGTTTGTAAGAAGGTGTCAGAAGGTGCGAATAGGTTCTGTTCATTGGGCAAACTTGAGAACTCTTGTACTTTTGTGAGTATTGTACAATTATTGTCCTTTCCATCGTTTTCATAGTCTTTCCACTACTATTCAAATTTTTATGTTTTTTTCTTAGGCATTCTCTGCATCATCTGTTTAGGAGAATTCTGTTTCATGTCAAAATTAAACATTTATCTCAAGTTGAAAAAGCAGTGTCTACTTTCAAAAGATCGAAAAATGAAACACTCATCCGAAACGAAGACTCCGGGAAGTAAAATTCCAGGATGCATGGAAAAATGCCCCACAGACATGAGACATCGAAAGCCGTTTTACTAGGAGGACCAATGAATAGGAAGGCAATCTAGTGGTCACTGCCATTCAAACAAGCCCCTCAATGTTATAGGTATCACGGAAGATACTGAATGAAAGTGGTGCTTGGAGAATGAGGAGTTAGCCACCCACGAAATGCCCAGCAGTGCCAGCAATACGCTGAGCCCACCTGGGGAGCATCGGAGAGAGTCAGAAAGGTATTGGTCAGAAGAATGGCCTCTTTCGCTCGTGAAATAGACTAGCTTCAAAATTGAACCAGTTCCCAGCAGCAGCGGTGGGTGTATAACGCGCCCGATTGAGAGGACTGCATTCTCATTGTTCCCTCCGCCCACAAAACTATATCTTATATTCAGTATCGGAAAGTTTTCATCGGGGGTGTAGACAAATCTATGCGAGCAACAAGGAACACAATGATATGAGAATGCCACATAAATAAGAGACGCTCTACTGTACGCCTCCTTTACTACCTCGTCCGACAAATTAATAGCCACGTCGATATCCCTTCCTCGAGCGAGTCGAGGAGAAATTGTAATGCTCTCTCAACATAATAGCAAGCTATTCTTTACGCTCGTATGAAACCAGCATACCCCCGATGAAAACTTTCCGATACTGTATATCTCTATATCAGGAAGATTAATTATTGTATGGCTATCGAACATACAAGTACCTACTCTTCCGGAAGTCTTGCTTTCGCGACCATTAGACCAAGTGGCACTTCTCTTGGTTCAAAAAATTACTACTTTGCTAGAGAAATCGTAGTTTGTTCACTTGCGCTTATGTCGAGGCGCCTATGTCGGGTCGCTTTTGACGGGACGCATATAAGCAAAACGTACCACGTTTCAGTCAATGGAATATATTCTAGCTCTCTGATTGGTTTTGACCAAACACAGGTGCACTTTGCCATCCAGAGTAAAACGTGGTGCACTTTGTCGCCCGGAAATTTATTCGAAAAAATTCCCTGTGGTGAACAGGCAAGCTAGGATAGCTTGCTCTGGTTAGGTTTGTGTGTAAATCGCAAACGAAAAACTAATTTACACATTTTAAACTCGCAAGCTAGGTTAGCTTGCTCAGGTTAGGTTAGGTGTGTCGATTGCGAGCGAAAAACGAATTCACGCTAGTGCAAAATGCACCACGTTTCAGTCGGGCAAAATGCACCTGTGTTTGGTCACAACCAATCAGACAGCTAGAATATCTTCCATTGACTGAAACGTGGTACGTTTTGCTTATATGCTGACGGGACACCCATAGAAACATTCCCTAGTTGAAACAGAAAGTTCTGTTTATATTAGACAAATATAATCACAACTCTTCAGAGCGCAATTAATTACAGAATAATTCTCGTTAGAACTGAAAACAAAGCAGTGAGTACCTGTTTATATATTTATTTAAATTTTTTACATTGTGGTAAAGATATGAACAAATATTTTGAAATTCCATATTATCGTCCTGTAGATCCCTAACAAAACACCGATGCACATTAAATAGTGCGTAGAATTTAGTTCGTTCCGAAATGATTATTGCTATATTGCATACATCATCATATACTATCGTGATGTGCATATTATGGAATTGTTTTTGTTTCGTTGTAAACAAAGTTATTTAATCAGTTTTCCTGTCAGTGGCGACATCTAGGTCTAGGTGTACTAATCACTTCGAGTACATTTTTTTGCGTCGTTGATTATCTTTTGAGATAGATCGTGCTGCTACAAATATGAAGTTTGCAGCATGAGCCGTAGGCAGGACCCGTAGGCGAATTGTTCCACATGGTATGGTATGAGTAGTAGTCAGATCTTCATTTATATTTGGTAATTCGAATTTGAATTGCAAAAAAAATAGATGGTTGTAAAGAGAATGGAATTAATTCCATTTTCAACGGTGTGGCACTGCCGCGCCCTCTTTCGAGCAACCACCAAATATCTTATTTCAAGGAGTTGTATCGGTAAAACCCTCGATATGTTTTTTTTTTTCATGTTTGTACGTCGAACCGTTCAAAAGTTAACAGGGGGGCTATCAAAAGCCGTACTGTGATATTTTCTTTTGATAATTCTAGGATTATCCTCACACGTCCCTTTTTTGATCAATTTCTTTGTTGTTTTTGCTAAGTTAGTTTCGTAAGAGATAATTTTTCAGTGCCCTTATCAGTTGAATGTTCTGAAATTAACTATTATTTCTGGTTTCTGGATCGTTAACGTAAATATACAAAAATATGATGGGATCAAGTTTGGTGGAAATAAATGTCATCATGAATAATTTCAATTTTGATAAAATTAGGTGTCTTCAGTGAGTATAGGAACGTGTTGATATCCTGAATCAAAATAAAATTTCGTATTTACTTGCTACGCATCAGATCAAATGAGAATTTCGGCGCATGTAGATAATGTTCGTGACCACTGCAATTTAGATGTTTGTTGATAAAAGGAGTTATTATCAATATGATTAAAATAACATTAACTGTGAAATTCAGTTCTAGAATGTTTTATGTATTAGGTACCTATAATTTTTGTTCATGACAATGTAGTGTAATTTGTTTAGTTAAAAAATACCAAGTTCGTATATAGGTATTTTGATCATTTTGGTTTCAGTGACTCCAGGAATGCTTATCTTTCATCATATATTTCATGTCACAAAACAAACAAAAAAAAGTAAATGAATAGATATATTTCTCTTTGACTATAATAATATTTATCGAATGAGGAGTTCAATCGGTTCTCGGTCTTTTGATAGTGTACATTTATTTTTGACTGCAAATAAACGTAAACACAACCTACTTGCTTTGGTATTTCACGTGGGTAAATTCAATGAATTGCCAAACTATTCGTTTCACGTAAAAGTATAATTTTAGGTTTCGGCACCAAAACTTTTATCATTATTTTGATTCATGAACTCTGATGTCATTAGCCCAAACGGTGAAATTATTTGCTTGAAATATTTCTCCGAGTTATTTCAATTCTGAATAAATTATTGTAGTATATTTAATACGTGAATTCGAAATAAAAATACATATAGAAGTGAACTTGAATGTTTTATACATATTTTAAAAACTGACTTATAAACAAGCCATAATAATATACATATGGTATTATTACTAAAAATATTTGTTAGCAGTCGTGCTTTATTCCTCCATTGACGAACTTATGGGGATGGTAGTACTGACGTACGGTAAAGTCAGACAAAATTTAGTGGCGACTGCTCGTGTTTGATGGTCTAAGATGGTCCAATTGCCAACCTCCGCGTTCGCCTGAACTCAACTCGTCTGATTTTTATATTTTTGACACAAACACTAAAACGATGACGTACGATGACGATGACGTACGATGATGATGTACGATGACGATGACGATGTACGATGATGTACGATGACGAAGTGAACACTGACGATGAGTTGCTCCACGTTCTATACTGGATTCATTGGGAAAACAACCTCATAACATATATTCCATTGATCTTCATATGTCTGAGATTACCTTTCGCCGACTAATAATCAGACGAAGTTTGCTGTGTCTTATTCAATACACAAAGCTAGTGGATCTGACGGAATTCCGCCAATCGTTCTCAAGAAACGTGCTTCCGAACGAACACCAATTTTTTTTTGTCCAACTGAAAAGTTGCAGGAGTTCAACCAGTCCCCCAAGAAGGAAAAAAAGCTATTACTCGAAGGTCATTGAAATAGCTATAAACATTGAGCTTATGAAATATCGCGGAACTCGTTACCAAGTATCCATCTTATGACTTGCCCCCTCCCCTCAATTGTGTTTCTTGTTATCTAGCTTTTCTCAGGCTAATCTCTTCACTTGGTTGTTGATGGATTTTCATCCGACAATCAGGAATGCTGGTGTTCCGTAGGCATCCATTCTAGCACCAACACTGATTCTTCTCCACATCAATGAATTGTTGGGAGCTACCGTATGTCCATCGCACAGCTTTGCGGATGACAGTACCGTTTATACGTCTCTCTTTCAAAGCTGTCATATCAGCACGTGAAACCGAAAAGAACGAGAAAGGAACGTGAACGATTCAAATGTGGATTAGAATGAGGATCCAACAACTTGGGTATTTGTGAGAAATACCCGAATGTGTGGAGCCGCCTTTACGGACAGGAGCTTCGTTACCTCCAATATCACTCTTGAAAAGTATATCCGCACACACCTAAAGAAGCCATTATACTGCGTGTGGTTTGTCGAGCCTGGCATATGGACTGAGGAGTGCCACGCCGATCGTGTTAGCGATTTCATTTTAAAATTTCATCAGAACCTTTTAATGAATAGTAGTTAATCATTGACGAACGGTATTGAAAGCATCTCATAGTGTTGACTGAAGTACCCAAATATGTGTCTATCAAAAAGGCGGTATCAACTTTTGATCCATTTCAGAAACTGGACATTTCATCAAATCCGAATTATTGTTATATTATTAACAATTGGTGGGAGTTCGGACATGATCCACCAAGTGTGCCGTAGAGCGGACAAATAAAATTATGCTCGTAAGTGAGGAATCACACTGATCGACCAGGACCGACCGTCCGCGACCGGCCACCTACGACCAAAGGTAGAAGTAGATCAATGAAAACTTCAAAGTCACACTGATCGACCATCCACGACCGACCACTAAAATAATTTTGTAAATCTGACATTAATTTGACATTCGAAAGGTTATGTGAATTGTCTGTTCATTTATTGAAAATAAGTTAAATTCATAATATCAATAGTTTTGCTTTAAATAATGAACAGTAGTGATACTGAAGAAGAACATTTTATTTTTCCGGTAGGAAATATACCTATTTACATGAGTTTTGTTGAAGTCAAAAGTTCATCATAAAGGTGTGTCAAAATGACATTACGTCAGGATAGTGTGACATCGACCAAAATTTCCAGCAGACTACAATTTCGAACATGGTCTTTGAAAAACGGTCGAGGACGGTCAATGACGATTATACAGTGTGAGTTGTGCGATAAGAATATACGTGTTGGAAATTTTGGTCGTAGGTGGACGGTCGCGGACGGTCGGTCCTAGTCGATCAGTGTGATTCCTGGCTAAATCTGCCAATAAATTGTCTAGTCGCCTACTATTATCAAGGGATAAGGATTAAGCGATATGCGAATCGCTGTTCTCTTTGAAACCGTTGGTCTTATTTTATCTTAATTTTAGTGGTTTCATTGTTATCAGTCAAGCTGTTAGTATATCTCATTCTCTGGTATGGAATCACTGATCACATAGTATATTATATTAATAGCATTGTCTATTTGTATAACCCAGAAACCTCTGCGACATTCGATAATTCACTCTGAGTTAGATGTCCTTTGCGCGGTCATTCTTTCACTCGCTTTCTACCTTTCTACGCGATTTTTCATCAATATAGCCTAATGGCCACTCGATCTCTAGTGAAACTGGATACATACTCGATTCGAAAAGAATCCCAAGCGGAGTCCCGTAAATCTAACAGACGAGCTCGAGGCATTGCATTGTGAAACTATGTTGGTTTAAGGTGTAATTTGAATTTATTGATTTCACTTCCTAGGTGAAATCTGAATAATAAACATTAAGATTATCTGCTAATGTCGAATGATGTTACGCGGGTGGTCTGACAGAAAAGTACGTAGGATCGCTTCTGGAGTCATGGTGATTATAATAATGGGTGTAAGTTAATCATTTTCAAGTATTTGTTTTTTCCAATGTTAATTAGAAATTCTGATGAAGAGGGACAAGAGCATTTTAATTATATAAAACAGATGGCCGTAGCAAATTGAATCTCTTTGTGTGAAACACCGAAGTCGAAAACCTATATCAAAGTAGAAATTTTCGTCGCAAGAACTCGACAGTTCCAAAAACGGGACAACGTGGTAAAATATGGCATGATCTGAACGGGTGTTATATAAAAAAGAATGGAATAAAATTTGTGACAACCGTTTATATAAAATTATTCCAGATTCAGACCAACTACTTAGTATTTTCAGTAACAGAGAATATGATGGTGAAGCCCTACAGTTATACAAATATAAAAATAAATCGGAAATAACAATGCAAGTTAAATGTAAATGTCATTTTACCTATGAACGTCAGAAAATTTCCGATTTAATTCTCTGTTGGGTACCCAAGAGAAAAAAAACTCTAAAATACATACGTTGCCATAGTGATCGGTCAATAAAACTCAATTTGATTGGTTGAAAATTATTGGTGTGGAATTTTAACATTAAAAAAAGTCAGGCTCGTGACTGTAATTTTAGAAGTTTCAAGTTATCCGACATTTGTTGAAAATATATCACCACTGTTTTATTTTAAGGGAACATATCCACTTTGAATATTCTACCAATACATCCAATAATAATAAATATCGCTGAGTATTTTGAGGCCAATATTGCATCGTGAATATCACTATTATTAATATCATTTTTAAAATGTCCAAGTAACGTGGAAGCAATATCACGAAATATTAATATATTTTTTTCTCGTAATATTACGTTTAAATATTTTGCCAATATTTTCGATAATGTACCAATATTATCCCCATATAAGTGTGCTACTTTTGGGTTTGTTCTCTATTTGAATTCAATACTGATTTTTTCATCCGATTTAATGAATGTCGATGAATGTCTCTGTACTGCAGGATTTTACAATGTTGCTGACTTGTTAAGTAATGTACATTGTATATACGAAGTGCATTCTAAAAATGACCTGTATGTTTATTTGAACGGTTTCTCCAGTCATGTGCGAACAAACAGTATTTATACGTTCACCTAGCATGTTGACTCGAAAAGTGCACTTTCTCGCACGTTTATGGAGGCCTTACCTACAAAATTTATCTGCGTTTGATTGTTAAGTAGCGGCATCGATAATTGACATTACACAAAGTTACTCGCTCATATAAGTATAATTAGATGGAATACATTGTGGGTACGGGCGGTACGGCATTGAGAGATATGTTTATATTTTATTTTGCGCGACTACAGATAAATGAGTTTTAAAAAAAATTAAGATGTGGGGTCAAGTGCGTGTCACATACGCAATAATTTTGAGTTTGATTGTGATACTGTGGTACAGTATTCTATACAATTATTCGGTATGAATATGTTATTTCATAAGTTGTTAGTTGAGGTCCCATATATCGTAAAACCATAATAATCCGTTTTGGCGGCACATGGCTTCACACTCTTTCGTCATAAAAGTCTGTTTTCGACTATAACTCTCAAAAATTGCAAAAAAGAGATAACAAAAAAGGAGAAAAATTTTCTAAAATAAAGTTATCCATTAGTTTTTTCGATGTCGAAATTTTATCAAGATTCCCAGTATGGATTTGCGCACGAATTTGTTCCTGCTTGTCCAGCTTTCGATTTTAAAAAATTGTGAGTTTTTGAAAAATGGTCTATTTTTAGAGGTTTTTCTGGATTTCTCAGTGGAGAATGCAACGATCTGGTTGAATTCTCTACGAAATTTTAATCGACTGTAAAACTATTCCTTCAATGATTTTAAGATATTTATAAAGAACCTTAATTTTTGACAATATTTATCGATAAAAAATCCCACAAAGCAAATTTGCTGGGGACAACACCGGGATTTTCATCTACGAACTATCTTTGAAAAGGTAGTATGGTTTTTTGCGCCTTTAAAAACTCTTGTGATTTTTGTCGGTTTCATGTTCCACGTTTTCATTTTCTGTTTTTGAATGATCCGACAATAATATGGGATTGTGAAGCTGAGAGAGACGCAGACAATTAGCTGTTCTCCGAATCCCTTTTATTGACGCTGCTCATTTGAACTAGAAGCTATATCCATCGCGTAGGCTGTCAACGATTTATCGGTGAGGGTTATAAAGTTCTTTGGTACTTCTGACTCGCCATTCTCAACAATAAACTGGGTTTTACTCGTGCCTCAGTTTTCAACTCACCCATAATCCCGGTAATTTCTTGAGTAAATGTTGAAAATAATCGCTCATACACATCATTCATGAAAAATGAAGTATGAGATTTCAAGCTTGAGGTTTGCACTTCACAATAGTGTTATCAAACATATATGGAGGATATGAATAAGCGAGTATTCTCAACATTTACTGAATGGAATGCCAAACATGCGCAAACATTTCCGTGAAGGGCGCCAAAACACATTTTAGGTACACAATAGTCGCATATTATGTTTCCATGAGAAGGTAGGAGTCTTCAGAAACGATATGAACTCTTCCTTTTCCTTCTACGATCATTTTTAGCAGAGTTATGACCAATTTTTAGCGGCGGGAAAGGGTGAACCTGAAAGTTGATGTTGGCGTTCAATCACGTTTTCTGGGAAAACGAGCGCAATTCATAAGAAATTACTAGCATTAATTTTGGTGGAGAAAGAAATTGTCTTTCGCCTTGATGAGTTCCAATATTACAGCAAAAATCTATTTATTCAACCCTTGGAATTTTGGTAAATAATTTTTTTTTTTAGTGTTTATCATGGTTCCAACTACTAGCATACCAAGTTTGGTGGTGCTGCAATCGATCCTCGTCTCAAAACCCAATCGTACTGGATTAGTCCACCTCAGAGTTAGTATTTCCATCTATCTTGTTATGAATACATCTATTGCAAAAATTTAATAGGAAATAGTCAATTCAGGTTTTCTGCTGCACAGAGTAAACCATTTTTGTAGACCCACCTCTGTCTGCTGAAGTTGATTTCCATACAGATTTCTCGAATGAACGATCGTCAAAAGGCCCCAAGTTGTGTGGCATGAACTCGCAGAAAATGCACTGCCATATGGATAAGTGCATCGTTTGTATGCAGTCCGGGTAGCACGCCGAATGACTCATAATTGGGTGTTTTATTTCGCAATTGCGTCGCTGTGTGCCAGTCGGAGTATAGACGGTTTAATTGGTTGGAATTCTTTTGATAATTATTCTTGTTATTTCAGAGTTCAGCTAAGCGAGACTAAACATTCGTGAAACGAAAGTTACGTTATCAGTTGACTGGTTGTTGAAGAACCGTTCAACTTGAAGGGCGACCAATTGCTTGCAGTGAGTTAGCGGAACTAATGGAATGAAATGGTCGTTTATGCAACTAGTGCATGAAATATCTGTTCAATAAGTTCTTAATTCTAGCGACACTTTTACACGTACCAGTTTTCTGAAAAAAGTTATTTGAAAAAGTCGTTTATTTTAACGAGTTCTATACATAGTTTTAAAAAAAGTATCACCTTGGAAATCCCCTGTGTTATAAAAATGGATCGCTAAATTGCTTGTTGAGCGCAAAACTGGAGAACAGCTGAACAAATTTAGCGAAATTTTTTTTGTCAATATTCCTCGAAGATCGGAAGGTTCTTGTGAAGAGAAAAATTGAAAAAATTTCCGGATAAATGTATTGCTATTTTAGGGATTTTGCCGGCCAGTTTGTCAAAAAATATATTGGAAGTTGACGAATCAAAAATATACTCATCAATAGACACGATGATGAGCAGTGACGACAGTAAAATTTACCCTGCAAAATTTTTTAATACCTTGGAATTGAAGTATGCGTGGATAACTGATTTTTCAAACACTTGCTCTATTTTACTAGGTCTGATTCTGCCAGTGGTAGTTGGTAACAATCTTGATAGTCGATATTCGGTTTTTCAAGGCTTGTCCATCTAAATTTATGAATTACCGGTGAAAGTGCCATGACAGATTATTGAATATGGCCCAGGGTTGGGCTGATTTAAATCAAGATAAAAATCATTATTTATATCAAGTGATTTTTTTTCAAAAATCACAATTCAAATCAAAATAATAATTTCGAGAACATTTATTATTTATTTGAATAATAAAAAATATTAAACTGAAATAAAATAGTAAAACCCTTAAAAAAACTGGATATTAAAACATATACATATGTATATCTCAAACATACTCTACATTATTTTATAATCATAAGTTTTCTGACATTGGAACTAACATAGAACATACTTCAAATTTTAATTTTCATTATAATATTTGAACAAAAATACTAATTTTCCTGCCTTTTCAACCCACAGTTTATTTCTCAAATCGGAATGTACCAGTCCAAAGGTACTGAACACTCGTTCCACTGAGGCTGAAGAAGCAATAGCAAAAAGAAATTGTTTTAACACAGGTATCTGTTTTTTGATTTCTGAATCATCGTCAGCTTGTGATCAGCTGAATTTTTTCAGAGAACATGATGTTTTTGAAGGGAAAAGAACGAGCATTAAATTTTATTTTTTTAAATTTCCTCTCGCTTGCACAATGGACTTTGTACTTCAATGTTCAATGGGAGTATGATCTGAGATGCTGCTATTTTCTAACCGTGCGGTTTCAATTCGTCTACTAATGAAAGGGGACAAACATACACACTTCATGTGTGTTGGAGTGAAACATTTGATCAAATTCGTATACGTAAAAGTTAGAAAATACTAGCTCAGAGAGAAATCATTCTTATGCGCGGAAGGGCTACAGGAATTTTCTTGTACAGACATGTCGGTCGACCCACATCGTCCTAATGAGAATGGCTTTCTTTGTGAGTTATATTTTGTTTTAATTTTATAATACTGAAATTCATGAAATACACAAAACTAAAATAGTTTTAAGTTAAAAAATGGACATGAATGTTGACAGGTACCTATTTTATCGGGCATTAAGACCAAAATAAAAAAAATCAAAAAAATCACGATTTTTTTATTTGAATCAACGATTTTTGATTTTTTTTTAAATCAAGATTTGCCCAACCCTGGAATATGATGCTCTTCGGAAAGCCGTCGGACGAGGAAATTATCCGAAGCTTCTTTCGAATACAGTCAAGTCATTCCCATTTATATTCTCTAGTCTCGAAAGGCTTCCTCCCTAATCGTTTTTGTCTCTATCGATATCGGATATCGCAACAAAAGAATACCACGCGTCAAGAATGCTGCTAGCTGAGAGGCGGACGTTGACACAGGCACGTAGACGATATTAGGAAATGGGCCTGTGGGCCACATTTTCGGATGAATCATAGAGAATGGTCGCTTTTGTCATCTGTGAAAGTGAATTTGGCTGGTGACATTTTTACAAAACAAACTAACACTTAACAAATACTGTTTACAAATTGTTGTTGGTCATTCAAGTTGACACTATCATCACCGTTGCTTGCAATATGGGCCATTTCAAGAAATAATGTTTTGCTGAAATAATTCTCTGTATCTAAAATATGGAAGTAGAAAATGACAAAACTAATTATTTTCTAGACATTTTATCAAGTAGAGAAGGTATGGTGAAACCAACCTAGCTCGAGACGCGAAAACGTGCTGCGCACTTGTCGGATAACGGATTATTATCCGTAATATATTCAGTAATGAGGCACTCAACATGAACTTACGCGCAATTTAAAATGTCAGGCTAGACTGTTTTCTTTGTAAGTATATAATCACAGATTTATACAAAAAATCTTGTAGCTCTGACACAAGTCTGAACTTCTATTCAGCGTATACCCTATGTCAAAAGACCAACATTATAATACAATCCAGAGATAAAATTTACAAACTCAGTCATGATAAATTCGATTCTCTAGTAAATCAAAATCTGGCCTGTTAATACCAATAATGCAAAAATGGTAGAACACCATACCAAGACCTAAAAAAATTACATTTATTCCAAATTAAAGACAACACACCATTGATGGAAAATACCGACATAATTTATCATATACCATGTATAGACTGTGGCTTGGAGTTCATTGGACAAACTAAACAGTACTTAAAATAACGGTTAAAATAACATAATTATGATTTTGATGCGAAGAATAAAAACAAAAATAACAAAACAGCACTCTGAGCTGCCATCATTTTGAAGACGGCCATCGTTTTTATTTCAATTCCACAAAAATTTTAGATAGGTACAGAGAATAACGATAATACTGAAGAATGACCGACAACAATTATTTTAATAGTATTTATTGAAACATTTTGACCACGCCTGTAACCGACTTAATGTAAACTAAATCCGGCCTTATCATTCGAAAAAGAAAAAAGAAATAACTTCATTTACACACGGACTTTAATCACGTAAAAAAGAAAAAACAAAACTTGAATCCATTCTAGATGAACCAGTCTTTTGAATATGATCACAATTAAAAATTCCGTTGTGTATTGTTCCAATTTTACTACAGATGGGATTATTATTTTCAACTTTACTTATTTTTTGACATTTATGATTTCTTATGAAAAAATGAATAAATGATATATTTAACAACTTTCCATAAAATTTACACTTGGGTTGAGTAAGAGAATTGTCATATTTAAGATTTTTTTCTGGCATGTGTTTTGGGTTCTTCAGTGTTTCACTCCTATTCCATTTTTTTAAATATTTTATCTACACATTTTCAAAAATGCAGTTAGTCATGTGTTTCATATCTTTGTATTTACGCATATTTTTTATTTTAGCCCTGAAGAAGGCAAACAGTTTGTCGAAACATTGGCAGTAAAATTGTAAATATCTGTTCTTGTTCTTGTAATTTGTTCACTCGCTCGTTATCATTGAACAAACTCATTCTTTGCGCGTGAAAATAGTATACAAATAATAATTATACTCCTTCATAGACACTCGTAGAATGTACCCAAAGGAATAACCGATTATTTTTATTCGCCGTGGTGCTCCATACTGTATCGTCCTTGGGTTCATTTCCTATTGTCACGAATATTCAGACTTCGAATAACGGCTGGCGCCATCTAGGGGAACAATAGCGAAATAATAGCGGCGGCGCGAGTGATCACCATCTATAAACGAGGAACAGTGGTTTAAGTCTATTCGCCCAGAAAAAAGTAGAGAATTCTGGAGTCGACCAGAAGCTTTATTTCCAACTATAAGAGGCCGTGCGTGTCGCCAAAGAAGCAGTATTGGAAGATGAGTAATAGACATGAATAAATACTTATGCCCAATGATCGTCATACATATAAATTAGAGTATTCTGTCGTCAATGTTGGTGTAACGCATATTGTAAAAAACAAAACTATTTTATTAGCCTTACAGACGTCTGTAGTCTCTAACTCTCCTGTGACTTAATGTGACATTAATTCGTAAGTACTCTGCGAATACGAGTCGCCTCGTTTAAGTCGCCTGACGTCACACTAAAGCGCCGCGTGTAATGAAATTATTCTTCCAAGGGCAACTTCAGAGTTCCATAACTTTTTCAATTCTTGATTATTTCACATTTTTATCACATTTTACTAAAATTTTTATAATCAATCCATAACAAAAAAATGGAAATGTCCTTTACTGTAGCGAAGTGGTCGAAGTGTTAAAGCGTTTGCTCCCACCCAGGCGGACGGGTTCGATCCCCACCGCCATCACGGAGCTAAAGTGGTTCGGAATCCACATTTTAAGCTGTAGGTTCCGGGTCTCCCTTGCTCGGACAAGCTTGCTTTTGAAGGGTTTTCTACGAAAACCTGGGAGATTCGTAATAACAAATTTTAACAATTTTTTTTAAGCAATAGGTTTTTTCTTACCTTTCAAAGTCTTCTCTTTTGCAAATTATTTTAGTTATAGAAATAATTGAGTTTTTTTTTCCTTTTAGAAACATTACTAACGAAATGAACATACAGTATATTCAAGTTCGCATCCTGCATTTTTTCACTGTATTTTAGTGTGACATTGTTTCTCATTCATTGAAAATTCAAACATAAAAATCGTACACTGATTATTCGATCGTAAAATGAATTATTGTATTACACACTCAAAAGTCATTAAAACCTAAAAATACTTGATAGGACCTTCGGAATTTTACTGGTTTGTCATAGATGTGTAAGATACATGTATTCGTTGCTATTTATTGAAATCATTTTTACGAGAGTACAGTTTGATGGACGTTTGCTATTTTTTTGTAAAGGAGAAAAATTCCACACATTAATGATTTCCAGGGATCATTTTGATCATGAGATGTTTTACTTATAATCTGTAAAGTTTATTAGAAAAGATGTTATTGGTGACCTGTTTTAATTTCTTTTTTTTAACACGCTCATATTAGCTTCACTTGTATGTATGTACCGGAAACTTTGAACGCGATTTTCACCCACTTCCAGACGTCCAACTGATTTGAAATTTGGCATGTGTTTATAATTCCGGTGACAATGCAATATGATATTTTCGTTATAGAAAAACACAAAATGGCGGCTCCAAGATGACGGACGAGATTTGTGATAATGGCCCGATTCGATTCATAATTGGAATGTAAGGGTTTTCGGATTCAGAGATTATGATTTTTTTTATCAAAATTCATAAATTCAAAATGGCGTATCCAAGATGGTGAACGAGATTTGTCATTATTGTCTGATTCTGTTCAAAATTAGTGTGTGAGGGTTTTCGAGAGATTATGAATTTTTTGTCAAAATTTTTGAATTTAAGGTGGCCCAAGATGAAGGACGAGTTTTGTGATTATGGCCAGATACAACATGGTTTTCGGTATCGGAGATTTCAATAATTTAGTCACAAAAAAAATTATGGTTTAAAAACTAAAGTACACGCTTTACTTCCAGCTTGGACTAAAAAGTAAAAAATAATTGACAATTTATTTATTCAGCTCTTGAACGCTCAGTATTGTTAAATTAAACTAAAAAATATGAGAATATAGATCGAAAACACCCACCCACGCTTTTTTACATTTGAGTAAATAAATTTTGTAAATTATTTTGTACCTTTTAGTCCATGTTGGAAGTAACGCGTTTTCTTTACTTTTTTAAACAATTATTTTTTTTGTAAACATAACAGAACTCAATTCAATTCAATATAGACATTTTTTATTAATTTCAGGTGGAACAGAGAGATGTGCCAGGAATCGATTGCGCTTATTTGGCCATGGACACTGAAGAGGGCGTTGAGGTCGTCTGGAACGAAGTCCAGTTTTCCGAGAGAAAAAATTTCAAGAACCAAGAAGAAAAAATCCAGTTGATATTCGAAAATCTCACCCAGCTAGAGCACCCGAACATTGTCAAATTCCACAGATATTGGACTGATACGCATAACGACAAACCACGGGTATGTTTCAAGTCTTTTTTGATATTCAAATTATCAATTTGTACTGGGTATACTTCGTTATCAGAATTTTACCATCAAGTCTTTGTTATCAGAATTTTACCTTCAAATCCCAAAGCTCTACTTTATTTCTGGTGGAAGTTGACTTTGTAGCATCAATTGAGTCGTATTCCATCCCATCCCCTGGATATAACGAAATAAAATGTTGTGTGTTTTATTATCAGTTGTTATTGAAGCATTTGTTCATTGAACCCCTGTCCGCACTTCCAAAAATGATAAAAAAGAAGTGTTGAATACGATGAAAGTAAATTTTAAAAATATATTTCCGGAGGGTCGGAAAGGGTTCGAATGGATGCTACAAAATCAACTTTCACATTCAACGTATTCAACATTTCATTTTTCATTATTCTCTGAAAAAAAAAAATGGGAAGATGAGAATAATTGTATAGTCAGAAACATTTTATTCATTATTTTTAGAGTAGTTAGTGTAAGGGGTCGAATGGATGCAACAGAATCAACTTTCGCATTAAAAGTATTCTTATTCAAAACATCGTTCTGCTTTCACATTCAATGTATTCAGCACTCAATTTTTTCGATATATGTATAAAAAACTGGCTAAAATGGTGATAAAGTTACTGCACAATTATAAATCTTGTCAGTTTGACAGAATTATCTTAGATGGATACTCTCCGTATTTATAAAAAGTCATCAATGTATAAAACCGACAATATATTTCCTTGCTTAACAATCAATCAGTGGATTTCAAATTTTGAAATTCAGCCAATAGAATGGGAACTACAGTGAGAATATAGCTTGTCGCTGTATTTTCACGGTGATAAACCTGCTTAGTTTTTGTTTTACTATCTGTCAAGTGAAAATAATGATTTAAATTATAAACGTCAAATTTATGTGTTTTGACTAGTTATCTTTATCAATATGATCGATCGTTGGGGACAAATGTCCATTGCTATCATAGATGAGGCCGTGGTAAAGAGTATTCCGTTGGACGGCTAGAAGTAAAGCATCAATTACCAGGTGACACGATTTTTCTTTATTTCAAATCGATATATTGTCGTCCTAAATATAATTCGTGGTATGATTAAAAACCTATAATTTTTTGGAATATCAATTCATTGGCAATCCCAATGCAAGAAAATACAACTCGTCCTGCGGACTCGTTGTATTTTCAGCTTTGGGATTGCAATTCATTAATATTCCAAAAAATTATCGGTAATAATCATACCACTTATTATATTACCCCTGACAATATATTTCCTTGCTTAACAATCAATCAGTGGATTTCAAATTTTGAAATTCAGCCAATAGAATCGGAACTATACAGTGAGAATATAGCTTGTCGCTGTATTTTCACGGTGATAAACCTGCTTAGTTTTTGTTTTACTATCTGTCAAGTGAAAATAATGATTTAAATTATAAACGTCAAATTTATTTGTTTTGACTAGTTATCTTTACCAATATGATCGATCGTTGGGGACAAATGTCCATTGGTATCATAGATAAGGCCGTGGAAAAGAGTATTCCGTTGAATACGTTAGAAGTAAAGCATCAATTACCAGGTGACACGATTTTTCTTTATTTCAAATCGACATACTGTCCGTCCTAAATATAATTCGTGGTACGATTAAAAACCTATAATTTTTTGGAATATCAATTCATTGGTAATCCCAATGCAAGAAAATACAACTCATCCTGCGGTCTCGTTGTATTTTCAGCTTTGGGATTGCACTTCATTAATATTCCAAAAAATTATCGGTAATAATCATACCACTTATTATATTACCCCTGATAATTTTGGTACATGGATGAGTAAACACAATTGGATTTTTAACGACTTCTTTTAATTCACTATTATCCTTGACGAAATCTCTCACAATGTTTTTAGGTTTCTAGATCAGGTCAATTTTTGGGAAAAACTAAAAAAATTGAAACGATCAGCAGACCTGAATTTTACTCCCGCTGAATGTATAAAACATAAAACATTTACTACTTTCTACAATGATTCGATTGGGTTTTGGCAAAATACCAAGGATTAAAACTGAATTACTGTCTTGCCATAATAGATTTTCTCGAAATTATCTAGAAATAAAAAAGTTTTGATTTTTAGGTTAATATAAATGAATAGGTTAAAAAAATATTTATCATCATTTGATCATCCCTCCCGGCTCTTGGTTTTTACTGTGTGTTTTGATCATGCAGAATTATTCTTTTCGTGTAAACCTTGGAATACATTAATGAGAGTTATTAAAAACATAACTGAAAATGCCATAAAACCATCGAATCTACTAGAACCATGGATTATACTTCACTGATTTATCTTGCGCATATGACTGGAGTTGGACATTCTACTAGAAACGCATTTCCTTAAAAAATCATTATTTATTATATTCGTCCTCCTGTTTTACGTGTCCTAATTCTTATTGAAGATAATGGAAGATACTTTGTGGAAAAAAATGTGTAATTTATTATATTTGTTAAGAAGAAATAAATAAACACAAACATTGGTTATTAAGAGCAAACAATACCCTTGATGAAATGGGGATATTTTTTTGAGAAAATTTTGTTGGTACAATTGATTCAATTCTGATTTTTGTTTGTGAAAATTCTGGAATTTTATTTTGGTTTTTAATGATTTTGAAGAAAAACATTTTTCATGGTTTGACAAATGAAAAAAATAGGTAGGTTCCGAATTCTTAAGGGAATTATATAGAACCAGAAGAAGAAGAAAAAATTTATAAAATCATTAGTTTTTATGCAAAACCGATCCTACGATTAGGAGCTATATCTACTTTGGCGTTCCCAGCTAGTGACTAATATATTTATGCTTTTTCCATACCTGATAAAAATGAAGGTCGGGGATCTCGAATAAATGATGCGGGGAAGGAGATTTGTCACCACAAATGCGTTTTCAGAAGTGAAAGTATTTTCATTTCAGTTCAGCATGGATAGACTCTCTCGTTATATCGATTATAAAGATTTCGAAATTTGACTCCCCACTGTTTCTTTTGTACAAAAAGGGACGGACCATTGTGACAAATGCCATATTTCAATTTGAGAATAATAAGCACCAAGACTTTTTTGGCAGCTGAAACACGATTATTGGATTGATATCACCCAGGTGGAATAACAGAACTGGTATTATAGAAATTGAATGTGGGTGCGATTTTGTATAGACAGAAATAAGTGCTTTGAATGTGCAGGTTCCAGATTTCGTTATCTAATATATTTTGGAAAAGTAATTGTTAAAAGTTTATAACATCCCTGTAAAATTTTATACTTTGATTGAGAATTTTAAGTCAAAAAAAGAATTGTTGGTATATTCGTACAATTTACTGAAAAATTGTTAATGTGAAGGTGTTAAAAAAAATCAATTACTTATTTCCCTCATGATCAGTTTCTATTTCGCCTTTTAAATTTTAATACCTACACAGTAACAATGAAATACACAAAATTTTGTCCTAGCGACATCGAAAAGGCATGGAAAAATTGTTTCAAAAAATACATCGTGTCTTTTCTTTTCGCTTATATGGAAGGCCAATCATTTTAGCATTAAAAATCAAAAATGGAGAAAGAAGAAAGGAAACTTTCACAAAACAACTAGTAATTTTTTATACAACTAATGAATGTATAGTGCAGTAATTACTTGTTATGAAAAATAATGAACTACATCATACAACTTTTTTTCCTAAAGGTATTCGTTGCTAAGTTACATGCCCTTGAAGTAACAAAATGAAGAACGTTTTGTATTTATAACTTTTGGAGTAAATATTGAAACTCAACCAAATTTTGCTGAAGTTTTGGGCTTTAGATTTTGAAATTAATTTCGAACTTTATGCCGTAGCTTAGAACTACCGATCGATGATCTATTCTTTATCAGAAAAATAAATAGTTCAAAACGGACAATAAACAGATATCACACATAATTCCGTGCAGTAGGTATAACAATAATCTTTCTCCACACCTTCACAGAATTTGCCAATTCTGAAACCATATTTGATAACAGAATGGTAACATTCTCGCTCTTGATATTGAATAAATATTCTAAAACACTTTCATTCAGTCACTTGTATAAGAATAAATATTCTGACATTGTTGTAGCAATAATTACGTTACCCTTGACTGGCATCATAGTGACAAGATGTGAAACGAACTGTCAAAATAATTTTTTGTTGGCTTTCCATTTGATTATATGTGAAATTTGTGGTTGTGGAGAAAGCACAGTCAGTTACGAATGAGAATTCGTTATACTTCCACTCGAATCGAATGTTTCATTCTAATCTTGTTACACAATATACTATTCTCTGCCGAGGATTACCGGTGTCGGAATGAATAGGGTGACGAGTAAGTTGGTTGTCGTTGAATGAACGGACACAGTAGTGAACACTCAAACAATAAAAACGTACGCGATGGCACGTCATTGAGCTTAACTTAGAAACATCTGATAATTGATCACTATGACTGTATATCTGGAAATGACATCTGATCACTGATCTACCAGTCGAACGAGTGGACGATAACTGATCATGGCGAACAACTATCTCAGAATCTCTGTATAAGGTGAACTATTTAAACTGATAACTGATGCAGTCCAACGATTGACTGCTAGCTATATACCCCTAACCTAATGACTCGTAAGGTTTTTGAGGTTTTAAGCTTTTAATGGTAGAGCTCACTTGTAGAAGTTTTAAGAATCTAGGTAAGCATATTACAGGTTAAGTTATTGAATATCTGAAGTACACAAATTAGATTTGTTCATAACAACGGATTCCAAGTATTTTTGAAATTATTATGGTGCAGGACAAAACTGATCAATAATTCAAGAGAATAAACTCTTTGAAAATAAAATGTTGTTATAGGAAAAAGCCTACACCGTAAAGGACCTCATCCGCCTAGAAAAGGAATTTTTGGTGAAAATGGTTGATTTTTAGGTGTCTATTCTTCAAGTCTTGAAATTGCTACTTGGTTAGTTGTCAACAGAATCAATATCACTTTTCTGGATATTATATTTTTTACCCAAAATCATTTGGCTCAATGTTTTGTATTCATGTAATTCATCTAGTGGTATGGAAATTATTTCCAGGTTTTGCAGTCTTGTATAGTTTCATTATTTTTGCAGGTTATATTCATCACGGAATACATGTCATCGGGCTCACTGAAGCAATTCCTGAAGAGGACCAAACGAAACGTCAAGAGACTGCCACTACAGGCTTGGAGGAGATGGTGTACTCAAATCCTCTCAGCTCTGAGGTAAATAAATCTCGTAATCGCTTGAACTGCTTAATTTATTTTTCCCCTAGGTTTAAGTTATGTATCCCATTATGACACCATTGTATATTTACGTAGTTTGTAAGTTTTTTATATATCTATGAATTTGGTACGTTAACGCCACAATATTCAGTTTTTTTGTAAGTATGTAAATGAATCATTGTGGTCGGAACTTGTTTTTTTTTTGTTTTTCTATTTGGTATTGTTGTATTTTTCACAGTGTGTTCCCGAAGGTAAGTCAGTTGACGTCCTGGATATTCATTCATATCACTAATTTACCATTTCGGAGTTGTTTCACTCTCAAATTTGGCCTAGTAGAACCGAACCGATACTTTTGAAAAATCTAAACGATTATCCGTTTCATTTTTGATTTGTCGGTGGCTCGTGTGGTTTGGAGCAACGCGTCGGCAATCCGGAACAATTTCGCGCTCAAATCCTAAGTGTTACAGATAATCGTCCGCGGCAATTTTTTTTTCAAAATTCTCCAAATGCTTTCCGGTACGAAAACTCGACGATTTGTCTCAGCAGTTCGCAGCGATGAGATTGGCCGGCTTTCGTCGAGCAGCGTTGCCAGATCTAGCCCGTTTTTTCTCTCTCCTCTATTCCCCATTCTAGTTTCTTGCTTTTTCCACTAATTTCAACCAAACTGTCACCGCCCTCCCTTAAAATTACTTTTTTTTGTACGTATGAACCAAACGAATACTTATGCTTTTAAGAATTTGTTAATTTTTTTTTCAAAGGATCCTGCATATTTAATGAAATTCGGTCCTCTGTCGATTTTTCTGATATTTCTATGTATTGTAGTTTAAGGCTTTATGCGTTGGCCCAAAGCTCTCTGATTAAAGGGTATAACACAAAATGAAAACAAATATTTATTATACCTCACGCTACCAAGTACCAAGGTCGAGACATATTATACAGAACGTTTTTTTATAGTCCCCCCCTGTTAACTTGTGAACGGTTCGATGCAGAGTTGCAAAAAATCAATGAATCTGATTTTTTTGATTAAATCGTGATTATTTGATTTATACTGATTTTTTCCTTAAATGTGGAAATAATGAACTTTAAAATCACTTATTTTCATTATTTTTCTATATTGGCCAAAAAATATTTACCCATCTCCTCATACATACAAAAAAAACTTGTGTTGACATGAAAATTTTCGGCAACGTGCCGCGGCTTTCCTGTCGGAACAAAATTTTTTTTTAAACTTACATATAATGTATGTGTGTTTTGAATAAACTACCTTCCTTTTTGTGAATTTTCTGATAAGTTATCTGCTTCGGCGACTTGTTTTTACAACAATTTATAATTTGATTTGAATCACGATTAAAAATGAAAATCTGTTGATTTAAACCATGATTCAAATCGTCGCAACCCTGCTTCGATGTACAAAATGGGAAAAAAATCGTTTTGATTGATATCAAGGATACTATATTTTGAAATAAAAGACCTTGTAATTTCTTAATAGATGGCGTGAGCCACATCAACTTACAAATTTCAAATAGCATGTGAGGTCAAGTATTACAATACATCTTTGAAAAGATAAATCAATTCTCTTTTCAGCCATCTAACTTTTTTCGCATTTTTTTAATATGTAAGTACGTTTTTTTCATAATTTTGATCTCTATGACATTTGAATTTTCAAATTGATGTGCTCCAGCGCCAGCTATTGAGTAATTGCAATGTATTTTTTTCTTCTGTAATGCCTACCATTCAGAATATGTTCATTGATTCAAACCAAACCGTTCAAAAGTTTTCGAGGTAAGCGTACCACTCAAATTCTCCCTATTCTCGAAATTTCACATGCATATTTAAAAAAATAGATAGTTGAAAAGATAATTGAATTGCTATTTGAAAATTTTGAGTTGATATGCCCCCGAGCGCCATCTATCGAACAATAACAACGTCTATTATTTCAAAAAGTATAGTATCGGTGATATCATTTAAAACGCGTTTTGTTCCATGTGTGTACAGCTGTGTGCATAAAAAAGTGTACAGCAGTTAAAGGTTATTGTGAGACAGACTTGTCAATCTTAATTAAATTATCGACTTTGACTAGTACTTTGCTTTCAACATTTTTTCAGCTCAACTAGTGCAATACAAAGCAATTAGTGCAATGTCTTGTATGACTTTTTTATGCACACAACTGTACGTCGAATCGTTCAAAAAATAACGGGGAGGAGGGACTAGTAAAAGCCGCACTGCATAATGTTTTTATGAATCATACAGGGTGCAAAATTATTCATGTACTGCATGTTCCTGATGGAAATCTCATTGTACAATGAATTACTCGAGTAGTTTACAATCTCTGGTTTCAGGAAATTCATGCAGGTTTGGGGAAATGAGATTTTGTACTAATATTTACTTTAACAAGGGTACAAGGGTTGGTCTCTGAATTGGAGTGATTCGTCCATCAGCTGTATTTATACATTAGGGAAATGAAGACACTCTTAACAGATAGGTTAATTCTATATATGTGATAATTTTCAGTTAGGCATTTTGTACTTTTCAGAAAGGAAATAATTGTTTTCTCCTGTGTCGGACATTCTGTATTCTCAAATTAAGCTATTTGAATTCTTGAATCAAGCTGTTTGACTATATAAGAGTTCCTGACTTGATTTTTGTTAGAACTAACCCTTTATTTATTTATTTTCTAATGGATTAGGAATGAGTATATATGACATGCAAAACAACGAAAACTTTAAAATTATTGCACGTAAATGGTTGAGAGCAAATATCAAAATCTAGTTGTACTGAGTTAATCACGTATCTTTTGCCGTTGGATGAATACAATCATATTTTTCAATTAATTCCGTGAAATATTTTCTGTTTGTGATATTTTTGAAAATACCGAATGACCACGAGGAGAGGTTTCAAAATTAGTATGTAGTATTTAGTATGGTTATTTTGACGATACAGCTAAGGGACATCATGTAAATTTTTCCGAATATCCGAAAAATTCGAATTTATGAAAGTTTTTTTTTATTGAAAATTGGTTGAAAAACGGCGGAGATACAGTTGATTATGAAAATCAAATTTATATCAATTCACCAATGGTAGTTACCAGAGACCGTTTCGAGTTAAAATACTTACAGTTAAAAATTGCAATTGGGGAATTGCACCTCCCATATTTTCCAAAAATTTATGAAATTTCCTCAAACGAAAAGAGGCTCACAACTACCGTTTCTCAAATAACACCAAGCTCTTTTCACTTTGTATTGTAAAAAATTATGAATTATCAGATTTCTCAACGAAGGCGGCTTTGAATATAAGAAAGCGAAACAAAACTTTTCACAGGAGTAATCTGATGATTCATTATTTCTCAACATGACGAAGTGAACAGAGCTTATTGCTATTTGAGGAATTGAGCATTTCTTTAAAAACACCTTTCCGATCTGAGGCAATTTTTAATAATTGTTAATGAATATGGATGGTGCATTTCCATGCCGACCCCAATTTTTAATTGGATCTTACCTCAAAGCTTTATCTGGTAACGGGTAAGTGAGGACCCATAGACAACCTTTCATTAACCTTTCATTAAATAATTATCTTCGCCATTTTTCATCGTATTCTCAATTTTGATAAATAATATCATTGCAAATTCTAAGCTCTCTTTCGGTAATTTCTCAGATATGGCGTCAAAATACGCATATTCAAATACCTACTATTGGGGATTCAACATTAGATTCCAGCGCCAAAGTGGCAAAAATTGAACTCTCTCAAGTACATTATGTCAACAGAAGAACAGAATATTCACCATTTATATGTACCAGAAATTCTCTTATCAATAATTATAACAGGTTCAACAAAATACACATAAACAATTGCCAAAATCTTGGAATTTTTACGAAATAATAATTTCAATGTACTTATATATAGTGTCAAAACTTGCCACCAGAGGGAGTATCCCTTATGTTGAATTCCCAATAGCGACATAACAAATTCGAAACCAGTACCTTCAAATCTATAGAAATATTGTGGGGTATAACTCACCTCGTGATCACCCGGTATACAATAGTAAGCGCTTGTTAATTGAGGGATTCTGTAATTGGGTACTCCAGTAGAATGTTGAATTATAAGAACATTTTATAATTCATCAACTCGCCAATTTATGATCTATTTCCCGGTATACTTTTGTTTTGAATATAATCTAGATTTAACCATGTTTAACTTTATGAATCCGAAAAAGTTTTGTTCAATCAAAACGAGGAAAATGATCAAGTTGAGTTAGTTCACGTTATTTTTATTTGTATCACAATGGAAGAAGATTTTCCAATATGACAATGATCGGTAATTTTCATTTCAGCAACTTCCTTTATCATGAGGAGTTATAAAAGAACTTCCCATCATTCAATCTCTAGGTATCAATGAGCCAGAGAGGTAGTTGGATGAGAGTAAAAATATTCATATATAAAAAATAACATATTGAATCTTGAAAATGTTTGCACTCTTTATGATGCAAAATAACCATGGGTTTTGCCCCTTTCTAAGACACAAATTTCAGGAATACTCACTATATCATTTAGTTATTTCAGCATCTCCGTCAATAAAATTACGCAACTGTCTATTATATTTTGCACTAAAGCCCTGAGGTCCGAGAGCTTTGTTTCAACAATCAAAAACTTCCTGAGACAGAATATTGAAAGTTCAGAAAAATTTGCAAAGGCTCATTTTTTGTCTCAATTGTTTAAGATTTTCTATCAACTATTTCAGAGATATACCTATGGGATATACGTTTCGACAGTGCTATCGTTCCATTCTACGTTATTTACACTATTTTTCTTTAATTTCTTGCATCAACAACTAATGTGTGTATGCGTGGGTGGATTTTGGCCGTTTCCTGCTTCTGCGAGCATTTAAAAAGACTGCTATCGACTCTGATTTTAGTTTAGTTCAAAGACTCGAAAGTGCTGAAACAAATGAATAGAGACGAGTGGACTTTGGCGAGGTGAGTAAACCGTGGCAAAGTGGGAGAAGTGATCTCAAAGGTATTTCCCTGAAATGTCAGTAATGTCAATACTCGTGAAGTAACAGCTTTTCAGCAGACCTTCTCTTTTTTTTTTGTTTCTGATTCTGATTCCCTTTTTGTGTTCCTAGTTCCTAGTCCTGAATAATCGAGACGTTCTTCCCGATCTCTTCGAAAAAACCGTCTGGCAACACTGTGGCCGAAGTTCAATGAATGCAGTCTGTTTGTTTTCTTTCCAGTTACTTGCATTCCTGTTCTCCACCAATCATCCATGGCAATCTGACCTGCGATACCATTTTTATACAGCACAATGGGCTCGTCAAGATCGGATCAGGTAATCATATTTTGAAAACACAAAAATTCTCTTTAGAAAAACGTGGAAAATTACTTTTTCTGTCACTTCAAAGAGCGAGAGATTGATACTATTCAGATTGTTTCGCAACACAGCGATCGCTGCATAGGTTAGGATTGATGGCGGCAGATCGTTAAGCGTGTCTCAGATTGCCGTCGTTCAATTGTTTTTTACACGAGCCCGTCAAGTAAACAGAGAAATTCAGTGCGAGATTTTTGGAGATACGAAAATTTTTTGGTTTGTTCGAAGTATTTTTTCGTGAATTTGATTAAACGCTTTCTGAGCAGAGGCGCTCAGAATCTTCCTATTGATTACACGAAAAAAAAAATCGCACATAGGTACCTAGTTATGGCTTCAGTTAAACCAGTGTAAATTCACTGAGAACAGCTTCTCGAATGGTTATTGTTATCTTTTGGTTTTGTTTGATTATTGTGGATTATATTTGAAAACATTACAAAAGTGCAGATCGTTGACATGTTGATAACACTTATTTTGCAATGCTAATGCAATCATCTTCAAGTGTAACAAAAATTATTCAATGAATCCATATCGAAGACATTTCAGTATTTAACCTATACATTATGTTACAATCAATACTGAATGGGTGCCATTTGATCAGAGTTTGTTGTCTTTTCTTAAGCCAAAGATATACATTTGTTTTTTGAATATACGCCTCTTTCTTGAATATATTATAATTATGATGTGTCATTTTTCCTAATATATTCATATTATTTAACAAAAAAAAAATATGTCATTAAAATAATTTGTTCGCACCTGATTGTTTTGTCAACCTTTATTGGTTTTATGAAACTTCATATTATGTTTGTATTAGGAATATTAATAGATGAAAGCAAACAGTAGTATTGACAAACTGAATATTACACTCATTATTTATCAAGAAAGATGCATTTGTATTCAGTAATTTTAAAATATTTGTCTTTGAGAAAAAAGGAGAAAAAGGAAATTATTCTTATCAAATGACACATATTTATAATAAATGCATCAGCTATTAACTAATTTTGAATGAGCGAAAAACTAATATACAATTTAATTTTATTTCTCAATAATAGGCACACATTCGTACACAAAAATGGTGGCTTCTTTTATAAGGCTAATTTGAAGAAGATAACAGTACTAATAATAAATAATTTTTTGCTCATAAGATTCAGCATGGTTTAGTTTGGATAATTATTTGTTAGCCATGATTGAAGGCGGTTGTTACTGTTTTGGTATTAAATTTACAAAATTCAGCAAGCATCTGTTCTGAATCTTAATTCTAACATGACGACCATGACGTCAAGCAGCTAATAATCATTTCAATGTTCTATATAACTTACTAAAATATCTTCCTCCGGAGCTGTGGGACTACTGAAAAAAAAGACTGCAAATGTTTTCGATATAAAAAAAAAATGTATTCTTGCAGAAAACCGATACTCATGCTACAGTGAAGATATTCTTAGCGATTGCTTAGATCTATTTGATACTAGAATTGTCCATTCAGTGTAAATCATTCAACTAACATTAATAATCAATAAATAATAATATTGATAATGATTTAGGAAACCAACTGATATATTTGATTGTGTGTAATAAAGATTTAAAGAAAGTTTCTTTTTAGTGTTTACTTTTCATAGTATTTTCTAGAAAGAGAATACGTAGATAGATAATGGTCATATTTTTGTAAGTAATAAGTAAATAGTATTTCTCAATTTTGATTATTGATTCCATAAGTTGTATCTCAAAAACTCGATTCACATCCAATATACATTTTGTGTGATCAGAAGCTAGTGGCTGTCGTGTTTAAAATTTTGTGAATGCCGACACTGCTGAATCAAGCATACAGGGTGTGCACTGCAAGGCGCTCGTTAATCCATGCTCAAGCGTTACGCGCATGTAAGGTACTTTTTCCTCGGATACCTTACACTCGTTACCCTACGCTTGAGAATGGATACCTTGTAAAACGTTTGCCTTCTTTGTGCATCCTAATCATTTTCGAAACGAATAAGATTCGTTCTCATCGAAATATTTTTCGTTTGGAAATTTTTTGGGCTTACTAACCTTGAACATTTTTAATTGTTGGTATTCGAGAATGGTTCGATGGTCTGTTTGTTGTTAATTTTTTCCTATCAGCCAACCATTTTGTAGCTAAAAACTTTCTACTAATTTCCACTTTCGTTTCCCTCTAGTGGCTCCCGATTCGATAAACCATCATGTTAAAACGTGCCAGGACGGTTTCAAAAATATGCATTTCATTGCGCCTGAACATCCCAGTAAGTACCAAAATTTTTGCTTCAGTTTTTCAAGTGTGGTTATTGGTATTTTTAGAGTCGATTGGCTTTAGTTTTTTTTTTTATTGTTCTTTTGAGTAACGAAATTTTTGTTTCCTTTCCAGACTAATATCATTGAGACTTTAAGAAAAAAAATTTTTTTGTGTTTTTTTTTGTTCAAAATATCTTTTTTCTATACTTACACCACAACCTCACGAACAACTCTAAGTATTAGAATGTTTATTTGTTGCGGATCCCCATGACACGCCCTGCATACAGTGTCTGGAACCTCTATACCCATCACGTGACTATGATAGACCAGGGTATTGAAGAGACCATCCTGGCAAACCATTATGAATCCCTCGGTCTCCAACTTCAGCCCACTCGACCTGAGGAATGTCTAGGTAAAATTTTTGGATAAGCCAAGGTCTTCAATGTTCTTAAAGAAGACCCTATCCTTATCCTTATGCAGCTGCAGGAGCAAGCCAGTCTCCGCAGCTTTAATGTGAGCTCTTTGCAGAACGGCCTCCAACTTGGTGACAGAGTGTGGTTTAATCCATTCCTAGTCGAGACCAAGTTCATCGGCTGCACGGGCTGCTCCTTTAAGAAGAAATGCTCCAATCCCTGCTTATTATAGCAATCAGACTGAGGTCTAGAAATATTTTTTCTATAACCTTCAGAATTAAAAAAAAAAAAACTATAATAATTCAACTGAACTGTGATATAGAACTTTGCCCCAGATCGTTATAGGACATCAATTACGATTTCATATTGACTACCTTGCAGTTTCATATCAAGACATACAAAAAGTTCTGAAAGGAAATGGATGTTAGTAAACAATCTTTTTCTTGGATGTCACAAGGTCCACTGTACCTTATGACGTTTTCTTTTTTAGGGTTCAATCTGAAAAATAATTGAGTATCAATCAGCCTTTTTTCCTTTTGTTTCAGATTCATTTCTGGTGTTGTGTAAATACAGAATGTTCCAAAATTCAATACAAATATTTCGTATTCCTGCGGCCAAAATAAACTTTTTTTCCGCAAACATGTGTCCTACCTAAGCTACAGACATGGCACGGACCTTGTTTTTTTATGCGCTCTAGTCATTTCTTGGTTCACAAATGAGGTAACTCTAATTCAAGGGGGTGAGTGAGGGTTGCCTACAGTTTTCATGGCCAAAATTTTCCATTTCCGCCAAAAAAAAATTAAATTTAAACGTTACCATTGAGTTGGCCATAAAAACATAAAATTTTTACTTCTTGAATTTTTTTGAATTAGATAATCGTTTCGATAAAATCGCTGGTAAATAAAGGGGAGTATTAAAGTAATAAACTGAAATACTTAGTAGGGGGCTATGACTCCTTTTTTGACTTTTGAATTATGAAACACCACTTTGATGTACTCCTAAGTTTGACGTTTTCTAATTAAACGGTTTGCATCTCTTTGTGTTTTTCGGTTTATTGTAAATTCAGTGTTTTGTCTGTAGCTTGGAGAAGGTGAATTTTCGGACACATGTTTATGGGGAAAAAAAGTCTTATTTTGACCCTAGAAATGCGCCTTTCAAATATTTGGATTGAATTTTGCAATTACATTATTTTGTTTTTTGAATTGTCATCTCAGATATAATAAAAAAAATGATTTCTTTCCTTAAATTTTTCATGGCGTAACAAGATCATGTATTGTTTTGAATATGTATGAAGTAATAGTTTGAAAGGAAACAAAAAATTTTTATGCCAGTAAAATGAACACTTGTACATATTTTGTAAATATTTTTGGCACATATTTTTATATTTGAAATTCAGGTGATGGTTTTTAGCTTAATTTTCTTTTGCATGTCTTATATCATTTTCTCAGTGCATTCATGCTTTATGTCATAGCATCACGGCTTTTCTCTATAATAACTTTTTTTGTTATATTGGTTCTGCTTCTGTGGGTTGATTTTGAATTTTGTTAATTTAATTCACTCGGCACCAGTCTACTTTCGTGTTTTACTGTTCTCTATTTATTTCACAATCTATGATGTTTCAATAAAATGAAGAAAATATTCAAGAGGAGCGCTTGTATTATACAACCTCATCAGGCCTATAATAGTTGAATTTGTACATGTTCTGAAAACATTGAGTAACTCTGTTTTAACCTCATCTGAATACATTTTGGATTTTTAATGACATGATGACTGACCCCAATAAGTTTTGTTGATTTCAAGGTGATGAAATATTAATACCTAAAAAAAATGTGAAAGAAGTGGTTGTGTGATACTGTTTTGGCTTGATATACCTTGAATTATATTCCTCTTATTAGGGTTATTAATTTTTTGTATTATTGTATATGTATAATATTTTTATAAAATAAAGGACGTATTTCTTTCTTACGATTAATCTGGACATTTTTATCGTCTGGTGCCTACAAATAGGAAAATCCTGTATCATAGAACAGCGTGAGAGCCGAGGGAATGTACTAGCCCTGGGAAAGAGATATTTGGCAAGTTACCAAAAAGGCCAAATTGGTATGGGAATACCGAACTTGACTATTCAATCTCGATGACATTGCTATCAGTGGAACTACTGATGATATCTCAGAACATCAGCCATGAATATATCTATAAAATAGAGACTAATCGCCAACTTAATGACATTGTTATATTTTGTGTAGTACTTGAGTTTCCAGGCAAGCCATTTACTTTCACCGAATGTTTCCTTCTTGTTATGAAAGCAAGCTTAGTTTTATGTTAAAACACAATTGAAAAAGTTTTCTCTGTAGGTCTTCTAGGATACTAGTGCAGAATCCCCCATGACACATGTATCTCTTGGTTTAAATTGATAAATACAGAAACTGAATTTGAATGTGTGTTTCAATTTTGTAAACCATCACTAGCAATCATTTGATAGATAATAATATTTTCAAATATTATTTTTTTAAAAAATCTACAGTGAGGACCAAAAGTTCGTCGCCCCCCCCGTAACTTCTTTATTTTACATATTACAAAAAATGTTCAACACATAAGTAGTAGGGTTTCATTAAATCTCTCTAATGGTTTGAGTTTTATTTATTCAGAGTGTCGCAAAAAAACGCAACAACTTAGAAGTTTATTTTTTAAATAGGACACCCTGTATATCATTGCATGATCGGTTAGAGATGATCATACGGAATCCAACAGTACCAAGTTTGAAGCTGTTATCTCTACGAAGATATCGCCTATCATTTTATACCTAAGCCCAATGAGTGGTAGAGAGAAACTTTTTCTGGCGGGTCAATAAATTCTCTCTCACACTCATTGAGCTTATGAATAAAATGATAGGCGATATCTCCGTAGTCTTTGGAAATAACAGCATCAAACTTGGTATTGTTGGATTCCTTATAATAATCTCTGACTGATCAGGCAGTGAAATACAGGGTGTCATATTTAAAAAAATAATAAACTTTCAAGCCACTGTGCTTTTTTGAGACATTCTATATGAATGAAAGTTAAACCATTGAAAAGGTTGAATGAAATTCTACAATTTATATGTTCAAAATTTTTTTTGTAATATGTAAAATAAAGAAGTCACGGGAGGGCGGCGGACTTTTGGTCCTCAGTGTATATAGAGGTTTATTGGAGTGGTTAGAAAAAAACTTAACTTTTAGAATAATTAATAGGTTTTTCTTATATTTCCTTTTGCTGATAAATCATAAGGGCTTTCTATAAGGTAATTTGAAGGGGTGCTTCAAGAAAGGATCAATTCTATTTTTCTGTCCTTATATTGAATCATTCAGATATTTGACAGATATTCGTTTTCTTTCGGTTTGATTGTTTTTATATTTCTATACTACCGGCGGATGCCCATATTTTTGTCACTATACAAAAGACGCTTTCAGCTAAAAAACATGGATTTTTAAACATCTCATAAACAGAAGATTCGATTTCGAATAAAAATTCAACAAGATAAAATTGGAGTGAAATGAAACAGGCTAAAAGCTGTGTCCATATGATCACAGTTAGGGTTGGATGGATTTGAAGATAATAATGTTGTATAATAATATTATCTTACACTCATGTCAAGTGTGAAAATATGCATACATAACAGATATTTTGAAAATTTGTAATGCAGTCAGCAGTGGTTGACCCTAATCAAATCCCACCCCTTCATCCTGTTGAAATGTAAGAGAATAACTTGAGATGTTTTTCAGTTAGATGAACATTTTTTTTTTTCATGATTTTGATATTGATCATTACTTCATCGTAGAAACTTTTATTTCTCATTGTAAATATTACATACTAGTTCATCATAGAGTACTGTTACCTATTGATCACAAGACCAGTTCATTAAAAAAAAAAAGAAAAAAGTTCATGTTGATTATTGTTATTTTGGTTTTTGCAATAGACAGTTGTAATGGGAATTTTTTTATTGGAGAATGTTTCACATATTCGAATCATCAAACTCCAACAAAGAATTTTTTTTTCCAAATTAGCAAACATTTGGATTTGCTGTAATTGAAAGCGGTATTGGTGATGGTATGGTATCTGAAAAATATGGAAGAAATCGTCAGTCGTTAATTTTCCGTTTTTTTAATATTATCATGTGAACAACTCAAGTTCTTTTATTTATTTTCGAGCAATTTCAATGTTTCTTCTCAGCTTAAAGTCAATTCAAGTATTTCTTGTTTCTGAGAACCCCATTCAGATGGGCGAATTTTTTCCCACTATGTATTTGAGGGTTAATGCATCACACAACCACTATTTCATAAGTGAAGAAAGAATATTCATGTACAAATCCACAACGGCAAAGAAAAACGCACTCTCCTTTATCTCACCATATGATGTGTTCAAATGTAGAATACATCAAAATGAAGGCAGGTGAAATATCCAAATGGTTTTCATAAGTACCACAATGTTCTGAATATTCACGATAATTCTGTCGGTTTTTTATTTACGAATTTGTGCTGCTAAGAAATTCCACGAGTCCGCTAGGACGAGTATTGCTGTACGGCGAAACAATTGAGTGAGTAACAAGAGACAGAATTATTCAGAACAGAGTTGAATTTTGCTAGACTATTTCACGAATCAAATATTTCTTATAACTATGAATATTTTATTACAATCGAAAATAAATTATTATAATCTTCAATATTATAATGTTTTGGTTTGATAATTTCATTTGAATTTGTCCAGAACGACTCATTTTGACCAATGAAGCTAGAATTGTTATTGATGGAACTGTAAAACTTTACTTTGCCATGGTTGCGATATTGAAAATACCGAAGCTGATCCTCCAATCAAAATTAAAAGACAGCTGGTGTTTTCGCGATAATATAAGTTGTGTTTGGTTTGCGATTGGTCAGATTATGTGAGAATTTTAAGATGACTGAAATAGTCTTTAGAGTTGAATATTACAAATCAATGAAATATTATTGGGATAATTCTGATGTTGGAGATAGTGATATTCTAATGTATTGATTTTTGAAAGTGTGACTGTCTTAAATATTACATAGTATTTTCAAAAATGAAATATTTGCTGTAGTTGGGTTGCCTGATTTATTCAGATAAGGAATACTTTTACTACAGAGTGGTACTTATAGACCACTATTGAAAAGGATGATGGGTCAAATTAAGTTTTTCGAATTTATAAAGCTTTATATTTACGGGGTGTTTCACAACTCATCCGAAATTTTTCAACTACATATTCACTTGTCAATAATATGTCGATTGCTGTAAAGAAAATTAATAAAGTCCAAAAAAAAACGAGGTAATAACTGTTATAATTCTTGTCTTCGGGAACTGCAGGAAGTAGGAACATTAACTAGTGTGACGAAATTGAATAAGAGGGATCCAAGCTTGTTTGCAAGGCAATGGAGAAAACTTTGAACGGCTTTTGTAGAGTGGTTTGTGACAAACTTTTACAATTTTTATTTTATTTTCTGCTAGACTTTTTTTAATTTTTTTTACAACCATCGACTTGTATTGCAAAATGATTGTGCTTGAAAAATTTGTGAAACATCTTGTATAGCTTCCCAAACTCGGGATATTCGAACAACCCCATCAATGAAGTATACCATTGTTTTCTAATTCTACATAAACTTATTCTTTGAGAAACCCCGAATTTAATGGCTCCTTTCAGCTTGTATGGGCACCCCCATCGACATCTACTCTTTCGGCATGTGCGCCCTGGAAATGGCCGCCTTGGAGATAGTCGGCAATGGCGATTCAGGCAACAAAGTTACCGAAGAGAACATCAACAAGACCATCGACTCGCTGGAGGACGAGGTGCAGAAAGATTTCATCAGGAAGTGTCTGTCGGAGAACCCGGACGATAGGCCTACAGCGAAGGAGCTGCTCTTCCACCCTCTGTTGTTCGAAGTGCACAGTCTGAAGCTGTTGGCTGCGCATTGTTTAGTTAGGAAGTCAGGTAGGGACATCGGTTTTTCGAAAAAAAAAAAAATAATAATAAATGGAAACTTGAATAAAGAGATGTTGGTTATCTTACCAAAAATGTGGATAACTTATATGGGCTCAAAGTTATCTCTCTCAATTTAGTACAAGTGTGTTGGTAAGATGAGTATTGTGTTCTTATTTGTTACCTCGAATCACCTCTAAAATTGTGTATGGTTTTTAGTTTAGTGAAAATGGCATAGTAATTGTGACCAAAAAGCAGATTTTTCTACTTACTTGTTTTTATGGGCCTGTAATCAAAACCGGCTATGCTCCACTTTCATAATTTTTAGAAATGGGAGAAAAACTGCTGACAGTTTATTATCGAAGAAATTTATTTATACTGCAATACAAGCAGACAAAGCCCTATTTATGTTTATTATCTCTTTCTCAATGATATCCTAAACAAATCCACAAGTTACCCTTCTATTAAATTTTGTACTGTCATTTCGGTAAATTGATGGATGTAGCCGTTATTACTTGGTAGGTGATCATCATTAATAATAATAATAAAATATGCTCGTTATTAAACTGTAAGCAGTTTATAATTCAAAAATAAATTGACGGGCCTTTGAATGTACACAGGTATGTAAACAAAACAAAAAAGGTTTAGTACAATGTGATGATATATCATGTACTCAGTTCAATTTTCCTATAAACAGTATAAACTGTAGTTTTTGAGTAGAGTGTGTTCTGGGTACTTGTGAATATTTCAATTCTGAGAAAATCTTGTTACTATGTTCTTCTGGATCACTTCCAAATAATCATCATGAACAAATACTAAATGAAACTTTCTGTTTATATCGTTTATTTCTGTTATGTTTGAGGTTTAATTTCTCAATTTTCCATTTCAATAATTCAGTTCAGTACCTTGTTCTGAAATTTACCAGACAGAAAAGCAAAATGGTTCGTTCTATGCTAGATTATAACATAAATGATCATTGTCTTTTCTATCATGAGATCTAATGAAATTCAAATAGAAAAAAGCAAATGGGAGGGGGTCACAACTAAAATATGCACCTTCTTCAATAATATACACTTCATGATTGACTTTTAATGTTTACTATTCCCTATAAATCAATCAACAATATTTACACAATAACAAATCATGTTTCTTGTTCAATGAAAATTATAAAAATTAAATATTATAGTTAGGTATGTTGATCGACCAAGAGACATCCACTGTAAAATACAGGAAGGGTCAAGTGGACTGATTTGTCAACAAAGAAAGCATTTATTTAAATACAAAAATATTCAAGTCTATGCACCTGTCACATTTCTTTAGTGATTTGAAATTACACTATATTGAAATATGAATGAAGTTGAAAAAAAAGAAATATCATATCACTCGCACCCCATCTGTTTTCAGGGGGCTGGATGTTTTGGCCATCCGCTCCTGCCAAACTCGAAGGCCTGACAGGCGACGCGTGTCCTCTCACGCGCCCTCTCACGACCTCAACAGGGAGGTAGTGGAAGGCTCCCCAGCTGATGTTGACTGGTAGTCAATTGTAGGTTCTCCACACCTGCATAGCTTACTAATGGGTTTTCAAAAGCATTTCATTGTCGAAATTTTAGACTGTCGTTGGCCACGTTTATACCTTCTATTGATAAGCTGACTAATGACTTTATTTCTACCAAACACTGTCGGTCATTTTGGTGTATACATTTTACCTTCTTGGTCAGGCAACTAGCTTGGTTTGGTACCAAAAATTGTTGTGTACCAGATCAAAATAGTTAGATGACCAAGACAATATAAACACCTATACAGTGTCCCAAAATCCATTTTTCTATCAACACAACCTCAAATAGTGAGGGTTCTAATTTTCACTTAAATATCTGATTCGGATTGACATTGATGTTTTTATGTTATAAAATACTAGTTAGTAGAGTTGCAAACTTTTTTATAGTTTAGTGGTATGTTGTCATTGATAACCAAACACCAAATAACTTATTCCCTTGCTATGACTTTGGTTTGGTCAACTTGGTCCTAGTACCAAATTCACACGGTATAAACGTGGTCATTGTCGTTGTTAGAATTGGCTAGAAGCCCTGGAAAGACGAGTGGTAAACATCAAGCTGTTTTTTTTTGTATAGGTACATAATTCGTTTTATTTCCAAATGATTTTTTATACAGTGATTTCATTCAGTTCCATATCTAAACGTGACTAAATAGGAATTTACCGACTATTAAACAGCTGTCAATTCTTCAATAGCCATCATTAATTAGAATTGCATTGTGTGTTGAGTGTCTTGAAAATGTCAGTAAGATTTTTGCATTCATCACCATAACAATTATTACAATAATTCCATTAATAATTATTCTAAAATATATTGAAGTAAGTTTCTGTAAAAACATTTGCAAATGTGGTTTTCTATCTTTGATGTTTACGCGGGGGTGGGATAGAATATTAAGTAGTTACCAAAATCTGGCAAACGTAAAGGCTCTATAATAAATGGTATCTTCCAGTTCTATAATTTATCAAAACAGATGGGCGTGTATGGGCATTTTTCAAGGTAGCAGTACCACTTTTATGAAATAACATCAAACATTGTTTAAGAGGAAGTTGTACTATACTATAAACGTGTATGCAAGGGTTTGGTGGTAGTTCTAAACTTTTTTGGTTCATTTTTCACTTCAAGTGAATTAAAAGATAATTTCCAATATACTTATGTACTAAGATATTCCCTTTTTCTCACTTTTTCAAAAGTTGATTTCGTTTTTTCTGAAAACAATTCCAAAAGTCCATGTTTTTTGATATTTTTGTCTCATTTTTTTTTAAGAATCAAATCAAATTTCGAAAAAGTGAGAAAAAGGGAACATAGATTAGATCTTTACCAACACGTCAAATTTTTTTCATCCACTAATAATAAAAAGTAAACCTTGAAAGTTAGGGACAACAAAACCCTTGCAGGGCAACATTTTGTATGATGAGATTGGGCAACAGGTCTTTAGTTTGTAAGGTATCACTTCCACTTAATAGATTTTGAACAAATAGTTAATAATGAATAAACGACTTTAAAATTAAATTAGAGATGAAAACAGTTTAAACCAAGTTTCCGTTCTCCATATTTTTTTTCTCCCATCGCGTAGCTACAGGTGCCATTTCCTGAAACTATCCATCAACTCCTTAAATAAATCATAGATGTCGTTTCTATTTACACTTTTTAGATAACTTGGTTCAGTTGCCAGCTAAAAATAGTTGGTATCTGTAATATCATATAAAGATTTTCAAACATCGGAAATATCCGTATTAGAGCTTTAGCTATGATTTAGTAGATGTCGCTTTAGCAGCATAGGTAGTTTTCTGTCATTCCCATTCTTCGCAAATGGTGCGACATCTGTAACTGTTTAGTGGAACTAATTTCAAAATATGAGTTATTTCTTGTCATGAGCCGTAATTTTAAATGTTTTCGTAATAGATTCTTGGACAACAAAATGAATTGTTCTTTATATTTTCAGAATAAATTAACTTGAAATCAAAAAATCCCATTAGAATGGGTATTTGCTCAGTGAAAAGAAATAAATAAGTGGCAATGCCTGTGTAGGGCAAAATGAATGAAAAACTTATTTCAAATTTCGACATCTTCAGCAGATTATTCAAAGAACGAGAATCAAATTCAACAATAGTGTCTTACTGTCTTATGGAATTTGGCAGCTGATCACCACTATACTATTTTGCGCCTTTAACGCCATCAAGGGTGTACAGAATTTGCGAATATAGTTCCTGTTATTTTTTTACTACCATACAACAGCAGTAGGCTAAAAAAATAGGCTACTTTACTCATGAGATATCAATATCGACATATTGAAAAATGATTACATATGCAATGAATATCTGAACACTCTTAGTGAATTTGGCTACACATCTGCAATCAACAAAGACACTCTAATTCAAGGGCAACACGAATCCTGCATAGACCATATTTTCATCAAAGCAGAACCAAACGTAATGGACAAAATAATTCCACTCATTATATAAACTAAATTCACTCATTATATAAACTAAATTCACTGATCACTATACGACGGCTCTCCAAATCATTTCTGAATCACAACAACGAAACAATGAACCTACTGGTGAAAAACACAAAACCCATGCTGATCTCACCGAACTGAAAAAGTACATGAGTAAACTGTCTTGGTCATAAACACTTCAATAACTACTATAGAACAGTGTTCAATCTACGTGAAACAAGAGAAAAATCGCTTAGTGGATCACGAAAGGCTTGGTGAAATCAATAGACACAAAAAAAATTAACACGAATGGACCCTACCAACCAAGAACTGAGAAATGAACTGAGAACTTATCGAAATAAATTAGCAAATATAATAAGAAAAACTAAATATGAATATTATCAAAATCAAATAAATTCGAATTCATCAGATAACAAGAAATTGTGGGAAGTAATTAAGAAAATCATAGCTACATTTATGAAAAACAAGTGCTTTGCACTTATCCCTAAATTACTTTATTCACTCTAGCATGTGGTAACTTGAATTGTATAATTTTTTTTATATTGTGAGTAATTTTCCATGTCATTTTCTATCTGTAAGGTAAATAACACAAAAATTGTATATATTGCTCATTGACTTGGTACTTATACGTGTATTTTTGAAACTGATTATAAAGTTTCTGCAGAAACTGAATAAGTTATTAAGTGAGTACTTACATAACACAAAAGCCCAAGAGGCTGAAGTGTAGCTGGCGATAGGACTAGCATCCGAGCAAAAAAAAGTACTTACATTAAAGTGATCTTTGCAAATATGAGTTCAGATCTTGAAGAATCAGGATCCCTTTTAGTAAGTTTATGCATGTTATTTCCACTGGGTACAGAAAAAATAATTACTATTATTTCTGTGTCAACTTGTGGAAGTCAATAAAAACTTGGCCAGGTTTTCACAGCACAGACACTTAATGACAGCGTTTTGACCTGTTTATGAAAAGTAAACTTTTAAAATAAAGTTTTGCAGTTTTCAAGGTCCCAAGAAAATATGGTGATATTTTTTTTGTTCTATTTGAACAATTATTAATCATTTGAGAACTATTTTAAACACGGAATGAGTTTATATCTCATATGAGGACAAATTGAAGAATGAGACCAACAAAAAATAATAGGCAGAAATACCCATGAGAATGGCCTTTCCCAAAATTTGAATATATTTTGATATTTTATTTGGTTCACAAATTTGAATAAATCAAATTACGTGGGGTTGTTATTTTTGGTAGAAAAATTATTATGATTGCCATAATGCAAGCATCTTGATAAATGGAGTGTCATTGATGTTCAAATCTGTACAAAGAATACCAAAACTCAAAAGTTTAAGTAATTACAAGTTGTGATGGGGATGAGATAATAGAATAAATAAGTCCAACCCATTCTAGATGCATAAATAAAAGAGCTTTTGAAAAATCAGTAGTGTTAATTTTTTTCTCAAAACTGCAAACTTAAATTTGGTTATTCAATACCACCACTTAGTTTTAATCTCACGCCTTTGAAACTCAGTAGATGGCCAAAGGGGTGGGGGTTTCATAATATATACTACTGTAGTTAATAATTGGAATACATTATAGAAACAAAAAACTATTGAAACTCCACAATTTCACTCTTATGTTTCTTCAACAAAATAATCATTAGGATAAACCCAACTTTATTGATTAAACGCATGTGGTGTAAAATTGACATGCTCGAGATTTTAAACTACAAAATTGTTTGAGTGTCTCAAGTATGTAGCCACTTCATACTTATAAATAGTCTGTTATATTCCATAGATCATAATCAAGCTTATGTCAAGCACTATGTTCGTGATTACGTCAACTGATAGAAAATGTCACAAAGTCTTGTCTGCCAAGATTTAGCACTGTTTGGAATCCCATTTGTTAGTATTGCACTTAATGATATAGCCTTTTTTGAAATATATGATATTACCAGTTTTCGCCTACCATTCCTTTTATTCATGAGTATTCTTAATTTGGTCGGAAATGACGACCTGCATACAAACATACATACGTCAAAGTACTTGCCTCTCACCAGTTCTAGGATAGGTCAGACAACATCAAAGTAATCTAGTTGCACCCAAAATATGATAATGACCAAAGCTTTATAGTCCTCACCTACAAATAAACATGTCATGCATGCAGGTGGTAATTTCCAAGTAAATTAAGGATAATGATAATTTATTTATTACAATTAGCACTTGCAATTGTGTTCGTGAGGAACGTTGCACAAATGCATGTCAGGTAATTCAATATCAGAAAGGAGAAGTAGTTATTTTTTGTCAGATGTTTGCGTCATGTTTTTACGAAAGCGCTGAATGGACACGATGAAAAAAATTTAAATAATATATAATATTTTTTTGGTTATGTCTGTTCAGCGTTTTCGTATAACGTTTTCCACCTGCCTGTAATTCGTAAAAAAACGACACCCGGTGGACACTATGTGTTGGTTTTTCATTTAACTTCTAATCCATTTTACGGGCGAAAATAACGAATGGGTAGAAAAATATTCCTGATGAAATTATACATGAAAAGTAACAAATAATAATAATAATAAAAGAACTTTATTGGTTACCCAATCTGCTTAGGCGGCGGTTACATTGGATAAGAATTCGTACGAAAATTTATTCTTACGAATTTGTATTTGTAGGAATGCACCATCAGAACAAAACAAGTGTATACAGGTATGTGAGCGCTGTTACACTACAGTGAAACCAATCTAGCGATACATTTTGAATTGCGCATTCGATCATGTTGAGTGTCTTATCACTGGATAGGTTATGGACTATAATCCGTTGTGCTATGATATTTTCACTAGGGATGCACGGGGTACCCGGTCAGTACCCGATATGCCGGGTGCATATAAACAGAACGTACCACGTTTCAGTCAGCGGCAGATATTCTAGCTCTCTGATTGGCTGTGACCAAACACAGGTGCATTTTGGCCATCTAGACTGAAACGTGGTGCATTTTGCTCTAGCGTGAATTCGTTTTTTGCTTGCAATTGACACACAAACCTAACCTGGGCAAGCTAACTTAGCTTGCGAGTCGAAAATGCGTGAATTAGTTTTTCGCTTGCGATTTTCACACAAACCTAACCTGAGCAAGCTAACCTAGCTTGCCTGTTCACCACAGAGAATTTTTTCGAATAAATTTCCGGGCGACAAAGTGCACCACGTTTTAGTCTGGATGGGAAAGTGCACCTGTGTTTGGTCTCAACCAATCAGAGAGCTAGAATATCTTCCATATTGACGTGAAGTTGCACTGCACTATTTAGAACCTTTGGTGTAGTAATTAATACACTAGAGTATCATCCCAAGAACAAACCATTTTAACACCTCAACACGTGTTTCAGTCATCAGACCATCTTCTGGAGTTAATCAAACTAAATCCTCCTACAGTGTTGTCCTCGTTTATACACATTCGACAGCTCTGCTAGGTGCAATGTTGCCTAATTTCCTAAGCAGGTACATTTAAAATTCATTTAGGATTTATGTTTGAAGATTAAAATCCTCAAGCTCAAAATTTCTGATTTCAACTTGTTACGTTTCAAACAAAACCGTTAATTTATCTAGATCTTCTGATTCTTCTTGGACATTCTCTTTTTGTGACCCTTCTCATGTTTAGTTTTTTTTTCCTGCTCTAAGGAATTCTTGAATTTTAATGTAGAAGGAAAAATCAAGTTTCTACTCTGTCGTATTTCGTTATTCAATCAATCAACAACGAATTATACACAGGAATTGTAGCAGGTTCTTTCGACATTCTTTTTCATTAAAACATTTTTCGGTGAAACGCAATTTCACCCATTCAGAATTCCAGAATAGAATTTCTCTTAATTTCAGTTTGTCCAGGACTTGAGAACAAGTGAAAACAACAAGTAAAATTATCGACAAAAACACTTCTCCCGGTCAATATTTGGCATTTCTTACTAGGGACCTCGGTACCTGGATAATTAGGTATTATCTTCTAAGTAAGGTGGGTTTTGATGAAAATATTTGTTTTATCTAGAAAAACTACTTTGTAGATAAACAATTTGTCAGATTTAATCTATCATGATAAGGAATATTAAACATTTTTCAATGTCACAATCGATAAAGAAATTCATAACTTCTGATAATAAATTGACGTTGTATGACACGAGTTTCTACCTAATTTTGTTATCGGATTGGACTGTTCCTTTGTCTCTTGGCATACTGATCAAAACCGTGCAGTCTAGAGAACAATAATTCTTGACGTATTTATTTACTTACGACTTGTTTTTTTATAAAATGTTAATGAGCTGATAAAATGATAACCCTCAGTCTCTCTCCAGTTACTTTGAGTAGTTTTCCATCAGTTTTGAATCGCATATTGATAGCTAAAGTAAGATGATGAAAAAATATTGATTAAATTACATACCGTGGACCAGGGCCGGACCGAGGAAAAAGGCGATCAAATGGAGAGCAAAATTTTAAGGGGCGGGATTTTTTAATACAATAACGAACATTTTAATATTTTTTTTTTGTCCAGATATATTTGTATACAATTATCAAGCAATTACTGACTACAAGAAAATTCAAGTCATTCCCAAAACAGAGGATTGAAAATATCAGAAAATTGTTGGTGCTATAAGGAATTATATAAAAATCACGAGGTTCGTCCAAGCTATTGTCCGAAGGGTTAGTCGTCGAATCAAAAATGAACACATGAGAAGAAAACATAAGTTCTTGAATAATTGACGATGTTTTGACATTTTCATTATGTTCAATGTTCGGGCAGGGCAACGTCTGTCGGGTCCGCTAGTACAATTATAATAATTAAGTACAGCTTATGCGTTCTCAGTATACACACAGTATATCCACACAATGCGGCGCTACGACAAGACACCGGTGCTGCCTTATGCTCCGGGAGATATTAAGTCCGTTGTGGAGAATGAGAAGTGCCGAATCTATTAGAACTACTAATTCCCCACTCCCAAGCAAATACAAGCCAATAAGCCTGATAAAGTCGTCAGCGATGAACAAAGTAGGATTATTTTTGTCGCCGAGATTTCCTCTCCAGGCGAAACGAATATTGCACGAAAAGAGCAATCTCGAGTATAGGTAAAATTCTACCTAGTTTCTGGCTTCATCTCAAGTATCGTTCTCAATGAGGTACCTAATACATTAATATGTAGTTTTTGGAAGTTATAAATGACATGAACCAAAGAATTATTCTCTTTATTGATAAATATGTAATAAAATAATGTAGTGTGTGGAATATTGAAAAACTGAACATAACCCATCTCAGTTTGATGTGTTGAGACTAGTTCATGCAAATACGAAATTTGAAAAAAAAATAAAAAATTTCCATTTCCATGACCATCTGTCCTTTCAATTTCTTGACCGTAACTTGAACTCTGGAAAATAGATTAACTGGAAATAGAAATAAATAACTACAAAAAATAAATAAACAGTTTTATTAAAAATGTTTTCTAGTAATATCTCATATCTCTAAAATATTTTGAATTTTTAATAAAATTCATCACTTAGCTACTTCAGATCCTAACTATGTGATGAAATGGTGATTCCCTATTTTATAAGATTGTTTCATCCCACAAATCGAAAAACTCATATTAACAATTGTGGAACAAATTTTGAGCAGTCTGCCGTTCGGGTACAATAATTGTAATTATTATACCGCATTCGGAATTTTTCTTTAGTTTTGCTGAACTTTTCTTTATTATTGTTAGAAAGATATAAACATATGATCAAACTCAAAAGTGGTGCCTGGAGGTCTTACAAATAGCAGACGCAAATTAATTTTTTTCCCATTTTCACTAGTTTTATATCTGGTTGTCTCTGTCAAATCTTGCAATTTAATTTTGAACCACTTTCAGTCATCCAGTGATTCAATCGACTTGAAATTCGGTAGGTGTTATAATTCTGGCGACAATGCTTGATGACTTTTTTATATAGTCAATAAAATAAAATGGCGGCTTCAATATAGCCGGCATGTTTTGTCATTTATGGACCGATCCTATTTAAAATTAGTACGTAAGAGCATAGAAGTTTTGGGACCGGAGATATTGGCTCGCGAGTTTTTTGTAGTGCTCGCGAGCACTTAAAAATTCTTACGAACATTTTTAACGAGCACTAAGCACTAAGCCTTTTTATAAAGTGCTCAAAGTACTAAGCACCGATTTGAAAAAGTGCTCGTAAGCACAGTGCTCACGAGCACAAAAGAGCTTAGAATGCTTAAGCAAGCACTAAGCACAGCTCTGTTTTTGATCAAGAATCGGTGGTCCACTTGTCGACTTGTTTTCTGTATCATAAATTACCACACTTCTGAGCAATCGATTTCTTATAGGATTTTTTTTTGTTACAGCGAACATATCCGAGACGATAACAGACGAACTGATGCAGAGGTGGTATGGTCCGGATGTCATCGTTGCCGAGATGAAGAGGAGGAGCGGGGAGACGGTCCAGATGAAGATGGTAGACGTGCCAATCACGGAAAAGCTAGAGAAGTTCGTTGAAGATGTCAAGTAAGCGAAACGACACTAATTATATTTTTTGTACCACATGAATGCGTCAACAACAAACGAAGAAAGATTGCGAAGTGACGATGTTTGGCCACATTCGTAATCTATAAATTAATGAACGTATCAGTATTCACTAGAATAGAACTAATATTAGTGGTGATACTTTTATTGTCTATGCATTCCATAGTGAAAGAGTTTTCAACTAATATAATATTATCAGCAGCAGATTTTTTTTATTTATTGGGTTAGATTCATCCCATTAGTAATTCATCAGGGATGAAAACAAGAAATATTTATTCAAGAAAAGAATATCAGTACATTATCATTATTATGGTGAGGAAGAAAACATTCCTTGCACAAAGGAAGGTCACAAGCTTCACAAATAGTCTTAGTTCATACTTCTTTTTTATCTTGCAAAACATTATTGGAACCATTTTGACCCAGGTAGTTGCAACAGAATTAATAAATGAGATTATAAGGAACGTTTTCCAATTTATTCCTTGTTCATGAAATGAATATCAACTTTGCAACAAATTCCGAAAACTTGAAAAATGTATTTTTTCAACCCATTTTTATAGTAATATGCGGAGGAATAGGCATTTTTATCGCGATAATAAAGGATGCATTTTTTTATCGCTGTCAAAATGACTCAGACGTCATATTTAAATGGGCTCCTTTATACAGGAGTTGATTTATCGCTGTCAAAATAACTCGGACGTCATTTTCAAATGATTTTCTTTCTACATGAGTCGATTTATCAACAGTGAAAACACTGGAGTTTTTTTTTAACTGATTATTTTTTTCATATGTGAATATGTGTTCATTCTGGCTAATCATTCAGTTTTAACTGGTCCTTAATAAACCTTCGAACTGTCAAAATACTAATTTGTTAGTTACATCACTCAAATTCGTTTATTTCTCAAAAAACAAAAAGTTTTTTCTACTACTCTGACAAAAACTAGCATGAAAATATTGCGAGATGGTAGGTCGAACCATATTGCCTAATTTCAAATTTTCGAGTAAAAATATTTACGGAAAATATTTGAGTTGAACAAAATTTATCCAATCGAAGAAAAGGGTGCACATTTTTTATCGAAGTGAGAATGACTCAGACGTCAAATGGATTCCTATCCACTGAAAAACTCATCATATTCATTTCAGCACATATTTCTTCAGTGAATTTTAAGTTCGCCTACATTTACATGCCATAATGATAGATTAAGTCTATATGCAAGGTCCCCTTTTTTAATTTAGGCCTTCATAAAATAGGTGACCTTGTAGAATTTCACTAAGGTGCAAAAAATATTCTGACCTCATAAACAACTCTCAAGTTGAGGAAACCCAAAAACCTATAAATAATGTAAAATTTCCGTTCTGTTCCGAATTGATGAACTTAAATAGCTTTTCCATTATTCTGGGAATTTGTCACGTACGCATGAAAAACTCCCCATTTCTGGACTTAATTTTTAGTTTCAACTAAACCCTGTATCATTTAGATTAATCAACTCAACAATATGAATTCAAGTCAAGTAACAATATAAAATTTCATTAAATAACTAAAATAATAAATGTCCACTAATAGTCTGGTGCCTTTTGGGCGACTATTTTTCTGGAGAGACCAAAAATTATGAGCAAGGTGTCATTCGATTCGTAATGTCATATATAGAAAAAGTATCAAGGAAGAATGTTTCAATCGCAAAAATTGCAAAAGCTATAAAACATTTAATAATAAAAAAGAGTGGAAAAAAATAGTATCGGTCAAAAAAAGGATGGGAAAACATATCCGAAGAAAGCAGGGCATTTTCATTCCGGAACTGTATCACCAATATTTATAAATTTAATTGAGCGGTGAAAATACAGGTGAAAAAGTGGTGGTTCGGTTCGCGCGCGCTTGACCTGAATCGCACGCCTTAACAAAAACAATTATTTTAACTAATGAAATATGAATATGGAAAAACTCAGGTAGTTTCTGAATACACGAATAAACAATTTTTCTGTTAGTTATGCTTCTATTAATTAACAATTTTCAACTAAGTGAGTATTAATTAACATAAAAACCCTGTAAATTGTTAAATAAAAATATCATTTTTGTTTGGTTAGAGTTACTCCTCAAAGTCTCAACAAACGATCTCCGTTGGAAAAATAAGAAAATTGTGATTTTTCATTTTTTTTTAAACTGTGTAAGGCATTGATAAATAAAAACATAAATAAATCGACGAAATTATATTTTTATACAAATATGCCGATGATTTTTTAAATTTAATTTCTTCCATTGTTTAATTAATTGTTATAAACAAATGCATTGTTTATTAAGTAATCTTTTTTTTTTTTGGAAACCTGATCATTTATAATTATTGGTTTATTTAGATTTTTTAAGAAAATAGGGTTATTTAAAAAAAACTATTGCACAAAAACGCATTTGTTAATTAACAATATTTTTATGCAGGTAAATATCAATATCACAGAAATATTTTTTCTTCAAAAATCATAATTTATATTGCTCTTTCATATTCTGAAGATTTTTTTAATTTGTTTATTTAATAAATGAATTGTTATAAAAAAACAAATGTTGGCGTTATAGGTATGTATTGGTTAATGGTACAAAATTGTTCAAAACGAAAACAACCTTGTAAGGGTAAAGTTAAAAAGAGAACTATAAATTCTTAAAAAAAATACAAAAAATGAAAACAACCTTGTAAAAGTAAATTTATTAAAAAGAACTATTCAAAATTCTTAAAAAATTCAAAAAAACATGATTGTTTTTTTATTTTGTACAAATAACAAATAAGTAAAGCCAATAATTTTTTTTTGATTTATAACAATGAGATCTTAATCTTCAGGATATGAAACAGCAATATAAATTATGGTTTTTGAAGAAAACGGTTCCTAAATATCAATATTTACCTTTGTGAAGTAATGTTAATTACGCATTTTTTTCTTAAAAATTATTATTTTTATAAAAAATTGAAAAATCACAATTTTTTAATTCTTCTAACGGAGATCGTTTCTTGAGTCTTCGAAGAATAACTCCAAGAAAAAAATATATAGTGAGATGTTAATTTATTAATAATTATCAGGGTTTTCATGCTAATGCTCAACTTGTTGAAAATTGTTAATTAATAAAAACATAATCGATGAAAAAATTGCAGTGAAAATAGTTTTACAACAGTTTATCGTTTATTCATGTATTCGGAAAGTAACTGAATTTTTTCACTCCTTAATATTCATATTACATTAAATTTCGTGCTCTCTTCAGACCTTTTTTCCGATTTTGGATGCCTGCAATCATTTTTGAGATATTTGGGAAAAACCAAACCACTCTTTTTTATCATTAAATTGTTCATAACTTTTGCAATTTTTTTCGAGCGAAACGTTATTTTTTTGATACTTTTTCCTATATGGCATTACGAATCGAATGACATCTCGCTCATAATTTTCGGAAAAATAGTCGTCCAAAAGGCACTTGTGAACCATACTATAATTATACATATCAATAGGGATATGGATATGAATCAGATAAATGTCCCACCCTGCGTGGTTAATTACAAAATGCCGACGAATTAGCGGCAAGTGGCTAACCTAAAGAGTGCAAAACGCTCGAAAAGAGGAAAGAGAAGCTACTCGAAATCATTCGTAAATATAGAGCATGATGCAATTTACCTCCTTATCTCGCTTTCAATAATGAGCCCACTCTTCTTATCAGCAATATAAGGCTGTGAAAGGTATTAGTCGATTCAATCGACTCTGTCTTGTCTACCGGGTCTCGTAGGAGTTTCTTAGAATTTGTTGAGAATTCCCTTGGTTGGTGCAATATTTTATTAGCATATATTATTTGATAAACTTCAAACAGTATGGTGGCTATCGACGTTTTGTTATATCAGCTGGCTGCTTTGTCTGATGGACGACGGTAAGTGCGTTTTTCATATTGATTATATTTTCCTACAATGAAAACTTTGTGGAGAATTCATAATATTTATATTCAATAATAGAAATTTGTATTAACATAACAATGACATATTAACATAAAAGTGAAGATAACTTGAATTCTCAATTGAATCTGGCATAAATAAATAACTTTTTCGCTTCTGATTCACGGTTCAGTCCCGTAAATAAGTTACCACTAGAAGGAATTGAAAGTTTAAAAAAAGTCAATAAAAATGGCAGTCTAAAAATAATTCTTACATTTGAACAAATTACTAATTATCGATAATTTAGTCTGTATATCTTCAGTTTTTACAGGATGTCTTAACTCAATTAAACCAGAAACACACTTAAATTAGTATTGAAAGTGTTACTTGGTATAGGAACCCTTTGAGGTGTGCATATTGAAGTTGGCGGTTTATTCACCACTGCAAAATATACTTAGTTTTCTGTTGATGATTTCAGCACATCTATCTTTTAAATCATCTGAAATGTGAAGAATTGGACGTGGGGAGTAGAAGAAAATAACATTGACCTTTTTTATTTTTATTGTTGTTGGGGACTACTAGCGAATGGTTTTTATGCACTGTTATTGTGAAGAAAAGTTTTTCAAAACAATGGTGTGTCTAGATGTTACGATGAGGTCATATAGGTTATCATACACCGAGTGTTTTTGTTTGTATGATATTATTTTTGAACAAGAACACGAAATATTCGTAATCTTATCAAATTAGTGAGTCCACTAAAACTGCTTACTCGTTACAAAATTGTTTTCAATCTTCTCTAGTTTTTGTTATGTAAAATTATCGATGTTCATGTTATTTTGAAAATCTTTCTTCGTTAGCAAAGGGCAAAGGCTAAGAACCCAAAATTTTGCAAATTTTTATATACGTTCTTCTTTGGTAAATTTGAGCGCTTAATATTGTAATTTGGAATGAAATTAATGTATACAGTGTCAATCACGGGCGATGGTACGTTCGTTTATAGGAGAAAGGGACACAGGATTTGGTTACTAAAATATTTTGAGCGCTACGGCGTTGCCTCTTATACAGTGTTAAATCGCGAAAGGTTTTTTTTTTTTGAAAGAAAATAAGATTTTTTATTTATTCAAGCATATGTCTCAACTTGCTTCGTTCTCGAGATACAGGGTATAAATGTTTTTAGAAAAAATCGGTTTTTTATTCATAACTCAAAAACCTTTTCGTTGAAAACTTGGCATGCTTATTTGTGGTAATAAAAGGTTTATTGTAATATACTCAGAATAAAAAAAAAATCTGATTTATTTCTAAAAACTTTGCAACCTGTATCTTCACAGCGAAGCAAGTTAAGATACGTACTCATCTCAAGAAACAATCTTATTTTCCCTAAAAATCGATACTGAACTTTTGGCGGATTAACCTTTGGTCACCCAGTACAGAAAAGTAGCAGCAACTTTCTTATTCCAAATACCTTGTATATTATTCCATTTTTCCTTTCGCTATTGCTTTCTAATTATTTTTTCTACATTCATTTGAAAAGCAAAACTTTATTGAGCTATATTTAGTGGAAAAAGAAGTGCTTTATTGCACTAGTGTCTGAAAGACAAAAGTTTCTTCAAATGATGTATCATGTTCCTATAACTAAACAAAGGCACGTTTCTATATTAATCGGATTATTTTGGCATATTTGTGGAAAGTAGTTATGATATGTCATGAAAATTCCACATTTAGTGCATCAATAACTATTCCAATGAAGTTGTGATAAAATTGTTCATTCTTCTTTGTCATAATCCATTTTTTTTGTTGACGGACTTGTATAATCCGACACCAAGAATTTTTCAGTTCCTACAATAATAGACTTTTTTGCTGTATGGCGGCACTGTGTATACATAGCCCGCCAAAAATTATGTATCATATGGAAAAAAATATTATTGGTTATCATTATCACTGAAACACAAATGTTTTGCTACAGTCAAGCAATTCAGAAGAAAAAAATTATATATTAGTGAAGACAAAATACTATAAAAAAATTGCAGTTTTCAGTTATTTCATTTTATTTAACACTATATACGTATATACAATGGAATTTTAAGCAACTTTTTCAAATGAAATTTTTCGATATTTTGCCTTCTTAACCTTCTTTTTGAATTTTCATAGAAATTTTTCTTCTTCATAAGGTTTTTCATGATTATATTAGATTTACTGTCCGACATTTCATTATCCATGAATCATCATCAACTGAATTTGTCGTAATACGCCCGTGTTTTGATAAACGCAGATTTTAATGAATAAATAATTATGAAGAGGTTTTCGAATACGGAAAAAAGCAATTTTAAAATGGATATCCTATAGCTTAAGAATATCGAAACTTTGGGCTGACTTGTTTTAATGATTCGTCAAAATATTTTTAAAATTCATGATGATGGCCGAAAAGGATCTCAAACATAATGAAACCGTCATGCGTCATGAGTGCGAAATAATAATTTCAAAAACCATATTTATAAAAACGGTGCATTATTTAAAAATAGTAATCAGATGATGGTTAATCGATAAGGAAAGAAACGCCAGACAGTTGAATTGATAAACATTTTTTTAAATAGTTCCTGTGAAGTGTGAAGTGTGAAAAATCAAAATAATAATTTAAATATTTATCTCTTTCGAAATTACTTGAAAATTCAAAATTGTTTTGGAATAGGTGGACATCTTTATCTTGGACTCACTGTATACCTAATGCATCACAAATAAGTTACATATTTAGAATTTAGTGAATGAAATTTGAAATTCTATTTTATTTTACTGTTGAAAGGGAGAATTTCTTCCACTAAACTCGTAAACCTTGACCTCCATGTTTTTTTGCTAATTGTATAAGATTTTGATATTTTTGAATTTTTGTCGTTTAGCAAATATGTAATATCTCATTCAATTCAGTTGAAAAATGTGAAATGATTGAAGAAAACGGAAACATTTTTCAAATAATTTTTTTTTAATTTTACGAACTAATTTGCAATTATAAGAAAAAATCACTGAAAATTTTTGATGGGTATTTTTTAAATAAAAATAACAGTTCATTTAAAAACAGCAAGCCGCCATTCACCAGTTACAACAACAAATTCTGATGAAAATGTTCTCAAAATTATCTATTACAAATTTAAAAACAACAAATAAGGTTTTTCCAATTGTTTTTTCAGTACTTTCACGAATCGTGCCATCGTGGCACCATCTATAATACGATGGTCAGCCGAACCACTTATATTGATAATCTCTTCAGCAATAACGTTCATAGATGCGTCAAATTTCGGTACCACTTGAGAAGCGCCTACGGCTATGATGGCTACTTGCGGAGCCAAAATAACAGGCTTCGTGTAAGTTCCTCCTATCGAACCAACGTTGGACACAGTGAAGGTACCACCGGATAAATCGCTAGGTGAAAAATTTCCGTCTTTACCGTTTTTAATAAGCCTCTGCAGTTCTTGGGATATCTCTATCACTGTTAAGTATTCCACGTTTTTTATTACCGGTACTGCTAAACCCACGGCAGTATCCATGGCTATTCCGATGTTGTGGGATTTGTGGTAGATGATGTTTTCGCAATTTTCATCCACAGAAGCGTTAATGATCGGATAACGAAGAAGAGCGTTGGACACTGCCTTCACAAAAAACGGCACAAACGAGATTTTCGTTTCGTGCGACGTTTTCAGACTGTTCCGTACTTTTGACAGTTCTGTAATTTTTATTTCGTCACTGTACACGAAGTGTGGAATTTTCATGGAAGCTGTCATGGTCTTAGCCATGGCTTTCTTAAATCCTTTTAACGGTTCTAATCTGTCGTTGTCCACGAGAGGGGGTTTTACTGATGCATCAGGCTTTTCTAAATGTTTCAAAACGTCTTCTTTCAGTATTCGACCATTTTTGCCAGTCCCCTTTACATTCGCTAACTTTATGTTATGTTCTTTCGCTAGTCTTCTAACGGAAGGTATGCAGTAAACTCCGCTGTTGAGTTCTTCGGCTGTTTCCTTATTTATATCATCTCTTGTGTTAGTTTCTTCTGGCAATTGTTTTTCTGGAATATCTAGTTCCTTATCATCAATCTCTGCAAGATCGGATTCCGTTTCTATATCAATAAGCGGTTTTCCTACGAGAGCGGTATCGTCCACCTTGTAATGTAACTTTGAAACAATCCCGTCATACCTGCTGGTTATCGTAACTGATGCTTTGTCACTCTGAACTTCGCAAATGTTGTCGAATTGCGAAACTTTGTCCCCAACTTTGACGTACCACTCTTTCACTGCTACTTCTCTTATGCCCTCTCCTATATCCGATAGATTGAAGGCTACCTTGGCGGCTAGATTTCGATACAAATGTATATGTTTCACTTGCACAACTTTTTTTCCACTCAATAGTTTGTTTAATATCGATAACGTTTTGTAAGATGGCGACATGTTAACCGTATTCTTTCCGAAGCTACTTTGAACGTTGGCATTGGTTATCTCTTTTGAATACAATCGGGTATTGTGTAATCACGTAGTTTGAATTATGGCTTATTCAGTTATCTTCTAATGACCTTATGTACAGTTCAAAGTTTTATGACTGATTTTATTAGGTGGGGAGTATTTCTGAAATAGAAGCAGTATTCAATCATTTCATACAGAGTGCTGTAGAAAAAAATTAAAGTTATTAGGTAGGTAGTAGTTAACAAGAATCTATTTTCAACATATGTTCGGCGATTAATAATTCTTTCCATGCGCATCGAGAGATGCGCAGGCAGATAGTTGGAACATAGGCGATTGATTCAGTAGCGCGTCTGAGCAGTTGTACAAAAATTATGTAAATCATCGAGAATTCACAGGTCAGATAATTGGTCATAGTTCACCTTGTATAAAAGTAAAGAACTAAGCAAACTTAGCACATTTAAAATATGGAAGAACAGAACACTTCATTAATCAACCAAGTGAACAACTGGCACTAAGATGCCTATAAAAGCCTAAAAGTAAGCAAACATTATGAATAATGATATTGGACAGGTGCCTAACACTACTTTATAGTTTGTTGAAATAATGTATCAGTTATCTGATACCGCATATGTAATTAGTATATCTAATCATTTTAAATATTTGACAAACAAATACTTGACTAATAGAATTAATGATGGATTATAATATTTGGTAAACAACGATCAAATAAGGCAAACTTGTAAAATTAAGGATAGATTATAATCAAGATACGCAGGTATCTGGCTGATACCGGACGAGTATACATTAGTCCAATTCTGTAACTAGGGTTACTTTAATAATCTTCCTTCAGAATATGATCACTTGTTGACTGCAACACCTGTCGAGATGTTAAAAATAGTGATCATCCACAGCTGGCATCTTATAAAGTCATTATGCTTTTGTTTACAAACATCTTATAAAGTCAATAAAACACTAGTGTATTATGAGTCATATTAATGCGACATATTATCGAGAATTTATTGACGTCTGTTTCATCCAAGTCACTCCTTTTCTAAATCATGACTTTCTCGGCCTCTGTCATAAACGTCAAAGAAGCCCTCAAATTATGAAAAGTATTCGTATATATAACATATCAGCTGTAGATTAAATTTTGTATTGTATTTCATGTCTTGTTAGCAATGAATAATTATATATGTTTGGATTATTTGATAGTTTTAGAACAAAAAAATAAAGTACTGTGTAAAGCCGCGTATTCACTAGAGCATTCGTTCCGCATGAGCACCGAACGAGCGTACGCTCGGACTGTTTGGAGTGAATACGGACCTTCAATATATGGTATGTACTATGTATGCTTAAATTTGTATGTATGATACCATATACATACCTAAGGGGTTGGACTGAGATAATTTGTTTTAGGACACATCCCTCGTAATTTACAACTAGAAATATCCTAAATTTTTTGCATGCATTTAGCGACATAATATGAATAATGAAATTCAAGGATACTAAGGAACTAATGGAAATAAGCAGGCCTTCCGATTTTTTTTTAAATCTACATTTCTATATTTTCTTATTACACTGGATTTTTTTCAAAGTTACCTCATAACTTCGGTTTTTTTCACCGTTATCATTATCTTGAATGTTTAATGAGCTGCGGTTTTCATGAATATGTTCTAAATGTATGATATTTTTAATTTTAATGTACCAAACAATATTACTTACTCTATTTTTACCAATGAGGTCTGTTTTTCAAGATAAGATTAGAATTGTTTCAACATACAAAACTCTTTCTAAACACAATTTGTATTCGAGATACATTTCCGAAATTTTCTGTTTATGACGATTGTTTCCTTAACATTTTATTTTTTATTCAATTAGATGGAAGTATTTTTGTATGTTTACAGAGTGAACTATCACCACCTAAAATGTAAGGGGGACTGGTCAGTCATATGCGAAAGCACCTGTAAAATTTGAGAGCTATCCATGATGATTTGAACATATTATTTTTTTACGACAACCTTTTTAGAGGCACCACTGCATCATAGAAGTTGTGTAAACACAGCCATACTTTCACACTTGCGTGTTCCTGCAGTGTTTTCATATGTACCGTTTTTGTATTATTCATTATTATATTATTTTATAATACTCTTAGGTACAGACAATTGCTAAGTCCTGGAAATCGTGCACGTCGACATGTCACCTGTCAAAAATATCGCAAATCTATTATTTGATTCAGTAATAACATCTATACTGTGATCGTATTTTGAATTTTACCGTAAACCGATACAGTTCAATATGTCAGTGTTTACCTCCTTCGAATATTGTTATATGGTTATATGATTTCGACACCAACAGTCGAACACTCACTTCAAATCTATGGTGTTGTGTTTTGCAGGATCCATTTACTTTCTGTTGGGAGTCATGCTAAAACTTCACTTGAAACCACCAACTTCGGTTCCACTTTTGATGAAGGTAGAGACTGTCCACGTGTTTACATCCAGTGGCGGCGCGCTCCTACACCTTTTTTTATCACTAATATCACTCGATTTTCCACTTCTTCTGGTGGGAAGAGCACACTGTATATTTTTTGGAAATTGGTCAGAGTTCACCCTGAATATTATCACTCGGAAACTAAATAAAAACCTATATTATTATTATTAAATATATATATATATATATATATATATGTATTTGTTTAGTCATAATATTAAATTAATATTTGGTCAAAATAACGAGAGTATGGTACAATTAAAGGCCAAGCAGCTCAGTGGCTGAGACTGTCGCGTTCAAAACCATTAACTGCTGGTCGGCTACGTTCGAATCCTAGCGACTACAGATTTGTATCTGATGGCCCGTTAAAAGGTAAGACCTCGTTAATCCTTGGCTCGCACAAGTTTCGACTTTTGAGGGCTGCCGTTCGTAAGGGGGCGACAGCTGGTTAACGGAAAAAACAATTTTAACGAATGCATATTAGTTCAAACTATTTTTTGAAATACTGGTCGCTATAAAATGTTTCATTGAACAAAATGAGCTGAAATTGTTTGAGATATTTTTACTAGATTTTTCACTGTGTAGTTTCACTTATACTGGGTGACAATGAGAAGGCCTTTACCCTCGAACCAATTCGGATAAAATTGGCACTGGATAGGATATGACACAAGTTTTAGATTGAAGACACAAAATTTTTAAATATACTACCCAAATTGTATATCATTATTGAGTTATCAAATTTTAATTGAACAATAAAAAAAATATTAATTGAATTCGTCGAGATGGTATTTGAATAATCTATCGAATATCAAGATCGTTCTCAGTACGTACAATTCAAAAACATCGATTCTTTTTTTTTAATTTTTATTATGTATTTTCATTATTTTAATTTGCGCGTTACGCTCATGTTGCCTTATCACTGGATATGTTAAGGACTATAATCCGTTGTCGGACAAGTGCACAATTTTTCGAGCACACGGCACAGCCGGAGTGCTCGAAATAGAGCAAGTGTTTGAAAGATCAGTTATCCACGAATACTTTACGTTATTTTTTTCAATTGGTGCACTTTGAAATCATAAATACTAGTTGCATTATTACAAATAATGAAAATAAGAACTTAAAAGGTAAAATGGTTGAATTCGTGATGTGACATCAGTATAACTTTCGTTAATGTTTGAATAAAAGTTTTGCATTTGTTTGTAATATTTCATTCGACGTTACGAGGTACTCCTATCAGACCAATAATCATAAAATTGTCATTTAGACTTCACGGTTCTCGAGTTGTTGATGTAGTTAAAAAACGCGCGTTTTTTGAATGTTCGAATTGCACACGCTGAGGCGTGCTTTAAATAGGTAAAAAGGGCACCAATGGAAAAAAAAATCAAAATTTTCTCAGAAACTGGAAATCGGCCATGTGTCTGTCAGTCCGATACTTTGTCTAATTATACATGCACCTACCGACATTCAAATCAGTTTATGAATAAATTTTTTTTAATCTTTACATGAAATAGCTACAAGGTCTATCAAACAATTTAAATATAATATATTATTTTCATTTCCCACTTTTATATTGACCAGTTCATTTATATTATGAAATTTTTTTTTATATCATTGATCAACCGATTCAAAAATGTTAGTTCAAAAAAAGGTTAACGACTCTAAAAAATAAGTAGGTAAACATATGCTATCGCGAATTCAAACGAGTTATGATTCAGTGATATACTTATCTAATTTTAGATTTTGGAATTTGGCCATTTTCTGAAGTTGACATCTTTAAAAATCTAATTCAATAGTTTTGTGCACAAAAGTGTTGAAGTGCTCCTAGCAACAATAATTTCAAAGGTGTAGTCAGTACTATATTAAGAATAATTTTCCATAAAAGGCACTGTGTTGATCAACAATTCTTTGCTCATTCTGGTATAGATATGTTCATTACCATTATTTAAAATTATTGTTTCGATATTTTGTTATTCTGTCTTTTAACACGCTTGGTTACTATTCTATTGTTAGATGAAATGTGTTAGGTTTTGTTTCATGGATGATGAAGGCTGTTAATGGTCTTAGTTACTTCACGCACTTCAAACAAATTAAGGAAATAAATACACCAAATCACTATTTTCAAAACGTATTTCAGTCACCAAGTAACCATACCAATAGGTTTATCTTCCTCCAGAAAACGGCATTAGTGTATTCATTACTACATCAAAGTTTCGTAACAGTGCAGTGCAAGACATATTTATTGATAATGTGTTTTCAAAATTGGATACACTGAGCTAGTCATATCTATGTTCAGATCTCTGAAGATTATCTATCTAGAAACACGTTTACAAGTGGTCATATGAATTTGAGTGGAACAAGCATCGGCACTTTAACTTCGTGCTTGTCCAAAAAATTGATGTATTTTATTATTTCTCGTGGTATTAGCCACATGTCTCGGAAAGTAGTTTTCCAATGGAAGTTCGCCCTATTGTGGAATCTCGTGGTAGATAGCCACCTTACAGACCTAGACCGGGGAGTAGTGTTTACCAAGGCCTACACTGACGTATCGTTATAGTGATTCACGGGAAGTATATAGAGAAATGTGTGGATCTAATGCAATCAGCCCTCACAAACGTACATACGTGGTGCATCGGGATGATCGAATTACCTGGGGTTGAACATAAACTCAAAGCTTATCTGAAACAAACATTTGGAAAGAGTGCTGATAAGGGCAAGGATATGGATTATGGATATGCGTTCCTTTGGCAAAATATGGGGACTTGAACCAACACAATCCCTTTGGCTATACACAGCGATAGTTCGGTCCTCGATAACGTATAACGTATAAAGCTCTGCTGTAGTTGCCAAAGGTAGAACAAGTGACAACCAGAGGGAGAAATAAGACTCTGAGACTTGACAGACTCCAGAACAAGGTGCCATGTATCATCACCAAGAGTGATAGGGACATTCGCTTAGATACGGTGCGCCAGCTTGCAGGCGTCTACTCCATCCCATCATAAACAAAATAGTTTTCGTAAAAATGCTTTGAATATTTTCTGCTATATTGTAGTCCCTAGTGCGAAAGAAACCAATGGAAATTATGTCACTTCAAGGCAGTTTGATCAAACTATTTGGCCTTCAGCCAAAGGCTTAAGAGTGCAGTCGGTTGACGGAAAGAACACATTTAAAACAAAACAAAAATTAAAACTAAAATATGTGCTAAAACCAGCATTTTTCTAACCCTCGTAGAAAAAACTATTGGATCAAAAACATAAACCAGTCATTAAACCATGAAAGACCAAACGATAACGGCTCACCATAGCAACTAACTAAACAGTCCACTTTAATTAATTTCGCATTTACTATCAGAGAAATATGAAGACGAACATATAATCAACTTGTTTACAAGACAAATCGATTAAGAAAATTGTTTTCGATCTGTTGTTCAATGAAGCTTTTCATTGGCTGGATTTGTTAGGTGTTGAGGTAACAATCTATAAAAAGACATGCCTGCGGGTCTGCTACTCGCGACAACGCGCTAAAAACTAAAATTGATAAAAATTAACTCGTAGGCGTGCTAAATCCGCAAAATTATCACATCTGAATATGAGTATGCGACCGCAAGATATTTCAGAATTCACAACGATGACGAATGTGTTGGCATGAGCAGAGATAAAAATATATTTTTGTTTGTTCTAAAATTGTATCACCTGCCTGCCTCCATAGGTCGTACGTCATTATTTTTGGATTTTTCTTTGTTTCCCGGTGTTGAGAGTTGTGTTTGACGGTTGTCGGGCTCTTTTTCTCTATGCCTTTCTCACTCGGTGATGAATTGATGTTTTGGGAAGCCTGTTTTTTCTTTTATTAAAGTTGATGATTGTGGTGCTTACAGTAATTTTAATAGTATTGGCGAGAATTTTAAGGTGAGCAATTGTTTACTCAGTTATGCCATAATGTTTATCAGAAGTATATTGTGAGATGTGTTTGCAGTTTGATTTCACGCTTTATTTTTTTTATTCAGCTATAAATTAAGAACATTTCTTAATTGGGTATATTTATGGTGGATAATGTTTTTTCTACAAATCTTAACTTCAACTGCAAAAAAAATTGATAAATGTTGCTGAAATATATTTCTATAAATAAAGTAAGGCATTTATCTCGTCTGAACTTGATTGTCGTTTTTGAATTGCCAAGAATGAAAATTACATAGCCTTGTCGATAACACCTTACAAGTTTCAAATAATAATCTATAAATTATTTCTCAATCCTCTTATCAATTCACTTATAATTACAAAAGAACTCTTCTTTTTTCCGGATACATTTTCAGTTTTTTACGAAAATTTTTGTTGCTTTGTAACCGGCTGAAACAAATTCTCTTGATAAAACTACGAGTCCGTAGGACGAGTCGTTTTATCTTGTAAGTTGTTGAATCTATTTGCCATTCAGCAACAAATTTTTTCAGTTTAAAAATGGATTTTTTTTTTCGAAAATATAAAATGGTTGAATGTGAAAACGTTTCATGCAGTTACATTGTTCCGAACATTACCGAACACAATTCACAAAACTTTATTCTCAATTTTTGAAATCAAAATTAATTTTATGTGAGAACACTTTACAGCGAACACTATGACGATAAATGTCAAATTGATATCACGCCAACCAATGGTAAATAACTTTTTGGCCAATTTAAAATTTTGACGAATATAATTTTTAAAACACGAATTGAGTTATCAACAAAAATTTAATCAAACATATAAGTAGTATACTTCGATAATGATATGTTTTTCAAATTCTTGAGAAGCTGTTATTTTCAGTACTGATTCAAAATTGGGAGTCCATTATCCCAATTGTGATGAAAATAAACGTATTTTTTCTACTAGCGTGCGGAAAAATCCACTTTTCCGCACTCGTTTTAGTATTGAAAATCACTTTTCCGCAATCTTTTTAGTGCGGAAAAAACATTTTAGTGCTGAAAAGTAGATTTGTTTAGTTTTTGCGGATTACACTGACATTTAAATATTGCGTCGCAGAAGGTTAAAATAGAAAGCTTACCAAGTACGGTTGTATAGTTTAATATATATTTAATAATAAATGTTCTTTATGTTAACTTTTGAATGTTTTTTCCGCTAGTAGAAAAAATAGTGTACCTAACACGAGCGTAAAGTGTCTTGTCCGCACGCGATTTCTGCATACCTTCACACACACATTTTTTTCATTTTGCGGTAAAGGGGAAATATTATTTGTTCTCATTTTCAGTTCTATTTGATAATCTGTTATATTTTGAAAACACCATAAATAACAACTGCTGTATTGAATAAGTTCATGCTATTTATTTTTTAGAGTGCCTTATTACTTCTAAACTACTTCAATAAAATTCTGAGAATTGAATTCAGTGCTACAAATCGGTTGGGTCACTTGGTCACGTCAGAATTTAATGAGCAGAGCCATTATCATATTGAACTTCTGGCATATGTCAGAATCCTTTCAAGATAGATTTGAAATCACGTCATCCTTAAGCACAATTAATTAATAGAAAGACGAGACTTCAAAATCAGTAATAGTTAGTTATGATTCATTTTCAATTTCAGTTATTTTTTTATGCTACTGAATATCAAGGAAGTAAGAAGTCTGTAAAATTTTAGATTTTTTTTAAGTTGGTCATTGAAGAACTACTGTATGCAATTGCTTATAGTAGCTGCTAACACACTCGCGTAAATTTTATTATACTCGCCTGCGACTCATGTACATTGGGTGAACCAAGACCACTTATAGAAAATTGTGCAGTGTGCTTTCCCCCATCAGAAGTAGTGGAAAACTGAGGGAACTTTCGACAAATTTATTTACCTTTTGATAAAAAATTGTTTTTTCCATCAACCGGCTGTCACCTTACAAGCAACCCTCAGAAGTCCTCGAGAGACTTGTGCAGGCTAGGGAAGATGCAGCCTTTACCGTTTAACGTGTGATGCCATGCCATGTATGTGTAGTGAAGCGCCGCCCCTGGATTAACACACGTAAAAAGTCAGAATAGGTGTTCTTCCTACTTAATCAAACGTATAACTGAAGCTGGTGATTTGTTTTAAGTTTTTTTAGCACGACTCCGAATAGGAAGTTGCGAAATAAATTGTTATTGCAGAACACAACACGTCACAACTATGAAAGTTGAATTTAATAATATTGGAGTCGTATGAATAATGTTCTTTTGAGCATGAATTACATTCGAACGATTGATTAACGAAAATACATCGAAATAAATGTTTCATTATATACATACCGCGATAACAGTTGTTAAATTTGCGTAGAACCACAGAAATTAAAAATCTATATATCGTACCTAGGCGGATAGTCGAAACATATGTGTTTCATTTAGTAGAAAATCTTCGAATTTTAGAGATCAAAAAAACATATAAATCAACACACAATTGATCTGAAATGTCACAGTTATGTTTCTACGTTGTAGACTAGTACTCCATTTTATTCATAATTTGCATTTTTAACGGCCACAGATGACAAGTATAATTTCCGCACTCTTGGCATTAAAAACTTTAAATAAGTATTGATATTGATGTTTCCTCCTATAATTATTATTGTCCCTGCGGATCTTTCCATATTTGAAAATTTTAATTGATTAATAGTTATTTATGGTACTAGTGTAGTGTGTTATGTTGAAAATAAGTCACGCGAGAAAGATTTATACCACGAGGCCGTCAGGTCGAGTGTTATAAATTCTCAAGTGACTTAGGAAACATAACACACGCATACAATGTTTTATCCAACACATGACAGTTATGAGTGTGTCAATTTAGACAAGTTAACTATCAAATAACACACTAGTGTGTTATAATCCATAACTCACTATTTATAAGTTATAACTTATGAATTTTTCTGTAATGATCTTTAAGTTAATTTACGCACCTCAATTTAATCTGTCTGTAAGGTTTATAGTTCTTCCTGATGTTACTTCTTAAAGAATGTACATTCATGTGGTTCAAAAAAGTTTACTGGTAGATGTTAACATTTTCGGAATTTTTAATTTTTTTCTTTATTTTCAGAAACGGCATCTACCCACTTACGGCCTTCGGTGCCAAACAACCCCCACCAGCCCGATCCAGGGCGATATCACCGGAAATGGCGGAATCCGTCAAGTCCGTCACCCCCGAACCAACTGATGTAGAAACTAGGAAAATTATTAATATGATGTGTGATGTAAAGTCCAAAGAAGAAAGCTGTGATTTATTGGTAAGTTTAAAAAAATCCAGAATATTTTTTTCAGTTGGGGTTGTTATTAATACCTTATTGAGACCGGAAGTTGCATGAAGCTGAGTCACTTGTCAAAAAATGCAGTTTTATGTAGTACATAGATCCTCCAAATTTCATTCCAATATCTTCAAAAACAAAAGAGTTATAGGGGAAAGCCACTTTTCGTGTGGACACCCGGTATATCTACAACATGCACAGCAGACAGAAATGAATGAATTTTCTATTATTTTGTAGAGTATAAAAGTGATACGAACTCAGTTTTACCATTTTCCATTAATTTAGCTTTCTTAGACACTTGGGTGATTTTTTACATATTATCGATACATCATGGAACGTCTGTACCATAAAGAAACTATAACCTAACCTAACCTAACCTAACCTAACCTAACCTAACGAATTTCCCATGTCAACCTCGAGTTTTTATGGGATTTTAATATTTTTATCCAACACATGACAGCTATGACTGTCATAACTCACGTTCATATTTGAAACTTATTAATTTTTATCTCATAAAAAAAAGATTTCTTCCACTTGTTGGATAAAACATTGTATGCAAATCGTCTGTTATGCTTCCTAAATCACTTGAGAATTTATACCACTCGGCTTGACGGCCTCGTTGCATAAATCTTTCTCGCGTGACTTATTTTTAACATAACACACTAGTATCATAAATAACTATTAATTGTTGACTTCCATCATGTCAATAATGACAGTAATTGGAATGTATTCAGTTTGTACTGTTGAACATTTAATTTTATTTTTTCAGTTGACTATAGTACTACGAATGGATGATAAGATGAATAGGCAGTTAACTAGTTGTATATCCCCAGGGGACAACCCAAGGATCTTAGCACAGGAATTAGTCCATTACGGTTTTATCAATGAAGTAAGTATATCCATACTGATTTATGTGTTTACCGTATTTTTAGAATATTCCATAATACACGAATATCTTCCAAACTAAGTGTCAGTGACCTCCCTCTTGGTTTTGAACTGATAGTTTTCCTAATGCCAAAATAAGTGATATCAATTAACTCAATACATGCATCTCAAAAAGTATAATAGTGTGACCGCCAAAAAGTATGTAGGTATATGGGAAAAAAGTTTATTATTAGAGTTTTAGAATTTGGGGAAAAGTTTGTGTATGTCCGATAACCTAAATATCGATTTCGGCACATATCACGTGATTGCTGGTATGGCGGCAAAATGAAAAAAATTACTTTGAAAGGGCAAAAAGTGGAGTAAAATGGCAAGATATCGAAAAAAGTTATTTGAAAAAGGTGCTTAGAATTTAATTTTATACTCACTAGCAAAGTTTGAAGTGATAATGTGAGAAAATTGAAAATAGCTATTTTTTTAATATTTTCCTAGCTTATAAATATATCAAATTATTTTCTTATGAATTGACCACACTGAAACATTTGTATTTCAATGATAATGACATGTGAATGACAATTTTTTTCATTTTCTCCACACCAGAGAGCACTAAATACAAAAAAAAATCGATTTTGACAGAACCCTGGCTGTTACTAGTGAAAGTGACGTAGTTTTGGTGTTTTGGGTAGCTTCTATTTCTTGAAATGAGAGGGAAATGTTGCTTCTACAACTAGCACTTGCATTTTGTTCGTAAAGATATAATTCAATATTCGTTGGGGGATGTAGTTGTTTTCCGTCGGATATTCGCCTCTCTTTTTCCACTTTGTGGGAATGCGAGGAGAGAACTGTATTTCGACTTTGTTCATTTAATTTTTGCAATATCAGTGCCATATATTATTATTTTTTTGTATATATATTTGATTACATTCTGATTGTTTTTTTTTTCAGGTTGACCGTGAAAAAATAGCCAATCTTATAGAAGAATCACTCCAAAACACATCGGGCAGCGCCAGCCCGACGCACACGTTCCCGGCGCTCACCGCCATACCGATGCTAACGACGGTATCGGCGGCGGTGCCTCAAACCATCACGAATTCCCTGCCGCCGGTCGTGAACGCGGCCTCCACTCAAGTGCCCATGCACTCCACGAGTTAGTAAACTGCCATTTCGCATCTTATTTTCGATAACGTTAAGACAGTGCTAGACTGCCCGCGCGCCCCGAACCCCGAAAAGGTCTCCGACGGGGCGTTCTACTTTAGGAAGAAAACTCGAGAAGACTGTTCTTTTTTAAATGGTATGTTGGACATCGCGCTAGTCAAGTGACCACGTGTCGAACCTGTGATCAGAGCTCCATTTTTGACGTTTGACATATGTATTTGAACGAGAGAAGAAGGATAATAAGAAGAATAGAGAATCGGACTGGTTCATATTATAGGTTTTTCCGGATGTACGCGACTGCTTTGATTTATAGGAGCAAATCGATGAGTTTTTGTATCTGAGCGAGCCATACTATACTTGAAACGAGGCAACCTACCGAAGGAATCGCGGAAGTAATAATGAAATGTCTCAGAGAAATATTAAATAACCTAAACTAACGAAAATTAAATTCAAATTTAAAAAAAGACCATGGTAACATTTGTCAGTCTCTTCTCTAATGGAAAATGACATTCAGTTAAATTTCTTGAAATATGGGTATGTTGTAGTATTTGATCACCTCATCAAAAGTGATAATTGGCCCAACACAATCCTATGACTATATTTCAAAATATGGGGTGTTGATTTTGACAGTAACCATTATTATTTCGTTATTTTTACGCAATTAGAAGATTACCTTTTTTTTCTGGTGGTTATTATTCATATTATAATATGATAATATATTCTTATGCTTGAATGAGACCTATTTTTCAATTATCTACAGGGTACTCTTCAAAGAGGAATGCTCTATCAATAAACATCAATTTATTGGGCCTTTAGTAAAATGTTTCAGTAAAACGTGTAAAAAAATACGATGAACAAACCTTGATCGAAAATAATTCATGACTTACAAGTTCATACTGGGTGGTTCATATTTCATTACCATAAATGGCTCGGCATTTTTGAATCATCCTGTATAATACAAATACGATTTTATTCTGGACCACATCTACATCTCTAGCAATTTGGAGAAATCTACAAGTGAATCAATAAGAATAAGTAAAATAAAATGCCGAAATATGGCTTTTTTTTATCTAAAAAAGTTTTGTCATTCAGATTCTTTGCTTTTCTGATATTTGATTGACTGGTGATATTTCAATGAAAGTCCAAAATTGTATACAGTTACTGTGACTACTTTTTGAATTATAAGGCGCCAAAGTCACGACTCACTTGGCCTTTTAGAATATTGCCAACACAAAACTAAAAATTGAAACATAAAGAGCTCCGTTAATTTTTAAGTCGAGTAAAAGAGGAAAATTATATGTACTTCATATGTGCACGAAACAGGTGCTGTCACAATTATAATTTGAATGTTCTTATGCAGTATCTTCCAGTAATCTTGAATGCATTATCAAAGGTCTAGCAGTGCCTGTTTTGTGCACGTATAAAGTACATATAATTTCTGCTTTTACTCAACTCGAAAAATAACGGAATTATCAATTAAAAAATCGCAAAATTTTCCGTTTTTGTCTTTTAATATTTATTTTTGTGTTGGTAGTATTTAAGAATAGCCAAGTATGTCGTAATTTTAGTGCCTGATAATTCAAAAAGTGGCCATAGGAGGCTCATACAATTTTGGACTTAACGATGAAACTTAGAAATATAAGATGATTTCGATAAAAAAACATATTTTGGCATTTTATTTTGCTTATTTCTATTAAATCACTCTGTGAATTTCTCCAAATTGATATAGATTCAGAATTGGTCTTCAATAAAATAGCATTTGTATTCAAAATATATAGGATAACTCAAAAATGCCGAAACATCTATGGTAAAAAAAAAAAAAATTATCACCCAGTATGACTTTGGCAGTCATAAATTATTCTCGATCAATGTTTGTTCATCATATTCTGATAACATTTTTTACTGAAAAAAAATTATCAAAGATCTAATAAATGATGTTTTTTAATTGAGCTTATTTTTATTCAAAGATTAGCCTGTAGATAGCTAATTGAAATATAGTTCTCATTCAAACATCAGAATATTGTTACAGATATTATGAATAATAAGCTCAAAAAATAGGTTGAATCTTCTAATTGCGTAAAAAATAACGAAATAAAAATGGCCACTTTCAACTTCAACATCCCATATCTCTAAAACTAGTCATAGCATCGTGTTGGGCCTGGACGCTTCTGATAAGGTGGTCGACTACTAACTGAAATTTCAAGAAATTTAACCAAAGGCCATTTTTCGTAAGAAAAGTCAGGGTTCCTTTGGAAGAGTACTTCAATAAATTTATTTTGAGAAGCCAGCTTCAATTTTTTATTATTTCCAATTGATTACCAATAGATAGTCAAATAAATCCCTTACTAATTGATTTTTGACTTCTTTCGGCAAGTTGCCTCTGTAATATTTAACTTCCGTTTCCTTGTAAGTATCCAAATACTCGTTGTTGCAAATGTAATATTGTTTGCCCTTTGAGACTGATATAACATTAAAAAATTAGCTAGAAGAATAGTCTTTATCAGGTCAGGACCAATTTGAAGTTGCTGGCAAGGTCACAGGAAGACGACAGATTCGTGTGAGATGAGATGATATCATCTGAATGCTAGAGAGCGTTTGAAGGTCTTATATCTCCATGTTCCTTTTTTTTGCAAGGTATTGAATTAAACATTGAGGGGTCATAAATAGTGGTAGTGAAAGACATAGTTACCCTGGTACGAGCAATGTTATTGTTCTATACAACGTCAATTTTTAATTATTGAAACACTTGAAATTCCCGATGAGCACTTGGAAGTCTGACAAGTGATGTAAATAAAATTTAACTTTTCATGCCTCCTTTTTTTTTGTTCAGCGTACCACGGTTTCTATAAATCCTGAATGGTATTGATCCCAAATCTAGCAGATCTACCTAGTCATAATGTGCACAAATCTAAACCATGAATGAGCATTCATGAGTGTGTGTATGTAATGAATTATGCATGGTCCTCAAGAGTCATTTATATTACAGTTCCACATATACTTTAACAAATGTTTGATTGACAGTCCTATATGACTATGTTGCAGATTCATCAATTTATATAAAATTTTAATCAAACTCGTTTTGAAATTGTTACAACATTCCTCGAAAATTAAGTATACAGTCAAGTCCAAGATAATTTTTCCACAACAGGTATATCTGAAATATCAATAGATACAATTTTGCGTAACACAAGGGTCATTTATGTGGAAGTATGGAATAAACACAAATATTTTTTATTTTCAAATTATTTTTGAAAAACAGAATTTTTCGATTTCTTTTTTTTCAGTATTATCAATAGAGCTGGAACAAGATAAAAAATACTTCTTCAAAGAAACTTTTCAAAAGCTTATCACTTCTACTTAATAAATAATTCTTTTAATAAATACAGATTTTGAAAGTATTTTTCATTTTGAATTAATTAATCTCTCACATACTGCAGTTTCATTATGTGTCAGATAATCTCGAATTTTTTTAGAAACTTTCAAATTCGGATCTGAACTGGAAAAACGTTCTGAGGAAAATTAAATGATTCGTGATAATGGGAAAAGGATATGGATCAATTTGAAACCGGCATTAGTGATACATACGTGAATTTAGAAAGAAAAATTTAAAAAAATAAATGTATATTCTTTGAAAAGGACCATATTAAATCAAAATAAGTTAATGGCTATACGATAACAAAATGTCAGACAGTAAAAAATATCATCACAAGAAAGCTTGAAAAAAGTTTATGTGAAGAAGTATTTTTCATCTTGTTTTGCTTTGACAACACACAAAATTAAGACATCGAAAATTTCAGTTTTTTCAGATTAATTTAACAATGTAAAATATTTTTGTAAATTTCGGACTTCGTTATATATGACTGTTCTATTTCGCAACTCTTCGCATTTAACCAAAACTGTATTCATTACAGTTTCAGATATCCTCGTGATGGACAACCTTACCTGGAACTCTCTGTATATGTGTTCAATGGGCACTTTTTTGTGCTCTTTACCTAGTTTGACATCTATTTTTTGGTAACTCTCGTAAGTCCAAAAGGAACGATTTTCATACATGGTCCATTCAACACAGGTTGGGCTTTATAAAATCATGATCGCATATCCTTATCAACTGAATTTCATTCTTTTGTCAAAATTCACAATTCTGTCTTTCATAACCTTCTCGTTTTATATCATTACATTGCTGTTACTCATAAACAACATCATTTCTAATTTAATTTTTTTATACACTTACAAAGTCTGTAGTTCCTGGCATAGGAATTTTTTTATTATGTTGATAAAATCAATATTGAATTTGATCATTGAGAATATTTTTTATTCAGTTTGAATCTTTGTCTTGTTTATCAGTGTTGAATTCATGTCAATGAAAATATGATATTTCCTCAAAATGGGGGATTTGGGTTTTCCATGTGAAAAATCCAGGTGGTATGTGATAAAGGGAAAAATCCTCAACTTTCAGTTAAAGAATAATAATAATCTGATAAATCCGTGATGCATTAAATATTCATGTCGGAGGTTAGTTGGGATTACGATCAGTATATATTGATGGAAAAAAAAAATGTTGGTTTTCTTGCCGAAGTTTCAAATTAAATAAAATTCATCCTCAGAGCTCAAAAGTTGTGATTACCGAGTCTAAGTTCTTAAAAATGAAAAACATGGTCGGACATAATACGTCAGACAAAACGAAAATCATACATATACTCTAACAAGACAAACTGTACACTGTTCACCAAGAACCTGATGAGCCCTTAGAATCAATTTAAATAAATTCGAAACGTCGGTAAAAACACAATAGTTACAAGAAGACTTAAAAATCTGGAATCCATAGAACAAAGTGACGATTCAATAATGAACGTATTCCATTTTTTTCATATTTATCCTTTCTAGGATTGGTCTGGATTGCATTATAGGAGGCTAGATCATATCTCATTAAATGTTGAAGAGTGAGTTATTATTATATGCTGTAGGGCCCCGGGGTGACCTACAGATTTTTGATGGTGCATTACAACCAAGCATTATACGTCTAAGTCTAGGCAAGACACATCACACTTGCTTTCAAATAAAGCATGAGATTATCTTTGAATACCGATACATTCGAGATTTTTTTTTACCTGTACCAGTCTAGAACCAACATCAAAAGCTAGCTGAAATGTAATTGGCCGAGACCTAGACAGCCCTGCTAGGTGGTCACCATTGAGACTGTTGTTAGAAAATCCTTCCTTTTGTTAGCCTCACTCAGACATGAATAATAATGAATCACTGCAAGTAGCGCAATACATTTTCGTGATATGATCCGATATTTCTTAACACATCTTTTTTTATTATTGATATTACTGTGGTAAATAACCCCTCGTAGTTAATAAAAAACATCAAAACCAATAGGAATATGAAGGACATTATTGTCATAGAAAAGTTTATATTTGTGCACCTTGGTAAATTATTTTGTATGTATGATATGGAAATATTTTTATTTTGCTGCATGAACTCTAATAAAATATCTGCTTCCACGGGCTTTCCCCTACCTCCTATAGCCTCAAGACCTTGAACCGTTTTCCAAAAATTGTAGGTGGCCTTAGACCTCTCTGCACAACTTTGACCATCAAAGTGTGGAACTAGTGAATTTTAGATACTTTTTTTTAAAGTTATTCAACGAAATTGTAATTTTTCGATCCAGTTTGGTCTAATTATATGCCTACTGAAAAACGAGAGTTTGAAATTCGCTAGTTCGGAATAAAATGAGATTTTATAGCGGCCTGAATGAAAACTTTCAAAAATATTCAATATCAAAATCAGAATAGAAGTACGGTTGCACAAGTTCTGTTTGGCATCTAGATGGATTCTAGAAAATTACTTGCTTCAATCAAACTTCCAGGCTGAGCCTGAAGCTTACTTCAGTGATACTTTCAACTCATTGTCAGCCATAGTTGAATATTTTTTAGATCTCATGGTTGTTTGTGATGAACTTTCACCTAATCTCACTTGAATTTTGAAATTTTTCCGTTCTGGCTGCAGATATCGCATAGAAAATAGGTGTATATAGTTGAAATATTGATAGCCTTGTATGAAATTGTAGATATTGAATTTTTTATTGAAAAAGAAAAATCTAGTTGTAAGAAAATAAGCATATTATTTATTGTGAAGCAGTAACTGAGTTGAAGGAAGAACTTCCCCCAGTAGAAATTTTTATTTGAACTTGAATAGGTTTCAAACTGAATATTTTTGTGAACCAACGCATCAGAAGGCTTTCATTCTCAAACTAGAATAATATAATTTTTTATTTCATTAAATTTGTGCAGGTCCATTCTTCGAATAAAGTCATGCATTAGCGTGATATTCACCGGTTGAAAATCACACAAGGTATACATAAATTTTATTTTTTTAAATGATACTTGTATTTCACATTTTAATGCCTTATTGAGTGTCCTATGTTTGTAACTAATGAAAACTTCTGCTGGGTGTGTTGAGAGGTCCCATGTGATATTTCGCTCAAAAACTAGATTGGCTGACACTAACTCATTAGTTTATTATTTACGTAATTTTTTTTAGCAAAATTCCTAGTTCTCAGTTAGTTTTTTTTAGTCATTGTATTGAGAAAAAATATTTTCGGATTTCATTTCATAGGACACCTTCACTTTTCGCTTGTAAACCCACTTTAAAATGAAAAAACTGTTCTTCCTTAGAAAAAGCTAAATGATATGAACATTAAGAACACAACATGCAGAGTTTGTTATTTATTATGTTTAAAATACGTTTTTTATTTATCTAATAAATGTTATATTTTTAAGAAAGTGGTTTTATTTACATTTGTTCAGGTCTGAACTGGGAACGTGAAATAGACCTGGGTAGTTTAGAGACTGAAAGTCCTCCACTCTTCACAAAGAAAGCTACTATTGAAAGCAGCTTGTAGGATTAATTAATTAGTGAGGTGCACTGGCAGCAAATACGAAAAAATTGCTTGTAAAGATCGTAAGAGAAGTTTGTGAACTCCAAGAAACATTTCAATCCTTGGTCGTTTCTAAAAATAAGGTCTTTTTCAACTTTTCGAAAAAAAGTTCTGTTTACCACTGCAATAGATAGATATGCCCCTGTAGAAGGTTTTCATACAGTACATCAAGAGTTCGACCCATTTTTCTCTTATCTCTCATAGTTTTCTAGTTATCATGGTTTTTCTGAAATAGCAAATTAATTTGAGAAATTTCAACCTCTAAGGGTGAAAACGTCATTCGCCTATTGAAAGCAGCTTGTAGGGTTAACAAGTTTGGGCGCGGGATTCGCCTACGCTAGCATCCGCCTTGCGCCCACACTTGGCCTGCCGGCGGCTTAACTGTCGCGCTTCGCGCGACGATCCTAGCCCCCCGTGTACACGTATATCCTTTCCGTGTACACGTATATCCTTTCCGTGTACACGTATATCCTTTCCGTGTACACGTATATCCTTTCCGTGTACACGTATATCATTTCCGTGTACACGTATATCCTTTCCGTGTACACGTATATTCCCTAGAAGTTGTTGAAAATGGTTTAAACTATAATTGGTCACCAATTATTTGAATACTACGATCTTAAGGCGTTGTTCTTATTTTAAATGTTCATTGTCAAAATGATTAAAAACTATAATTGTACACCAATAATGTGAATACTACGATCAATGCGTGTCTGTCTTCATCATTGAATCCGTTTGATACTATAATTGGACACCAATAATGTGAATACTACGATCAATGCGTGTCTGTCTTTATCATTGAATCCATTTGAAACTATAATTGGACACCAATAATGTGAATACTACGATCAATGCGTGTCTGTCTTTATCATCTAGTCAGTTTGAAACTATAATTGGATACCAATAATGTGAATACTACGATCAATGCGTGTCTGTCTTCATCATTGAATCCGTTTGATACTATAATTGGACACCAATAATGTGAATACTACGATCAATGCGTGTCTGTCTTTATCATTGAATCCATTTGAAACTATAATTGGACACCAATAATGTGAATACTACGATCAATGCGTGTCTGTCTTTATCATCTAGTCAGTTTGAAACTATAATTGGATACCAATAATGTGAATACTACGATCAATGCGTGTCTGTCTTCATCATTGAGTCCGTTTGAAACTATAATTGGACACCAATAATGTGAATACTACGATCAATGTGAATGATATATCGATTTTTCCGATTTTTTTTCAAATATTTCCTGGACTATTGATTTTGAAGAAACAATTCACTAACATTTTTTGTATATTTTCCAAAGGCAATCATAAAAGGTTCTATGAAAAATTTGGAAATATGCAGTCGTTTGGGAAATATTTGGAATTATTCAAAATCGACGAAACGAAATATTTTCCAAGTCCCGACGAATTTTTTTGGGTTTTATTATGTTCTTGCTCTGGTAATGAATTCGAAGAAACCAAATTGGAAGGGTTTCATAGAGTTCATTGAGAGGTATTTTTGACAAAAAAATCATTCCTCATTTTTTATTGGTTCTGGAGATATATCGATTTTTTCGATTTTTTTTCAAATATTTCCTGTACTATTGATTTTGAAGAAACACTTCATTCACATTTTTTGTATATTTTCCAAAGGCAATCATAAAAAGTTCTATCGAAAATTTGGAAATATGCAGCTATTTGGGAAATATTTGGAATTATTCAAAATCGACGAAACGAAATTTTTTTCTAAGTCCCGACGAATTTTTTTGGGTTTAATTTTTTTTCTGCTCTGGTAATGAATTCGAAGAAACCAAATTGGGATGGGTTGATAGAGTCCATTGAAAGGTATTTTTAACAGAAAAATCATTTCTCAGTTTTCATTGATTCTGGAGATATATCGATTTTTCCGATTTTTTTTCAAATATTTCCCGGACTATTGATTTTGAAGAAACAATTCATCTACATTTTTTGTATACTTTTCAAAAACAATCATAAAAGGTTCTATGAAAAATTTGGAAATATGCAGCCGTTTGGGATATATTTGGAATTTTTCAAAATCGACGAAATTTTTTTCCAAGTCCCGACGAATTTTTTTGGGTTTTATTTTTTTCTCGCTCTGGTAATGAATTCGAAGAAACCAAATTGGGATATGTTGATAGAGTTCATTGAGAGGTATTTTTGACAAAAAAATCATTTCTCATTTTTTATTGGTTCTGGAGATATATCGATTTTTCCGATTTTTTTTCGAATATTTCTCGGACTATTGATTTTGAAGAAACAATTCATTTACATTTTTTGTAAACTTTTTAAAGGCAATCATAAAAGGTTCTATGAAAAATTGGGAAATATGCAGCCGTTTGGGAAATATTTGGAATTTTTCAAAATCGACGAAATTTTTTTCCAAGTCCCGACGAATTTTTTTGGGTTTTATTTTTTTCTCGCTGCAGTAATGAATTCGAAGAAACCAAATTGGGATGGGTTGATAGAGTCCATTGAAAGGTATTTTTAACAAAAAAATCATTTCTCAGTTTTCATTGATTCTGGAGATATATCGATTTTTCCGATTTTTTTTCGAATATTTCTTGGACTATTGATTTTGAAGAAACAATTCATTTACATTTTTTGTAGACTTTTCAAAAACAATCATAAAAGGTTCTATGAAAAATTTGGAAATATGCAGCCGTTTGGGAAATATTTGGAATTTTTCAAAATCGACGAAATTTTTTTCCAAGTCCTGACGAATTTTTTTGGGTTTTATTTTTTTCTCGCTCTGGTAATGAATTCGAAGAAACCAAATTGGGATATGTTGATAGAGTTAATTGAGAGGTATTTTTGACAAAAAAATCATTTCTCATTTTTTATTGGTTCTGGAGATATATCGATTTTTCCGATTTTTTTTCGATTATTTCTCGGACTATTGATTTTAAAGAAACAATTCATTTACATTTTTTGTAGACTTCCCGAAGGCAATCATAAAAGGTTCTATGAAAAATTGGGAAATATGCAGCCGTTTGGGAAATATTTGGAATTATTCAAAATTGTCGAAATTTTTTTCTAAGTCCCGACGAATTTTTTTGGGTTTTATTTTTTTTCTGCTCTGGTAATGAATTCGAAGAAACCAAATTGGGATATGTTGATAGAGTTAATTGAGAGGTATTTTTGACAAAAAAATCATTTCTCATTTTTTATTGGTTCTGGAGATATATCGATTTTTCCGATTTTTTTTCGATTATTTCTCGGACTATTGATTTTGAAGAAACAATTCATTTACATTTTTTGTAGACTTCCCAAAGGCAATCATAAAAGGTTCTATGAAAAATTTGGAAATATGCAGCCGTTTGGGAAATATTTGAAATTATTCAAAATTATCGAAAATTTTTTCCAAGTCCCGACGAATTTTTTTATTTTTGAAATAGGAAAAAAATTCATTCGAAACTTTTTGTAGTACTAATGAAGTACAATAAAATTGTTTCCATACACTTTTCCATATCTTGTTTAGTTTTTGAGATTTTGGTGCTTTTATAAAAAAAATTTCTAAGTCCAGCCTTTTTTTTGGATTTTATTTTTTTCCCGCTTTGTTATTGAATTCGAAAAAACCAAATTTACACGATCGATAGAGTTCATTGAGAGGTATCTTCTGCAAAAAATAAATTTCCAAGTTTTTTCTTAATTCGGGAGATATATCGATTTTCCCGTTTTTTTCAAATATTTCCTGTACTATTGAAAATAGGGAAATTATTTATTTACATATTTTATAGATTTTTTGAAGGCGGTCAAAAAAGGTATCGTGGTAAATTGGAAAAATATCAGCAGTTTCCGAGATATTTCGTATTTTTAAAAATTACAATTTTTTTTTTCATATTTTTCAATTTTTCTCAGTTTTCCGGACATTTTCTTAAAAGTGTTGAAGAGGTATGATTTTTTTGTATTTCCAAGCTCTATCCACTGCATTGTTCAAAATTCAATTTCGATCATCGGTGCGGTTTTTATTCGAAATTTTCACTTTTCGGAAAATCGTCCGGAAAACCCGTTTTCATTTTCCGATCCTTCTCAAAAACTATACACCTGAGAAGGCTATATAGGCGCATATTTCTAAAAAAATTGGAATGGAAAAAATCATTTCCTGAACCGCTATCGAGTTACCGGTGAAAACCTTAAAAATGACCTTGAAAATTTTCCGGGTTTTCAGATCGCAAAAAAAAAATTTTTTCGAGATACATTTTTTGAGTTATTGATTTGATTCAAATTTCAAAGCAATATCTCCAAGGGTTTGGAAATCATAGCGTTCGCCCCGGGGGCGACAGACAAAAAAAAAATGAGTCGACATTTTAATTTTTTTTAATTTTTTATTTTTTTATTTCCATATTCATTTTTCAAAGGGCCACATTTTCTCTTTATGAAAAATGATTCTATCTCTCCAAATAAAAAAGTGAGTGTCACAATTATTATTATTATTATTTTTTTTTTTTGTTTTTTTTCTTGGTTTCTTCCTAATTTTTTACAAGGATCAATTTCTTTTTTGAACCGTGGCTCTATCTCTTTAAATAAAAAAAATAGCCCCCCTCTGTATTCTCAGCCTCTTTCATAATTTTAATCATTTTTTCACGAAAATCAGCTGTTTTTTCGTTTATTTATAGGGTATCGCAAAAATTTTTACGTGACTTTTTTGTAGGTCTATTCAAGGGGAACAAAATTGTTTATATAAAATTTTTCGATATCTCGTTTGTTTTTCGAGTTTTGGGCAATTTTGGAGGGGGAGTAAAAAATTTTTAATATTTTTTTCACTTTTTTCGTATTTTTTCCATCTTTTTATGTAGTTGGAAAAAAACGGTTTGGAGGTATTACTGAGGCATGTGTTGCGGATACGATGCACTTTTATTTTTTTCATTACCTCTATTAGTACGGTCAATATTTCGATTTTCCAATTTTTTTAGATATCTCCCGGACTATTAATTTTGGGAAAAAAATTAAAAAATAAAATTGTAGATTTTCCGAAGGCAGTCAAAAGCTATCTCGGTGATTCGGAAAAATATCGATCATTTCCGAGTAATTTCGTATTATCCGAAATTCAAATGTTTTTTTTCATATATTTGAAATTTTCCCAGTTTTCCGATCATTTTAGAGAAAATATCGAAGAGCTACGATTTGTTGGTATATTCGTGCACTGCCAAAAACATTTTTCACAATTCAGTTTCGATTGTTGGTTTCGTTGTTTTTTGTGTTTTACAATATCGGAATTTTTCGGAAAATTTCCCGGAAAACCCGGTCATCATTTTCCGATCATTCTCAAAGCTCACAGCCTTCTGTAAGACATATTGAAGTATATCTAGAAGAAATTTGAAAGAATTCGAATCAATTCTTGAACCGGTATCGAGAAAAGTAGGAACTTGAAAAAAAAAATCGGAAAATCACCGTAAAATTTTTCCGGATTTTCCGATCGCCAAAAAAAATCACGTGACAAATACCGTCATCGGGTTGATAAAATGAATGAAAGTCCCGAGCGATATCTTCGTTATTTTGGGAAATATAGGGTTTTAAAAATTTTCGACACACAAAAATTTTTTTTTATTTTTTTTAATTTTTTTTAGTTTTTTCATCTTTTATAGTGTCAGATATGGATCATTAACCCGTTTGAACCAACTCTCTATCTTTTCGAATAAAAAAGTTAGACACCCCTACAGGTCGAAGTTATTATTATTATTATTATTTTTTTTTCGATTTTTTTCCATTTTTTATTAAGGATCAAGGTCCCGTTGGATTCAAAGTTCTATCTATTCAAATAAAAAAGTTAGGCTCCCTCTGTATTTCTCTGTCCGAAAGACCGTAGAATACTACTCTCTAAAGATCGTAGTATAACAAGTTTGGGCGCGGGATTCGCCTACGCTAGCATCCGCCTTGCGCCCACACTTGGCCTGCCGGCGGCTTAACTATCGCGCTTCGCGCGACGATCCTAGCCCCCCGTGTACACGTATATCCTTTCCGTGTACACGTATATCCTTTCCGTGTACACGTATATCCTTTCCGTGTACACGTATATCCTTTCCGTGTACACGTACATACCAATTATTTGAATACAACGATCTTAAGGCGTTGTTCTTATTTTAAACGTTCATTGTCAAAATGATTAAAAACTATAATTGGACACCAATAATGTGAATACTACGATCAATGCTTGTCTGTCTTCATCATTGAGTCCGTTTGAAACTATAATTGGACACCAATAATGTGAATACTACGATCAATGCTTGTCTGTCTTCATCATTGAGTCCGTTTGAAACTATAATTGGACACCAATAATGTGAATACTACGATCAATGCTTGTTTGTCTTCATCATTGAGTCCGTTTGAAACTATAATTAGACACCAATAATGTGAATACTACGATCAATGCATGTCTGTCTTTATCGTTGGGTTTGAAACTATAATTGGACACCAATAATGTGAATACTACGATCAATGAGTGTCTGTCTTCATCATTGAATCCGTTTGAAACTATAATTGGACACCAATAATGTGAATACTACGATCAATGCGTGGCTGTTTTTATCATTGAATCCATTTGAAACTATAATTGGATACCAATAATGTGAATACTACGATCAATGTGTATAATATATCGATTTTTCCGCATTTTTTTCAAATATTTCATGAACTATTGATTTTGAAAAAACAATTCATTTATATTTTTTGTATATTTTCCAAAAGCAATCATAAAAGGTTCTATGAAAAATTGGGAAATATGCAGCCGTTTGGGAAATATTTAGAATTATTCAAAATTGTCGAAATTTTTTTCCAAGTCCCGACGAATTTTTTTGGGTTTTATTTTTTTTCTGCTCTGGTAATGAATTCGAAGAAACCAAATTGGGATATGTTGATAGAGTTAATTGAGAGGTATTTTTGACAAAAAAATCATTTCTCATTTTTTATTGGTTCTGGAGATATATCGATTTTTCCGATTTTTTTTCGATTATTTCTCGGACTATTGATTTTGAAGAAACAATTCACTTACATTTTTTGTAGACTTCCCAAAGGCAATCATAAAAGGTTCTATGAAAAATTGGGAAATATGCAGCCGTTTGGGAAATATTTAGAATTATTCAAAATTGGCGAAATTTTTTTCTAAGTCTCGACGAATTTTTTTGGGTTTTATTTTTTTTCTGCTCTGGTAATGAATTCGAAGAAACCAAACTGGGATATGTTGATAGAGTTCATTGAGAGGTATTTTTGACAAAAAAATCTTTTCTCATTTTTTATTGGTTCTGGAGATATATCGATTTTTCCGATTTTTTTTCGATTATTTCTCGGACTATTGATTTTAAAGAAACAATTCATTCACATTTTTTGTAGACTTCCCGAAGGCAATCATAAAAGGTTCTATGAAAAATTGGGAAATATGCAGCCGTTTGGGAAATATTTGGAATTATTCAAAATTGTCGAAATTTTTTTCTAAGTCCCGACGAATTTTTTTGGGTTTTATTTTTTTTTTGCTCTGGTAATGAATTCGAAGAAACCAAATTGGGATATGTTGATAGAGTTAATTGAGAGGTATTTTTGACAAAAAAATCATTTCTCATTTTTTATTGGTTCTGGAGATATATCGATTTTTCCGATTTTTTTTCGATTATTTCTCGGACTATTGATTTTGAAGAAACAATTCATTTACATTTTTTGTAGACTTCCCAAAGGCAATCATAAAAGGTTCTATGAAAAATTGAGAAATATGCAGCCGTTTGGGAAATATTTAGAATTATTCAAAATCGAAGAAATTTTTTTCTAAGTCCCGACGAATTTTTTTGGGTTTTATTTTTTTCCCGCTGCAGTAATGAATTCGAAGAAAGCAAATTGGGATGGGTTGATAGAGTCCATTGAGAGGTATTTTTGACAAAAATATCATTTCTCATTTTTTATTGGTTCTGGAGATATATCGATTTTTCCGATTTTTTTTCGATTATTTCTCGGACTATTGATTTTGAAGAAACAATTCATTTACATTTTTTGTAGACTTCTCAAAGGCAATCATAAAAGGTTCTATGAAAAATTGAGATATATGCAGCCGTTTGGGAAATATTTGGAATTATTCAAAATTGTCGAAATTTTTTTCTAAGTCCCGACGAATTTTTTTAGGTTTTATTTTTTTCCCGCTGTAGTAATGAATTCGAAGAAACCATATTGGAAGAAGTTGATAGAGTTCGTTGAGAGGTATTTTTGACAAAAAAATCATTCCTCATTTTTTATTGGTTCTGGAGATATATCGATTTTACCGTTTTTTTTTCAAATATTTCCCGGACTATTGATTTTGAAGAAACAATTCATTAACATTTTTTGTATACTTTTCAAAAACAATCATAAAAGGTTCTATGAAAAATTTGGAAATATGCAGCCGTTTGGGAAATATTTGAAATTATTCAAAATTATCGAAAATTTTTTCCAAGTCCCGACGAATTTTTTTATTTTTGAAATAGGAAAAAAATTCATTCGAAACTTTTTGTAGTACTAATGAAGTACAATAAAATTGTTTCCATACACTTTTCCATATCTTGTTTAGTTTTTGAGATTTTGGTGCTTTTATAAAAAAAATTTCTAAGTCCAGCCTTTTTTTTGGATTTTATTTTTTTCCCGCTTTGTTATTGAATTCGAAAAAACCAAATTTACACGATCGATAGAGTTCATTGAGAGGTATCTTCTGCAAAAAATAAATTTCCAAGTTTTTTCTTAATTCGGGAGATATATCGATTTTCCCGTTTTTTTCAAATATTTCCTGTACTATTGAAAATAGGGAAATTATTTATTTACATATTTTATAGATTTTTTGAAGGCGGTCAAAAAAGGTATCGTGGTAAATTGGAAAAATATCAGCAGTTTCCGAGATATTTCGTATTTTTAAAAATTACAATTTTTTTTTTCATATTTTTCAATTTTTCTCAGTTTTCCGGACATTTTCTTAAAAGTGTTGAAGAGGTATGATTTTTTTGTATTTCCAAGCTCTATCCACTGCATTGTTCAAAATTCAATTTCGATCATCGGTGCGGTTTTTATTCGAAATTTTCACTTTTCGGAAAATCGTCCGGAAAACCCGTTTTCATTTTCCGATCCTTCTCAAAAACTATACACCTGAGAAGGCTATATAGGCGCATATTTCTAAAAAAATTGGAATGGAAAAAATCATTTCCTGAACCGCTATCGAGTTACCGGTGAAAACCTTAAAAATGACCTTGAAAATTTTCCGGGTTTTCCGATCGCAAAAAAAATTTTTTTTCGAGATACATTTTTTGAGTTATTGATTTGATTCAAATTTCAAATCAATATCTCCAAGGGTTTGGAAATCATAGCGTTCGCCCCGGGGGCGACAGACAAAAAAAAAATGAGTCGACATTTTAATTTTTTTTAATTTTTTATTTTTTTATTTCCATATTCATTTTTCAAAGGGCCACATTTTCTCTTTATGAAAAATGATTCTATCTCTCCAAATAAAAAAGTGAGTGTCACAATTATTATTATTATTATTTTTTTTTTTTGTTTTTTTTCTTGGTTTCTTCCTAATTTTTTACAAGGATCAATTTCTTTTTTGAACCGTGGCTCTATCTCTTTAAATAAAAAAAATAGCCCCCCTCTGTATTCTCAGCCTCTTTCATAATTTTAATCATTTTTTCACGAAAATCAGCTGTTTTTTCGTTTATTTATAGGGTATCGCAAAAATTTTTACGTGACTTTTTTGTAGGTCTATTCAAGGGGAACAAAATTGTTTATATAAAATTTTTCGATATCTCGTTTGTTTTTCGAGTTTTGGGCAATTTTGGAGGGGGAGTAAAAAATTTTTAATATTTTTTTCACTTTTTTCGTATTTTTTCCATCTTTTTATGTAGTTGGAAAAAAACGGTTTGGAGGTATTACTGAGGCATGTGTTGCGGATACGATGCACTTTTATTTTTTTCATTACCTCTATTAGTACGGTCAATATTTCGATTTTCCAATTTTTTTAGATATCTCCCGGACTATTAATTTTGGGAAAAAAATTAAAAAATAAAATTGTAGATTTTCCGAAGGCAGTCAAAAGCTATCTCGGTGATTCGGAAAAATATCGATCATTTCCGAGTAATTTCGTATTATCCGAAATTCAAATGTTTTTTTTCATATATTTGAAATTTTCCCAGTTTTCCGATCATTTTAGAGAAAATATCGAAGAGCTACGATTTGTTGGTATATTCGTGCACTGCCAAAAACATTTTTCACAATTCAGTTTCGATTGTTGGTTTCGTTGTTTTTTGTGTTTTACAATATCGGAATTTTTCGGAAAATTTCCCGGAAAACCCGGTCATCATTTTCCGATCATTCTCAAAGCTCACAGCCTTCCGTAAGACATATTGAAGTATATCTAGAAGAAATTTGAAAGAATTCGAATCAATTCTTGAACCGGTATCGAGAAAAGTAGGAACTTGAAAAAAAAAATTGGAAAATCACCGTAAAATTTTTCCGGATTTTCCGATCGCCAAAAAAAATCACGTGACAAATACCGCCATCGCGTTGATAAAATGACTGAAAGTCCCTTGCGATATCTTCGATATTTTGGGAAATAAAGCGTTTTAAAAATTTTCGGCACACAAAAAATTTTTTTTATTTTTTTTTATTTTTTTCAATTTTTTCATGCTTTATAGTGTCAGATATGGATCATTAAGCCGTTTGAACCATCTCTCTATCTTTTCGAATAAAAAAGTTAGACACCCCTACAGGTCGAAGTTATTATTATTATTATTATTTTTTTCTTGATTTTTTTCCATTTTTTATTAAGGATCAAGGTCCCGTTGGATTCAAAGTTCTATCTAGTCAAATAAAAAAGTTAGGCTCCCTCTGTATTTCTCTGTCCGAAAGACCGTAGAATACTACTCTCTAAAGATCGTAGTATAATTAGTGAACTGGACAAACAGCAAAAACTAAGAAATTGCTTGTAAAGATCCTAAGAGAAATTTGTGAACTCCAAGAAACATTTCAATCGTTGGTCGTTTCTAAAAATAAGGTCTTTTTTAACTTTTCGAAAAAAAAGTTCTGTTTACCCCTGCTTCAGATAGATATGCCCCTGTAGAAGGTTTTCATACAGTACATCAATAGTTCGACCCATTTTTCTCTATCTCTCATAGTTTTCGAGTTATCACGGTTTTTCTGAAAAAGCAAACTGATTTGTAAAATTTCAACCTCTGAGGGTGAAAACGTCATCCAACTATTGAAAGCAGCTTATAGGGTGAATTAGTGAACTGCACTCGCAGCAAAAACGAAAAAATTGCTTGTAAAGATCGTAAGAGAAGTGTGTGAACTCCAAGAAACATTTCAATCGTTGGTCGTTTCTAAAAATAAGGTCTTTTTTAACTTTTCGAAAAAAAAGTTCTGTTTACCCCTGCTATAGATAGATATGCCCCTGTAGAAGGTTTTCATACAGTACATCAAAAGTGCGACCCATTTTTCTCTATCTCTCATAGTTTTCGAGTTATCACGGTTTTTCTGAAAAAGCAAACTGATTTGTAAAATTTCAACCTCTGAGGGTGAAAACGTCATTCAACTATTGAAAGCAGCTTGTAGGGTTAATTAGTGAACTGCACAAACAGCAAAAACTAAGAAATTGCTTGTAAAGATCGTAAGAGAAGTTTGTGAACTCCAAGAAACATTTCAATCGTTGGTCGTTTCTAAAAATAAGGTCTTTTTTAACTTTTCGAAAAAAAAGTTCTGTTTACCCCTGCTATAGATAGATATGCCCCTGTAGAAGGTTTTCATCCAGTACATCAAAAGTGCGACCCATTTTTCTCTATCTCTCATAGTTTTCGAGTTATCACGGTTTTTCTGAAAAAGCAAGCTGATATTTAAAATTTCAACCACTGAGGGTGAAAACGTCATCCAACTATTGAAAGCAGCTTATAGGATGAATTAGTGACCTGCACAAACAGCAAAAACTAAGAAATTGCTTGTAAAGATCGTAAGAGAAGTTTGTGAACTCCAAGAAACATTTCAATCGTTGCTCGTTTCTAAAAATAAGGTCTTTTTTAACTTTTCGAAAAAAAAGTTCTGTTTACCCCTGCTTCAGATAGATATGCCCCTGTAGAAGGTTTTCATACAGTACATCAATAGTTCGACCCATTTTTCTCTATCTCTCATAGTTTTCGAGTTATCACGGTTTTTCTGAAAAAGCAAACTGATTTGTAAAATTTCAACCTCTGAGGGTGAAAACGTCATCCAACTATTGAAAGCAGCTTATAGGGTGAATTAGTGAACTGCACTCGCAGCAAAAACGAAAAAATTGCTTGTAAAGATCGTAAGAGAAGTATGTGAACTCCAAGAAACATTTCAATCGTTGGTCGTTTCTAAAAATAAGGTCTTTTTTAACTTTTCGAAAAAAAAGTTCTGTTTACCCCTGCTATAGATAGATATGCCCCTGTAGAAGGTTTTCATACAGTACATCAAAAGTGCGACCCATTTTTCTCTATCTCTCATAGTTTTCGAGTTATCACGGTTTTTCTGAAAAAGCAAACTGATTTGTAAAATTTCAACCTCTGAGGGTGAAAACGTCATCCAACAATTGAATGCAGCTTATATGGTGAATTAGTGAGCTGCACTGGCAGCAAAAATGAAAAAATTGCTTGTAAAGATCGTAACAGAAGTTTGTGAACTCCAAGAAACATTTCAATCGTTGGTCGTTTTTAAAAATAAGGTCTTTTTCAACTTTTCGAAAAAAAAGTTCTGTTTACCCCTGCTATAGATAGATATGCCCCTGTAGAAGGTTTTCATACAGTACATCAAAAGTTCGACCCATGTTTCTCTATCTCTCATAGTTTTCGAGTTATCACGGTTTTTGTGAAATAGCAAATTAATTTGAGAAATTTCAACCTCTAAGGGTGGAAACGTCATTCGCCTATTGAAAGCAGCTTGTAGGGTTAATTAGTGAACTGTACAAACAGCAAAAACTAAGAAATTGCTTGTAAAGATTGTAAGAGAAGTTTGTGAACTCCAAGAAACATTTCAACCGTTGCTCGTTTCTAAAAATAAGGTCTTTTTTAACTTTTCGAAAAAAAAGTTCTGTTTACCCCTGCTTTAGATAGATATGCCCCTGTAGAAGGTTTTCATACAGTACATCAAAAGTTCGACCCATTTTTCTCTATCTCTCATAGTTTTCGAGTTATCACGGTTTTTCTGAAAAAGCAAACTGATTTGAGAAATTTCAACCTCTAAGGGTGAAAACGTCATTCGCCTATTGAAAGCAGCTTGTAGGGTTAATTAGTGAACTGCACAAACAGCAAAAACTAAGAAATTGCTTGTAAAGATCGTAAGAGAAGTTTGTGAACTCCAAGAAACATTTCAATCGTTGCTCGTTTCTAAAAATAAGGTCTTTTTTAACTTTTCGAAAAAAAAGTTCTGTTTACCCCTGCTTCAGATAGATATGCCCCTGTAGAAGGTTTTCATACAGTACATCAAAAGTTCGACCCATTTTTCTCTATCTCTCATAGTTTTCGAGTTATCACGGTTTTTCTGAAAAAGCAAACTGATTTGTAAAATTTCAACCTCTGAGGGTGAAAACGTCATCCAACTATTGAAAGCAGCTTATAGGGTGAATTAGTGAACTGCACTCGCAGCAAAAACGAAAAAATTGCTTATAAAGATCGTAAGAGAAGTGTGTGAACTCCAAGAAACATTTCAATCGTTGGTCGTTTCTAAAAATAAGGTCTTTTTTAACTTTTCGAAAAAAAAGTTCTGTTTACCCCTGCTATAGATAGATATGCCCCTGTAGAAGGTTTTCATACAGTACATCAAAAGTGCGACCCATTTTTCTCTATCTCTCATAGTTTTCGAGTTATCACGGTTTTTCTGAAAAAGCAAACTGATTTGTAAAATTTCAACCTCTGAGGGTGAAAACGTCATCCAACTATTGAAAGCAGCTTGTAGGGTCAATTAGTGAACTGCACTGGCAGCAAAAACGAAAAAAATGCTTGTGAAGATCGTAAGAGAAGTTTGTGAACTCCAAGAAACATTTCAATTGTTGGTCGTTTCTAAAAATAAGGTCTTTTTCAACTTTTCGAAAAAGAAGTTCTGTTTACCCCTGCAATAGATAGATATGCCCCTGTAGAAGGTTTTTATACAGTACATCAAAAGTTTGACCCATTTTTCTCTATCTTTCATAGTTTTCGAGTTATCACGGTTTTTCTGAAATAGCAAATTAATTTGAGAAATTTCAACCTCTAAGGGTGAAAACGTCATTCGCCTATTGAAAGCAGCTTGTAGGGTTAATTAGTGAACTTCACAAACAGCAAAAACTAAGAAATTGCTTGTAAAGATCGTAAGAGAAGTTTGTGAACTCCAAGAAACATTTCAATCGTTGCTCGTTTCTAAAAATAAGGTCTTTTTCAACTTTTCGAAAAAAAAGTTCTGTTTACCCCTGCAATAGATAAATATGCCCCTGTAGAAGGTTTTCATACAGTACATCAAAAGTTCGACCCATTTTTCTCTATCTTTCATAGTTTTCGAGTTATCACGGTTTTCCTGAAATAGCAAATTAATTTGAGAAATTTCAACCTCTAAGGGTGAAAATGTCATTCGCCTATTGAAAGCTGCTTGTAGGGTTAATTAGTGAACTGCACAAACAGCAAAAACTAAGAAATTGCTTGTAAAGATCGTAAGAGAAGTTTGTGAACTCCAAGAAACATTTCAATCGTTGGTCGTTTCTAAAAATAAGGTCTTTTTTAACTTTTCGAAAAAAAAGTTCTGTTTACCCCTGTTATAGATAGATATGCCCCTGTAGAAGGTTTTCATACAGTACATCAAAAGTTCAACACATTTTTCTCTATCTCTCATAGTTTTCGAGTTATCACGGTTTTTCTGAAAAAGCAAGCTGATTTGTAAAATTTCAACCTCTGAGGGTGAAAACGTCATTCAACTATTGAAAGCAGCTTGTAGGGTCAATTAGTGAACTGCACTGGCAGCAAAAACGAAAAAATTGCTTTTAAAGATCGTAAGCGAAGTTTGTGAACTCCAAGAAACATTTCAATTGTTGGTCGTTTTTAAAAATAAGGTCTTTTTCAACTTTTTGAAGAAAAAGTTCTGTTTATCCCTGCAATAGATAGATATGCCCCTGTAGAAGGTTTTCATACAGTACATCAAAAGTTCGACCCATTTTTCTCTATCTCTCATAGTTTTCGAGTTATCACGGTTTTTCTGAAAAAGCAAGCTGATTTGTAAAATATCAACCTCTGAGGGTCAAAACGTCATTCAACTATTGAAAGCAGCTTGTAGGGTTAATTAGTGAACTGCACAAACAGCAAAAACTAAGAAATTGCTTGTAAAGATCGTAAGAGAAGTTTGTGAACTCCAAGAAACATTTCAATCGTTGGTCGTTTCTAAAAATAAGGTCTTTTTTAACTTTTCGAAAAAAAAGTTCTGTTTACCCCTGCTATAGATAGATATGCCCCTGTAGAAGGTTTTCATCCAGTACATCAAAAGTTCGACCCATTTTTCTCTATCTCTCATAGTTTTCGAGTTATCACGGTTTTTCTGAAAAAGCAAGCTGATTTGTAAAATTTCAACCTCTGAGGGTGAAAACGTCATTCAACTATTGAAAGCAGCTTGTAGGGTCAATTAGTGAACTGCACTGACAGCAAAAACGAAAAAATTGCTTGTAAAGATCGTAAGCGAAGTTTGTGAACTCCAAGAAACATTTCAATCGTTGGTCGTTTCTAAAAATAAGGTCTTTTTCAACTTTTTGAAAAAAAAGTTCTGTTTACCCCTGCAAAAGATAGATATGCCTCTGTAGAAGGTTTTCATACAGTACATCAAAAGTTCGGCCCATTTTTCTCTATCTCTCATAGTTTTCGAGTTATCACGGTTTTTCTGAAAAAGCAAACTGATTTGTAAAATTTCAACCTCTGAGGGTGAAAACGTCATTCAACTATTGAAAGCAGCTTGTAGGGTCAATTAGTGAACTGCACTGGCAGCAAAAACGAAAAAATTGCTTTTAAAGATCGTAAGCAAAGTTTGTGAACTCCAAGAAACATTTCAATTGTTGGTCGTTTCTAAAAATAAGGTCTTTTTCAACTTTTTGAAGAAAAAGTTCTGTTTATCCCTGCAATAGATAGATATGCCCCTGTAGAAGGTTTTCATACAGTACATCAAAAGTTCGACCCATTTTTCTCTATCTCATATAGTTTTCGAGTTATCACGGTTTTTCTGAAAAAGCAAACTGATTTGTAAAATTTCAACCACTGAGGGTGAAAACGTCATTCAACTATTGAAAGCAGCTTGTAGGGTCATATAGTGAACTGCACTCGCAGCAAAAACGAAAAAATTGCTTGTAAAGATCGTAAGAGAAGTTTGTGAACTCCAAGAAACATTTCAATCGTTGGTCGTTTCTAAAAATAAGGTCTTTTTCAACTTTTCGAAAAAAAAGTTCTGTTTACCCCTGCTATAGATAGATATACCCCTGTAGAAGGTTTTCATACAGTACATCAAAAGTTCGACGCATTTTTCTCTATCTCTCATAGTTTTCGAGTTATCACGGTTTTTCTGAAAAAGCAAATTATTTTGAGAAATTTCAACCTCTAAGGGTGAAAACGTCATTCGCCTATTGAAAGCAGCTTGTAGGGTTAATTAGTGAACTGCACAAACAGCAAAAACTAAGAAATTGCTTGTAAAGATCGTAAGAGAAGTTTGTGAACTCCAAGAAACTTTTCATTCCTTGGTCGTTTCTAAAAATAAGGACTTTTTCAACTTTTCGAAAAAAAAGTTCTGTTTACCACTGCAATAAATAGATATGCCCCTGCCAAAGGTTTTCATACATTATATCAAAATTTTGATCCGTTTTTTTCTATCTCTCATGGTTTTCGAATTATCACCGTTTTTTAAAAACAGAAAATTAATTAGAAAATCTCAACCTCTTAGGGCGAGAATGTCATTCCACTATTGAAAGCAGATCTTAGAGGGCTCATAAGTGAACTGCATTAGCTCTAAATAGCTCCAATAATGAGAAAGTTGCTTGTTAAGATCGTAAGCGAAGTCTGCGAACTCCAAGAAACGTTGGATTCTTTGGTCGGTTCTAAAAATAAGTACTTTTTCAACTTTTCGATAAAACAAAAGTTCTGTTTACCACTATATATATATATATATATATATATGCATCTGTGAAAAGTTTTCAGGTTTTCATACATTACATCGAGTTATTTGACAGGTCTATAAAATCAGTCGATTGGGCCATCCTCTTCAAATATTGTTCAAAACTCACCTACTATTCACAACAGTATGCGCAAAAAGTGCCACATCTATAATTATTTGGTTGAACTGATACAAACTAGGTCAGGGTCTTTTCTGCCATAAGCAGTTCTTGTATTTATTGCAATTGTTTTCTCATTATTAATCGATTTTTGCACAATAAATTGGGTTTAGTGATATACTATAGTAACTATATAGTTTCAGAATAAGGCTTAGTTCATACAAATACGAAATTCGCAAAAAAATATATATTTTTCCATTTCATTTCATGGAATTGAAATGAAAAAGAGATATTATATTTGCGAATTTCGCATTTGCATGAACTAGTCTTAAGTCAACTTGAAATGGCGGCATGAGTAAAATTTTCATTTCTGAACGTATTTACTTAGTGCCGCAATTCTGTAATTCTGAATATACTATCAATTGATAGTACCAAAGATAAAGTTTCTGTACATTATTTGCCATTGAAAAACAAAAAGTTATGCAAGGATATGGCAAAGTCGTCGTAGATAAAAATACCTGATAAACTCATTTCATCTTTCGACATCTCGAGTACTTCATTCAAATTTGAATGAGACTAAAATTTCCCACTATGGTCTCTTATGGAATTTAGCAACTGATCTTCATTATATAGTTTCGGGCCTAAATATTTAGCGCCACCTAGCGGGAACGCATTTCGTGGTTTTTTGAACAAACTGTGGGCGCTGTGGCAACGTGGCAACACTGGCATCTGGCAACTCTGGTCTCTGGTTGACATTTCATTTGAAATTTGTTTGAAGTAGTTGAAACCGTTGTCTATTGTCATAATATATAAATTGTAAATTGATAAAACTGTTCCGTTATTATTAGTTATTACATCTCCAACTGAATAACATATATTTATTTATCTGAAGATCTAGATTTTTTGATATTTAGAATTACTATCATGGAATCCTTCAAAACGCCTTTAAGAAATAAAAAGCTACTTGATGAAGTAGTACACATACCAGCATCTCCTTTTATGAAGAAAATAGGTTTTGGAACAGGTAGGAATTGATAATACTTCTTCAGGTTATTAACAATGCTTCATAAGTAAATTATTTGTGTGAGTTTCCAAACAATATTTTTTTGTCATTTACCGAACTGACAATTTATAATACCTAATTATTATCTTTGCTGTCAGTGGAAAAAATGTATTTCTGTTTTGAATATACCCTTCTTGCTTTATAACCGTCTTGCTTGTTCAGAATTCACACTTCTCCAATTTCATAAACGATAATTTTTTCAGGTGTAGCGATTTATGAAATGAAAAGGTCTCCAGTCTTGCATAAAATAAGATCACCTTGGGCAGTTAAAAAAGTTATGAGGGAAACGAGAGACCAAATAGCTGAATGTATGGAAAAAAGACTATGCATGGAAGCTGAAATTCTTCGAAAACTGGAACATCCCAATATAGTAGGCTTCAGAGCCTACAGCAAAGATAAAGATGGGAACAGTGCTCTAGTCATGGAGGAATGTACGAGCTCTCTAGGAGATATGATTGAAAACCGACTTGATTTCCTAGGTGAAGTGCCTTATCCACCTAAAACCATCATGAAAGTGGTGCACGACATATCGAAAGCCTTGGACTACCTCCACAACAATGCCTTATTGTTGCATGGAGATATGAAATCTTACAATGTGCTTGTAAAGGGAGAATTTTCTATTTGTAAGTTGTGTGACTTTGGAGTATGTTTACCTTTAAAAAAATCAGGAGAAATAGACAAAGAAAGAACTGTGGGCCAACCAGTCTATAGTGGAACTGATGTTTGGGGCGCTCCAGAAATTTTGAAATACCCCCAAGAAATAACAGCAAAAGCTGATATTTATTCTTTTGGCTTAATTATCTGGGAAATGATTGCACTATCACCCCCTGTTGATGACAATTTAATGATGAGTTTGGATCAATCTTCAGAAGAAATTTCAAACAGCACTATAGCATTTGACAGAGATCGTCCACCTTTGCCGGATATTGAATTGGGACAAGATTTCAATTGTGTATTAGAGATATATTATTGTTGTACATCCAAAGACAGAGCAGAACGGCCGGGTGCTGCTCAATTAGTTTTAATGTTTAAGGAATCTTAGAAAGGATGAAAAATGAATGCTTTTAAGTAATTTTTCTTTGATTTTTTATGTTAGTGCCTTTTATCAGAATGAGTTCAGAACACAAGTGTATAAGTGAACTTTTGAATAAAACTCATCATATTTGATAGTTTTTTTGAGCACTGTATTTTAATTTTGAATTATACGATTTTTTTATAGTTCAGAAGCAACATACAGGCGGTTAATAACAAAAAAAAAACAAAGAATAGTTGTTGGTAATTTCAAAGTAGAGGAGGCCTTGAATATCACATATTATTGAAAGTACTCTATAAATGGCTTTTGAATTTGTTATAAAATATCATGAAAAACTATTTTAATGATAAAATCAACTAATTACATAGCAACAGTATACCGAATGTATCAAATAATAGAAAACTAGAAGAGTGAAAAAGCTTCAGATATAGCTATTTTTCCTCTATGTTGAAGTGGGTACCTGACAACATATACCACCATTCAGATTTCATGAAGAGTTTTGCCAATTGCCAATTTAACGTCAAGGACTGGAGCAGGAAGTATCCTGTATGCACTGCTAGCAGTGAACCTCGAACATGATCTAACGCCCGATGCGCTAGTAAGTCAGCCTATTTGAGAGAATCGCCATTGATATTGCTGGCCCGCTTCCTGAATCTGACCTCGAGAATAAATACATCGTTGTGGCAATGGACTACTTCAGTGACTGAGTACAAGCCAATTCCCTACCCACCTAGGAAGCCTCCATTGTCTCTGACATCTTGGTAAAGGAGTGGATTCGGTGTTCCATTGCAGCTGCACTCGGATCAAGGTAGAAATTTCTAGTTCAAACTATTCCAGGAGTGAAGTGAATAGCTTCTGGATATAAATATATAAATGAATCGTAGCGTTCAGACAAATTAAATTCCAGAAGACACTATCTTCGAGCAGTTTAATTTGTCAGAACGCCGCGATTCATTTATATATTTATATCCAGATGCTATTCACTTCACTTTGATTTTCAAATTTGGCCTAATTACCATTGTTCAATGATTGGAGATCCACACACCTTAATCCTGCTGAAATTGAACTCACCAACACCTTCCAAACTGCGAAAATTGCAAGTGGTAATTCAAACATCAAATTCCAGGGAAAAGCGGTATCTCGAAATGCAGATGCGAACGTGTGTCTTCGATAGTTCAGTTGGTTAGACCATGGCCTGAAGTTTGGGACGCTACCAGGACAAGACGCGGGGGAAACTTCGGTAGAGAATGGACGACATCCACGAACAAGTCCGGTTGAACCATGTGGAAAATATGATGCAAACATATCTGATAAAAAACAACTACTTCCATGGCTGATACTTCGAAGGACATTGAATTACATCTGACAGATATTTGTACAAGGTTCTTCCAAGAAGGCCCAGTTGCAAATGCTTGTAATTATACAGCAGATTATCCTTCATTTGGATGAGGCTGGGGAAGACCACCTGCAGACGCGTTTCGCGGTTCTTGCCGCTCGTCAGTGATACGGTAGGTTGGACAACGTCGGACAAAGTCGTCCTGCCGCAGCCCAATGAATTATAATCCAGTGCATAACTAATATTTCCTCACAAATGAAGCAGCGACTTACAGTGAGAGTGAGTCGCAGCGCCACCCGTGGGAAAACCAAAAAGCATTCCTCGATAGCGAAGACTTCAGGAAGTGAACAGATTTCAAGAATTTTTGCCGGAGAGTTTCGAATGAATTAAATAGTAAAATCGACAATGTCGAAGTACCCTTCTCTCCAAATATTTGGTACTCTCCGGCAAAAATTCTTCAATCCAGGGATGGGATGAAAAAGACAAATATTTTTATCTTTAATTTTAAATCTATTTATAAACATATATTGTAAAATATTTTGTCTATGAGATCTAAAATCTTCTGACAATAAAGTATATTTTAAGAGGCCTGGTAGCTCAGCGGTCTGATGCACAGGCCGTTCGAAACTCCAGCATAGTGATAGTCGGTTCGAGCCCGATGTTAGGTACAAGAGATTTTTTCTCAATTACCTACTTTATATCGGATCGATAGGCGGCCGCATACCTTGTTGAAAAGTAAGTGTATTGTAAGTTGTCTACATGCCAATCTCATCTAGTGCTGGCTTGGAGTGCACACCGACCACACGAGGTGATGCTGTAGATTTTCCGGGTTTATGCGGACAGGAAGTTCTACAGTATCGGAAACAATTTATTTGGGGTATAGTCTAGAGAATCTACGCGAGTAACAAGGAACGCAATGATATGATAATACCACATAAACAAGACAGATACACTACTGTGCGCCTCTTCTGTTATCCCACCCGATGCATGCAATGCGACACATCACACGTCGATATCCCTTCCTCGAGTGAGTCGAGGAAAAATTGTAATGCTCTTTCAACATATAGCAAGCTATTCTTTACACTCTCATGAAACCACCATAACCAAGATGAAAACTTTCCGATACTGTAGATGAAGTCTTTCGAGAGGAGCCAAGATGCCTGCAGCTTACGCGCCCGCTCACTGTGCGGCAGAAGATTCTCAAATGTCCAGGGGCTTTGCTGAGATGTTTAAGAAGTTCGGTCGACTCTAGGAACTACAGGAACAGAACCCAGAAGTTGGAGGAGTGGTACAGTTGAAAAGGGCCAGGGAAATATCTTCTACCTAGTCACCAAGAAGCAATCTCCAGATGAAGCATCTTATGAAGATGTCTGGAAGAGCCTCATCAAACCAAGTGATACGATGGAAGACCAAAATCTTGTAGATTAGACAATCACAAAATGGTCGTGTGGCATTGATGGCTAGATTGGAGAGTTATGAGAAGTTATCCAACGATATTTTGGTGTGTTGTAATCATCTCCAACAACCGAACATGAAGACTGTGGAGTGCTACTTCCTTCGATCTTCACGGTGCAGATTGTCCTCTTGCCGATTTCGTGTTTCTCGAGAAGAGCTGGATTACGTCACCACGGATATTTACAAAAAAAGGTTCACCGCTACATTCCAAGGAATCGAGATTTCTGAATGATTCGAGAGAGTTTGGCAAAGCTATGCACTGGACATAAGGTAGCTTCCAACAAATCATTGATGTAAAGAAGAAACAGTGTTGGTGCTAGAATGAATCCCTGCTGAACACCAGCATTTATTGGTAGATTATCGGAAGATACTCCACTGACCAACACGTGGAGAGGAAGCTAGATAGCAAGGAACACAACTGGGAAGGCAAGCCATAATAAGATGGAAGTTTGGTGCCGAACTCGATCAAATGGCTCTACCTAGTGCAACGGCCAGAGTTTCACCTATTTTTCGATAGACTGCTGCCAAATAATAATTTACCTTGTACATTTTCTTTTGGAAATCAAACACCAATAAAATAACAGTACTTTTATTCTTATAGTAGGAATACATAATATGTACAAGCTTAAATTAAAATTTGATCAAATTTTCATTATTAATACCTGATATTCTGTTATCACTCAAGAATAGCACGAGCGAACAGACTTTTTAATGCATAACAAAAAAAGTAACAGATTTTCGGTTCCGTAATTAAAAATTCGAAGACCAGGGCTGAACATTTTCAAACTTCACAGTTTTTCAACATATCATTAAAAAAATAGTAAGTTGGACCGGTTTTCACATATCACAATAACAACTCGGAAATGATCATAACCTTGGAAGAACCGAGAGTAATTTGATAAAAAAGAAATACTATATCTAAGAGCCAATAGATTCAGAGTTTACAATTTTTTTTTTGAATGTTTTTGAAATTTTTTATCGAATGGCAAAATACTTTTGAAACTTTGAGTATTGGTAAAAGATTAGCAAAGTTTACAGGAAAATATGATTATCAATCCTATCCAAATTTTTTTGTTGAAAAAATCCAAAGGGCTTACTTGATAGTAATTTTTTTTTTATATTGGATATCCCCCATGCTAGTCTTACTCTGTAAGGCGTGTAAGGTGCAAGTTTCAATCTTTTAAACAATTGCTGGACCAACACAAATGAACTCTTAATTTCTCAGACTTCGGAATTGTAATAGATGTCTATTTTTCATAAAACGGCACCTCTGAGTAATTATTGCTTAATTTCTACTGGAGGACTTCTGAATATCTTCAGTGATATCATAATCAGGTTCACTACCTGCGTTGGAATCATAATACGCATAATCATAGCTTACGTTCTTTGTTTTCTTAGGGCTTGATGTTGGTTTCTGAGCCTCTACTGGTTTCGAACTGGTTCTTGGCGGTTCTGTGACCTTAGGAGTCACGGAAAAAGGTCTAGGCGACTCGTAACTGGTCCTCTGCGTTTGTGTGGATGGTTGCTGTTTGGTGCTTTTGGCAAATTCGTTTCTGCTGGCTGCGATGTTTTGACTATGAGCCGTTTTCAAGAATTCGTCTTCTTTCTTGTCATTGTCATAATCATATTTTGTGCTGTATGAACCGTCGTCGTACTGGGTTTCATCAAAACGGCTTGATCTGAAATTTGAGAATTTTCGAGATTATGAAAGATATATTTTTTTCAAAAATGTATAAGTTTTGTATTGGACTAAATAAGACGTAGCTATTTGAATCGAACGTGAAGCCCAATAAAAATTTTAATGACAAATGTAAAAAATATATACTATTTCATATAATTCAAAAGTTGACTTATTATCTTTGATGATTTTGGACAACAGGCCACCTAAGGAAAATTTTGGGGGTGATTTCACCCACTTCTGAAGCCTCTGAAGCAATCATATTCTTTATTATGAAACCATCCTGAGTCAGAATTCCGACTTAGTACCTCGAAATTACCTTATTACGAATTTTTAAAGAATTCAGATTAAACTAATTCCAGGATACTCAGTTTCTCGTAATTATCTTATTCTGAGATAGTATGTAGGAATTTTGAATTGGTATCTCAGAACTAGCAAATTATACAGAGTCGTAACTCTAATTAGCTGAATTAAAAATTTTAATAATACTACGCCTTCGTACATCATTATCATCCTTTGTCTTTCAGGATTATGTCCTACTCAATTTTTTATTCTTAAAACCGGAACCATAAATGGTGAATAACAATTTAGTATTAGCACCACGATTGATATAATCCGAAAATTTTTTCTTGTTAACAGTAACGAGGAAAAATTTGTTGCATAAAACTATTGAGTATCTCACCTGCTTACTGGCGTTGTGGAACTTAATTTAGGAACCGTTGGTGTGTACTGGGTGAAAGGAGTACTTCTAGGAGTACTATTCTTCGTCTGTTGACTAAAACTTGTGGACTGGCTATTCTGGTTCTGAGTATTCGACTTGCGATAATTCACAGTCTGCTGAGCTATCTGAGTATATTCCGAATTGGTCCTTGGGGCGAAAGTAGAAGGGAAGTTGTTCAGACTGAACGGTTTAGGGCTGAGAGTGGTCTGATAATTTTCGTATTGTTTGTAGGGCGTCGTTTGTTTCTTATCAAAAGTGTTGTATTTAGGGTTGTTGGTAGGATAATTCTCAGTCTTCTGAGTCGAGGTACTCTTGGGGTAGTTGTTCGCCGGTTTCACTTTAGTCGCCTCGTACTGTGCGGTGGTACTGGTATACTTGATCTTCGTCGCTTCATATTGCGTATTATAAGACTGCGCCGCGGTACTACCGGTTTGCTTCACTTTGGCCGAATCAAACTGCGTATTGTAGGTTTGCGCAGGTGTGCTACCGGTCTGTTTAACTTTCGGTATGTCGTACTGCGAGTTGAAGTTCTGCGACGAGGTCGTACCGGTCTGCTTCACCTTTGGAACGTCATAGTTATCGAAAGCTGTCGTCTGCTTCGGCTTCTGTTGCGGGTAGTTCTCGGTCTCTTTCTGTGGAGCTGGAGTGGTACTGTAGTACCGTCCGTTATTGTTTTGCCTGGTTGGAGGTGGATTGTACTGCTGGGTCTCTCTAAAAGGAGCTGGTGTACTTATGGTGTAACTGCCACTATCTTCGTTGGTGTACTGTCGTTGTCTCTGACCGTTCCTGCTTCTGTAGTTGTTGATAGCGGTAGAGTACTGTTCCGCATTGAGGGTTGTTGAGGTGGAGCGGGCTGTTGTGGGTACGTAGCTGCTTCCAGCGAAGTTATTCGTGAAGCCAGTGTTTCTAGTGGGACTTGTACGCCTGGTTTGAACTTCCGGTGTGTTGTCCTCTCTCTGGTCATTACTGTCACTGTTTTGGTTGTTTCTGTTGTAGTCATTACTTTGAGTTTGTCTGTTGTAGTCAGTGTTCTGGTTTCTGTTTTGATTCTTTCTGTTGTAATCATTATTTTGCGTGTTTCTGTTATAGTCATTATTTTGTGTGTTTCTGTTATTATCACCGTTCTGGTTTTTGTTGTAGTCATTATTCTGTACTGGCCTACGTACTTTGTTCTTTACTACTTTCCTTTTCTGTTCGACATCTCTATCTTGATTCACGTTTACGTTATCGTCGTAATCTTCATCCTTTTCCTTGCCACTGTTTCGGTTGTTGTAAAAGTTGGAGCTGCTGGATCCTCTGAAAATGTCTTTTTCATTGTTGTTGTTTTGATTGTTTTGATTGTTGTTATTGTTCAAATTGTGTTGTTTTTGTTTAGGTTTGGAATTGATGGTTCGGGGTTCTTTCCTTTGATTCACAGTATGACTCTGTTGTTCATGATTAATTCTTGCATCTCCAGTTTCTGCACGTTGTAGAGAAAACGTTTCTTCATCTTCTCCGTATTTGTGGGATTCGAAACCTGAAATTATATACAGGCGATATTATAGGTATAAATGGACTTAATGAAGTAAATAACTAATTCCGTTTTATTTCATTTGTAGAACCGGATGTTAACAGACGATAAAGGAGGGAACAAATTCAACATTTCATGAACATTTTCAAAAATACTTCAATTTCAATATCGACGTTTTCGAGTTATTGGTTTACCTAAGAAGTAATTTTTTTAATGGATCTGATGATGGAGATATTGTGAAATATATTTCATATCTTCTGAAATGCAAACGAAACTGGAGATTTTGATATTTAATATTCAAGCAATGTCCTAGTCGTACCATTCAAATCTGAGGCGAGTAAAATATTTAGGAAATCTTGAAATACCAAGTATATGAAGAAATTGCCTGATAGTGGTCAACGTAAACTTTCTATATTTTCCATAATTGAAGGACAAACCAGATATGAGTTTGAGGTTAACAATTTATTACGAAGTACAAATTACACATAAAATACAGTTAAGAAAGAACAGGTCCCAAAATGGAACCTTGGGGTACTGCAATAATTTTGACCGCTCATTGTGGTGAGATCATTTCTTTGATTGCAATGTACTGATTTCATGAATCAAGGGAGCTACACGGCCTTGCCATATTGGTGAAAGTAGATCGAGTGATTTCGCTTTAGTGTTATTGATATTCACAGTATTTACTATACCTGCCATAGTGTTTTAAAATTTGATTGTGAATATTTTTCGAGTTGTAGCTAAACTTTATGATCATATTTGTGTTGCGAATAATGTTTTTCTGGACTGATTTTCTGATATTTAGAAAAAAATTGGTTTAGCTAACACAAGAACCATCTGATTTCAAAATAATCAGAATTTCAGCCATAATTTTTTACAACTCTATATATTATCAATCCTACCGAAACAAATACAACAAACTTCATGAATGACACTGTATGAATACACGCTTCTCATGAGTAATTAATTACATAAAATTTAAACAAAACTACAGGAACAATACCATCCGAACAGAAAGTAATAACGTGGGACCCGGTAATGTATGGTAATAAATTAGTAGGTATTTCCTGTAAAATTCATCGAGAAAGTAATTCTGTAAGAATCATATTTAAATTTCAATGAATACCTTCAATCACTGCTGTGCTAATTATAAAATAATGAATTATTATAATATTCAATATTCAATAACTTGAATTGGATTATGGTAATAGTAGTAGTGTTTGGACTTTGATTCGGTTTGGAAAAGATTATCTTCGGGTTGATGAAATTATGAAACAAAACTCATTCATGAGAGAACATCATAACAGCTGATGTTCTTATATTTAATAACGAGGGATCCGAATTTCACGTGGGAGCATAAAAGTATATAGCTCAACGAACATTCTGTATTTTGAATTCGACAATTTTTCGCCGAGTTATGTCGAATTCTCTGACACAGGGCCCTTGACTCGTATCAATTTTCCACTGGTGCGAAACGCCCGGCGTAGTAAGTACGTTTGATACAATATATCTTCGAAATGATGCAATTTTATAAAAATATTGATACCTTTTTTGAAGAAAATTTCATCATCTTTACTACTGTCAAAAGAGATTTTTGAAAATTTCCATATGAAAAAGTTCTCGCAAACAAACATCATTTTTGAATTTCAACTGAAAATTTCACACCTCACTTTTTCAGCCAATCAAAAAATTGATTTGTATTTAGTTGCCATGGCAAATCAAAAAATTTCCGGAAATTTTTATCCTCCTGGCTACCCTGGGCGAAATTAATAAGTGGAAATTTTTCTGTCAAATATTTGACATGTGATAGTTAACATTTTGCTTTTATGTACAAATGGAATGTTATTTTTCATATGAAAGGAGATAATATTTCATAATTATATATTCACTAAATATTTTGAATGTGTCTGAAAATATTTTGAGAACTTGCATTTCAACGATGAATCGCTGCGCTGCGCGACTCGGGTAATTTTCAAAAAATTCATGTACTCGAAAAATTTCCGGCAATAATTCAACCACTAGGGAGATTATAAGTGAAAATTTTTTTGGGTCCGTACTCGTTCTGAAGGCAAGACACCGCAAAACATTTTTTATTTCCTTTTTTCAGTTCACCGACTGATCATGTGCCAATTTTCAGCCACATTATGTATTCCTACGAACAGTACGAACAACTCGACACGTTCTTAGTCTTTCCTCCTTCCAGAAGATGGTCACTTGCGGGTCACTGCAACACGCGTGTCGGGGTTTTAATAATAGCGGTTTGGTGTTGGGATCAAACCGTTGTTGGAGAAAATGGCAAGACTGAAGAGAAAGGTTATGAAATTTATTACCTATGCGCAGAATTAATAATGTAATGTGGTAAAAATGCAGTGAATTATTTTTTCAAATAGTACGTTTTACAACTTAACATATTTGAATGGTTATTCCAATTTTGATTGTTTCTCAATAGTTTCCTACCACTAACAAAATGTGATCTTGCTCCATTGTGTCCTAAGTGTAATTTCCAAAAAAAAAGATATGTGAGTGAATATGATTATTTTTTCCTGAACCGTTATAGAAAAAAATAGAAGTAAAATCTACGTCTCTGCGATACAAGACCATAATGATCGAGGCCTACTACTGATTTGTGTGTCAACATAAACCACTTTGTAAGAAACGTGCAAACAGAAACAACAAATCTTCTGAAGATCCTTTAAAATACCGCAGTTACATGACTAATAATTATTCATATCCTATCTGAAACCGTCTCTACGACTATTACGGCGACCTTTTGCGTCTACGACCGCTAAACTTTCACTTTTTCTGGTAGCATTTCAAACAAGGCTCATCTCCGTCTATTTCCAACCAGGATTACGTACACGACAAAATTAATTCCATAATGTCTTGCGATTTTATGCAAGAGTGTTACGTTGAAGCAGAGGCGTACGAGCATTTATTTATTACGGGTGAATTTTCAATTTAACATCAGTGGTTCTCAGTCAGATAGCCACATATTATTCAAATAGAAATGCAATACTGCTTCATAAAGCTTAATGAATAATTAACTCTGTGTCAGGTCACAATGCGTCTTTCTCATTAATAACCAATCTGATTTCATGGAAAATCGTAAAAACAAACGGACCCTTGAAAGAGGGAATACTCATAGGGAAATCCTGCTATAAATCAATATAATTTAGATCACTTTTATGCAGGCGTTTTGTATCGCTGGACGTATGACGGTAAAATAACGTCGCATATTTTAGTTCGTTAGCAGACGATCCCGACGTTTTATTAGATTTCAGTTGTTTGATCACAAGACAGTGGCGCCTGTATGTTAACAGAAATAAGTTGATCGAGAAATGGATCAACAAGTATTTACTATTTGCTGAAAAAAAGTTTAACAAATAGAAAGGAGAGATGATGGGACGTTGATCATACCGATACTACAAGATACGTGGATGGAGAATTCCGTAATTCCATTAGATACATTTTTCAATTAGTTCCGTAAATTTTAATAGAGCATTTGGCCTATTTCAATCAATAGCGTTTTTTTTTCAAATGTTTATCCTCTTATTACGTGAAGATGTAATCCCAATGCGCTGGTCTTTCCTTCACTGCATCATCGTACACAAATTTTAAATATCCAAAATACCCACAACTAACTGTTGCTGATAGCAGATAAGTGGTGCTTGCATAAATGCTCTCATTAGGTACAATGCACTTAGAATAATCCTAGCAACAAACCGAACGCCGCGTACTCAAGACCACGACGACATGTTTCATGAAACGTCGCAGCGACATCAAAACGCGATAAACTGGACGTTATTTCAACGTCGTACGTGCAGCGATACAAAACGCCTGCATAAAAGGGCCTTAATCGTAACCCGAAAAGTGTATCAGCTAGTCAGGAGGGATATTAGCCATTAGGAATATTGTTTCCAGTCATCATTACTTCTAAACAAAATGTTGTTATAGGTAGATACATAATTTCGCTGCTAACGGTATGTTCGATTGGACGGCACTGTTTTCTCTTACAACAAACATCTCATTCAAGACTAATCACGATATTGCACACGCCGGAGAATTACCATATAGAGAACCTTCTATAACGCATTTTTTAAATTCCCCCGAGATGAATCGTTTTCTATGCATCTACTCGATTTGGATTACATTATGTGTTGTAAAAAAAAAGAACAATTTGCCTGGCAGTTGAAGCGGGTTTTGAAATATATGTAATGGTAGAGACCTCGATATTTACGTTATTTTCACTATCGAAATGTTTGCTATTGAAGTTGAAATTCGTGTCAATGAAAGGCAAGAATTGAAGCAGAAAATTCAGCTTAAATCCTCAGTACTTAATTGGCCTTATTTTCTCCGTCACAGCCGATGAAGAAAATTTAACTTATTCATCGAAAACAACTCGTTCTGCTTCATTAGACAGTTTTCTCGAATTTTCCAGAACTTTTCAGAAGCTTCGAAAACATACGAATTTTCATCTTATATTCTTGAAATTTCCCTGGTAGACAAACTTCCGAAAACTTTACATGAGTGTTTTTTCAGTACGTCCTAGAACCCGGGCCCGGTTGTGGTTCATTCCACGAGTGTTTTTATCTTTCCGAAAGCTTTAAGACCATTCTAGAATTTCCTTTCGTATAATCTAAAAATGAAAAAACTCTACCAACTATGCTAATCCACGCCCCCGCCCCTCTAGGAGATTATCATTTCATAATCTACCAACGTGAGGAATAATAATAATAATAATAATAATAATACTCCCTCATAAACACTCGTAGAGTGTACCCAAAGGCATGGCCTGTGCGGGTAGAGGACGGCTATTATTATTATTTGCCGTGGCGCTCCGGGGCGACTTATGCCGTACAGGAATATTTTGTCGAAAAGGCTCATTTCAGTTGGAAAATTATTATGAGTCACCTGCACTGCCCAGAATTGACGGTATAGTGCCTGAAGTTTTTTTTCATATAGAAGCATCATTCTGAATATATTTCATGCTGTGTCATTTGACCCCTTTAAAATGAAATGTGAGCTTGTAGTCTATTATGGATTAATATAGTAACTCAAATACTTGGTTTCCCTTCAATGAGTTTGAATTGACTATAATAATTGAAGAATACTCGAACATAAACATAAAAAAGAACACAAATCGTCGGAAGTGAAAAAAATTAACTTTTTCCAATTATTTTGTTTTTTCGAGCGTCTATAACTGTTATCGTTGTTAGCTGTTGAGACTGTTCTGGTGATTACGCTTAAGAATCAGAAAAAACCTAACTTTTTATTTTTCTATACTATTTATACAAAAAAAAAATTTAACTTACCCGATCCTAGACGGTATAAGTCAAAATTGTCGCTGGAGTAGTACAAGGTAGTCGCGTCACAGTCGATGTTGTCCCAATCTGCACAAATTTGATGATCTTGGTCAAATGCAGTGCCATTAGGACAGAGGAATCTGAAATCTTGAACCTGAAAATGAAATATACAGAATTGAAAATTAGATAAGGTGAATAATCACAAATCCAGGTCATTCCTTGAAATGTATTACATAATCAGGAAATCATCAAATCGTCAGTGTTGGCCATAATGATTATACCTGAACCATAATATAATATAAAGATACACAAGTATAATATTTCAGAATTCCTGCGCGTTATCTGTTCAGCCTTCAGGGATGCATTTATTTTCATTATAATTTCAAACATCTGCAGAATTTCAGCTCAATAAGTGCTTGAAAAATGGAAGGCACATTTTGATATGGCAAGACAGACATACGAACAAATCAATTAAAATAGACGTTTATTTAAAAAAAACAAGATACAAAAGAAAATCAAAACAAGAGGAGCCAAATGGTTGTCTCAACAACTATTGCCCATATACAACGAAGCTACTAGATTGAAATGATCAGAATGATCCGAGATATTAGCAAATAGTCTAAGAAGTTTAACAAAAAGTTATAGGGAGTCAATACAGACGAAGTCTCTTCAGTTATGAAAAAGCCATTTTCATAAATATTTCCAACAAAGGGAAATATTTCGAAGGGAAATTTTCTTGGCCATATGCCGATATCAATTCGAAACAGTAGCAAGTTTCTATGACGGGTGCAAGAAAGGAATGGCTACTCCTGAGTCATACGCCTATATGAGAGCAAAAGCATTGAAGTACATCCTCGAGAGCGACCAAAAAAAATATTACAGACGTTTTGGAGAAAATTAGAATTTCATACAGTCTGACTTCACTGACATCACTTATATCGATAGAGGCCATCAATGCAAGAGTACATTTGCCACGTTGCTTAAGGTACCCAATAAACAAAAGAATATACTGTTGGCGTTCTTGGTTACTTGGTTCTGCATAATGTCGGGTGAGATACAGTACAAACTGAATGAGCATGCTATCAATAGGGTAGACAAATATTCAATGGTTCACCTCAGAAGGAAACGATGTAAATAATACCTTGCCGCTTGTAGACATCTTGCTGCTTTATCTTGATTTTGGAGTAAAGCATAGGGGTGGAATGCGCTCCTTTTTACGACAATTGTCAGCACAAACTTCAACAGATAAAATCATCAAAACATCTATCAGAAAGATCTACCTCAATATAAAGAGTTCCCAAAGCTCAATACTCTACTTTTTGACCATATTGTAAATGATATTTACAGATGTCTTGATACCTCTGAATTCTTAAACTTTGCAGATCTTTGCCGAACAGTTACAAAAACATCTGGATGGCATTGTCGTGTTCTGTTCCATGAATTATTTACATTTTTTGTTTCACACGAAAAGGAAAATGCCTGCAATGTTATAAACAATACCGAGAAATACCACAAAAAATAGGTAAGAGTTGGTGATTCGGAGGTTGATCCTCGGTGAAAACGAAGTTCCAAAATTTAGCTCAATAACTTGTAAAAGACAATAAATTTACCATAGATCCCATATTCTGAATAGTCTATTGAAATAGAAGAAATTAAAAGATTTATGGATACCACGATAACGCGTATTTTCTAAGCGGGGTCTTTTAAGATTTTATTCGTCGAAAATCCATATTTAGAACAGTACTCTTCCTGTTCAATTCAAAAACTGTAATTACGTGAAGTTGATTTCCAAGATGGATATAGAAAAATAATTGTTGTTTTCTCGAGGCATCAAGGCTGAATTTCTTCATTAATGAATTATTCAGAGTTACTTCTGCAATAAACTTGGGGAAACAATGCCAAGCCGCCTCTGTGCGCATTCCAAACAAGAGATGCACAGATACAATATTCATTGAAACTTTATATACCCAATAATTGCCAGCTACATTCATCTGTAAACTGACAGATGTATTGTTTTACACCAACGCGAAAGCCACACTAAATATTATTAGTTTTTACTATTTAGTTCAATCACTATCACTACACAGCTATTATAAAACAAAGTGAGTCTGTTTATACAGTGTGTCTCACTTTCCATGGAAACACCCCCGTATCTTCCGTAATAATTGAGGTAAAATGACGAAACTCTCAGGACAGATGGAAGTGGTCAAAATGCGCACCTACCACCTCAATTGGGTTGGCCTGAGTGATATACACTGCCCGCCACTCGCGATGGAACAACCTATTTTTACGGTAGAGCATACTAGGGGGCAAAATAGGATCGAAATTCTTTCAGATTCGTGATCAAGACGACCAACTTACTACATACACACTTTTTTCCTGAAAAAATTTCCGTCCTGAAAAATCCGAATTTGTCTCAATTCTCAAGGCAACACCCCCGTATCTTCCGTAATAATTTTGGTAGAATGATGAAACTCTCAGGACAGATGAAAATGGTCAAAATGCACCTACCACTTCAATTGGGTTGCCCTAAGTGATGTACACTGCCCACCACTCGCGATGGAACAACCCATTTTTCTGTTCAAACTAGGGGGCAAAATAGTCTGAAAAATCTTTCAGATTTGTGATCAGGACCACCAACTTACTTCAGATACACTTTTTCCCTGAAAAAATGTCAGTTCTGAAAAATCCGAATTTGTCTTACTTCTCATGGAAACACCCCCGTACCTTCCGTAATCATTGGATCATTCGGATTTTTCAGGACTGAATTTTTTCTAAGAAGGAAGGGTATCTGTAGTAAGTTGGTGGTCCTGATCACGAATCTGAAAGAATTTCGAGCGTATTTTGCCCCCTAGTATGTTTTACCGTAAAAATGGGTTGTTCCACCGCGAGTGGTGGGCAGTGTATATCACTTAGGCCAACCCAATTGAGGTGGTAGGTGCACTTTGACCATTGTCATCTGTTCTGGGAGTTTCATCATTCTACTTCAATTATGACGGAAGATACGGGGGTGTTTCCATGAGAAGTGAGGCAAATTCGGATTTTTCAGGACTGAAATTTTTTCAGGGAAAAAGTGTTTCTGTAATGAGTTGGTGGTCCTGATCACGAATCTGAAAGAATTTCGAGCATATTTGGCACACTAGTATGTTTTACCGTAAAAATGGGTTGTTCCATCGCGACTGGTGGGCAGTGTATATCACTTAGGCCAACCCAATTGAGGTGGTAGGTGCACTTTGACCATTTCCATCGGTTTTGAGAGTTTCATCATTCTAACTCAATTATTACGGAAGATATGGGGGTGTTTCCATGAGAAGTGAGACACACTGTATGCTCAGCTACTTTTACACGTGATAGTAAATTAAAAATGCAAGCTTATTTTCATAAAGATTTTTTAAGTTTATTTTATATTGTACTTTTTAGCATTATAATTGGTTTAATTATCTGCCCTAATAGGTTCGCCAGGCGGCCAGAGGTTGGTACGTTAGTGGCATGTGTATTATTTAATGGATAGGTACGTACATGTCAAGCTTCTAAAATTATTTGACTACCTGACTGCCAGTTTTTCACAATTTGTATAGATTTTCTCAAAGGTACAAAATGTAATGTAATGTAAAGAATTATTTTTAAAACATGCTTTTAATAATATTTTGATTTTCAAAAGTTGCCTGTTTTATATTCTAAATATTATATTTTAGTTCGATAGTTTATAATTATAATTTAAAAATATGTTTTGAGATTACTTTATTCTATGTGTTGATATTGATTGATATCACCGTGCTTTGCAGTCAAATGATAACACACCTTGTGAAAATGGCACTCAATAGTTTCCGGTTTGAAAGAATGCTGATCGTAATGAAGAATACCAGATGGAAAATTGATTGCGAGAAATCGAATAATGATCGTTATTCACTACTTTCAACTAATGATAAAATTTCGATATTACTGTTCAATTATTAAATTCCATAATGTCATCCCAGTGGGCTCTATGATTGACAGTCTAACGGTGCGAGTCAATTATGATGATAACGAAGGTAGTATATATTATTATATATATATTATTATATATATCACACATATTTATAACGGTGCGAGTCAATTATGATGATAACGAAGGTAGTATATATTATTATATATATATTATTATATATATCACACATATTTATAAATCATTGATGAAAACAATTGATGAGTTCAGCATGACCAAAAGTGATTTCGCGCAGTTTGCAACATTGTTTGTCCATCATCTTTTGGGGGCATACCCACCATATCGCTGACTCTCATTGAGATCTTCTAATGCGAATCGAATATAATAAAAGAAAAAAAAAATACGACAAGTACAGCACAAAAATATAATTACGCAAAATATGAAAATTACACTATTCGCCTCCACAATATGTGGCCAAATTATATGAAGAACCTGTCATCTGATACTTGAAAAAAAATTAAACTTTTTGATTGATGAGTTGAGCAAAATATGACCGAATTTATTCTGAAACTTTGATTTTTACATTTAATTGTCCCAGTAGTGTGCTTTATTTTTTTATATTTGTATATAATTTTTGGATTTATATTTTTACCCAGATTTGATATTAGGGTCGAGTACCCACCTATATATGACGATTATTTGTCAATATAATTAATTTCATTTTTAAATGTCCTGTTTACTTAAATTGTATTCTTATATGTATGAATTTAACAAAGCGCCTGTACATCCTTATATTCACATTGCTGTATTTATATCTCTATATTTGTACAACTTGTTCCATCTTCATGATTTGTAGCAAATATGATTAATGAAATATGTCCATCTATAAATACCTAACATTTTTTATTATTTCACAACTTTTCATTATCTACTCATCTAACATATAACTATCGTGAAAGTACATTCATACATCATACTTCAAGACCATCTTCGTTTGAATCTCAAACATTTGCATCCTAAGATCTGCTATACCACAATCACCTTGACCAATAAACATAGTGCTTTCGAGGTAACTGTAATTATTATTAATTAATCCGTTTTTACGGATTCTTATGATTGTACCTCTAAATCACAATCTAGGAAAACGAATCGTCGTGATGAAGAAATTGAAGCTCAGACTTACAAACAGTCGATATAAACTCGAAGATTCTACACATATATTCACTTTTTTCTACTCATGTTTATTGAATGATAATTTTTTAACCGCATACCGTACACGGAAGTGATAGTTTTTCACTCTATAGATGAAAATGGATTTTTTACACTTATGACAGTTAATCTCAATACTTGTGAGATTAACTCCGCTCGTGGACAAACTCTCACATCACGAAAAAACAGTATTTTCATCTTTTGTTCAAAAATATACTACCTATTCATGGATCTATTTCGCAGCTATTGAAAAACAATAATTGAGAAAATTTCATAAATGTATTTTCAACCAATTAGAATTTTGTTTACGTTGCTTTATAGCAACGGGAGATTATCGCGATAATTTTATCAGTTTTTATTAACTTAATGGAATTAATAAGTATAAATTTTTCTGTCAAATGGCCTTTTAATGTTCCTGAAATTTTAGTAATAAACCTGAGTTAGTAACAAGTAAAATCAATTTCTTTGTAAATATATAGTGCGTCATATTTAACTAAACTTATCGGAAATTGTTTTTTAGGTTTCATTTGAAACATGTAGACATGTAATCAGATGATATGGTTGAAAACGAATTAATGTTATTAACGATCCTGAAAAATATCAAAGCATTCATAGGTAGAGTGTCAGATGATATTTCGTCGATTACCAAATGAGATGAAGCCAGAAAGCAAAGCTCACAGCTGAGAGGGCAAGCCATGAGACTGAGATCAAATAAATTCCTTGGAAATACATTAAGTAACGTTCAGAATTTGACCATATTCTTGGATTCAACATCAAATTAGCAATCGCATCATACTCTTGCAGATTTTTATAATATGTATTGAAATAGTTTCGATATTAAACAAACACAATTTTCAAATGTATATTATATTCATTTTAGAAAATGATGAATAATTCATTCGAATTATCATAGTTGAGAAATTTTGTTTAGACTAATAATCAAAATAACATTTCTGAGGTCATACTGGAATGTAAACATCCGCAGGTGATTCTTGAATTTACATGAAAAGATTCCCACATATGGTGCATCTGTTCACAAACACGTGATTAAAGTATTTTTCCTACGAGCGTGCGGAAAAGTTACTTTTCCGCACGATTTTTCGTTTTGAAAGTTGTACTTTTCCGTACGATTTTACTTTTCCGCACGATTTTTACTTTTCCGTACGATTTTTACTTTTCCGTACGATTTTTACTTTTACGCACGATTTTCTCTTTAAAGCACAATATTTACTTCTATATACTATTTTGTACTTCAACCATTAAACTTAAAAAGTCGGTCACTCTACTAAAATACTATCAAATACATTGACAATAATAATGGGCTTGACAGGAGACCTGTGGTGATAATTATTGTTGGCACCAAAACGTACCCATAGCAACAGTCGCTATAAACTGACAGTCAACAAAAAAGCAATTCAGGCGTCCTTTTTCTGTATACCCAATTCCAATTAAAAATGGACAATTCCGAAAACTTTGAAGGTCTTCCCCCGGAGATAATTGATGCGGTTAGAGAGGCGACCAATTCCTTAGTTCCGCAGAAGTCAGAAGAGAGGTACAAAAAAGAATTTCGAGTATTCGAGGACTGGTGCAACCAAACAAAAGTATCCACCATAAAAGAAGAGGTAATATTAGCGTATTTCCACAAATTATCAAAAACATACGCTCCATCGACTCTATGGTCTAAATACTCCATGCTAAAACTTGTCATAAAACTGGAGAAGGATATCGACATCAGTAAATATTATAAATTAACATCTTACTTAAAGCGAGTCAACGATGGATACAAACCGAAAAAATCCATGGTTTTAGAGCAAAACGATGCCGAAAATTTCATCTTTAATGCTCCAGATAACATATATTTAATGACCAAAGTAGCCACTATCTTTGGATTAGCTGAAGCTTGTCGTCGTGAGGAGCTAATGAAGATTACCACCGATGATATAGAACACAATGGCAATATTCTGATAGTTACAATACCTTGTACAAAAACCAACAAGCCCCGAAAATTTGTTGTTTGCGATCCAGGAGAGAACAAACCAAGCTACATTAACTTGTATCAAAAATATAAAGCGCTTCGTCCCAAGAACTGTCCAAATAAAAGATTTTTTTTATATTATACAAACGGGAAGTGTACAAGCCAAAGCGTTGGAATCAATACTTTCGGTAAAATGCCTTGCAAAATTGCGGGTTATCTTGGATTGAAAAATCCAGAGTTATACACCGGGCACTGCTTCCGAAGGTCATCGGTAACTCTTTTGGCAAACTCTGGCTGCAATATAACAAACATTAAAAGACACGGTGGATGGAAATCAACCAGTGTTGCCGAATCGTATATTGAGGAATCCATAGAAAATAAACGGAAAATCGCCGAGAATATTTTTAAAATGCCTTCCAATGCAGTAGTGACGTCCAAGATGCAAGTAACTTCCTGTTCACAATCGTTTCCATTTGAAAAACCGTCCTCCAGCACACAAGTTGCATTTTCATCAAGTGAGTCCGCTGCTGTACCGATGCTACCAGAAGCGCAGAAGGAAGAGGGATCTTGTAATGTGTTACAACCTGTTCAGACCAATCTACCTTCCTCCATTCACTACACTAGTAATACTCAGCAGCAAACTGATCAAGGCATTTCTGTAGTGGGCCAAACACTAACCAATCAAATCCAAATAAGAAACGACGTTCTTCAAGATGTTGCGGCATCTGCTATATTGCCGCATGCAACAAACACAAATTGCACTTTCCATTTCAATATTTACCATCGTTAATTTGTTCGTTATTGTTATTTAAATATTTTTCAAATAAATTTCCTATTATAACGATAAACGATTTCATTATTTTTCAGTGCATAAAAAAATCGTGCGGAAAAGTTACTTTTCCGCACTAGTGCTGAAAAGTTACTTTTCCGCACAATTTTTGTATTGTTGAAAATGAGGATATTTAGGACTGACCGAATGATCTATGTAACTATTCTGTCTTATGTGTCATTTTGTAGCATTATTATAAAATCTTGGTTATTAAAAATTTTTTTTTTCATAATCAAGATGGACAAAAACACTCGTAGGAAAAATATTGTACCTAACTCTTACGGAAAATGTCTTTTCCGCCCTTAACGGCTTGCCCGAACTCCGCTCCGCGTCGTTCGTGCAACTGCCGTCGCGTGCGGAAAAGTACTACTTTCCGCACTTGTTAGGTAAATAACTATATTAATTTATTATCGAATGAATATTACGCCGGTTTATGAACTTTCAGCTTTTACTTAAATTATGTGAATGTTGAAATGAAAATAGAATTGGATCCGGAATATTGTGTAGATTAATATCACATTGTTTATATAGTATGTGAAATAAAATCACCATGTCCCATTGGGACAAAATTTATTAGAGGCTGAAAATTGTACTCTTAGCTCCAACTACCACCACCTGAAAACCACACCCCCTCAAAAAGAGGAATTCAGTTTTATCTTGTATTCTCTTTCTCTCTATAAAAACTTGCAAAATATTTGAGATTTTACGTAGTACGTAGTTTTCGAAATATTCACTCTGAATAGATGTTAGACGTCCGATAAACACCTCCGAAAATCACCTCATCAAATTATATTCCCAATGGATTAGGATGTATGTTTGCTGTGAATTTCAGATACAATTAATCCTAAGGTTTGATTATACCTATCTTTTTATACATATTTTTCTACTAGTTCATGTACATATATGTATATTTAATGCTTAGTCTTGTAAGTGTGAGATCTATACTCAAGTTGGAGCCCATTCCTCACAAAGAATGAGCTCCTTTTTATGGTTGAGTGGAAGAGCAATAAGCGATCTAATCGTGGAATTGAACTCTGCCATTTGAGTGTCATATCGACATAATTTCATTTATGTATTATGCTCTGTATGTCTAATCAATAAAATCATTTATTATTATTATTATTATTATTATACCTAATGTCTCTATAAGTCGAAACGTTCGCATGAAATTCAGGAGAAAACAGGAGAAAAGGAACTTTTCTTTATCCTCAGGCGAGAGTCAAACTCTGGAAATGATTTTCGTCAATAAAATTTAAGGAGTACTTTTTTTCGATCTGAATGTATAAAGCTTGAGTGAAACCTAACTGCATATATAGGGTAGGTGAAACGTTTCTGAAAATTACAGAGATTAACGAAATACTTCAGGTATTCAGGTAAATAAAAAAAGGCCAAGGTCTGCTTAACCAGTCAGCCCATAAAGTAACCCCCCCTCGTTAATTTTTGAACGGAATGCAATTTTTCTTCGATTTTTTGGAAAACATTGTGGAAACCAAATGAGAAGCATCAAGAATCAGTTATATAATCTAACCTAAACTATTCTTAACCTAATTCTAACCTACACCTACAGCTAAACTGCATGGAGTATGTTCTCACTACATTGCCATTAAAATGTTGCTCACAGCTAATACCAATAACCACTTGAGCTCGACAACAAACTCTACTCTCTAGCATGATCATGACATCCTCACAAAATCTTGGCTCTCTATTCAGTGCCAAGTAAAATTAAGTTATATACAAAGCTGAAGTTCAGCCAGATTTGGAATACTGTTGACCTGTTTGGAAGCAATTCTCAAAATCGTGAAGAGATAGGCATTTTGAATTCATTTCTATGTCGAACGGGAAAGTCACCGGATCCATGGAAAATTACACAAAACCGCTAGTACCCCTATTTATTGTACTCACCCCAACACCAGCAACTTTGACACAGACATGGAACATCTGGCACTCGGTATCTGCGTCTGCGTAGTATCCACCTAGAATCTTATCTCTGCAAGAAAAGGTTGTATCCGGCATATTTTCCAAGCTGTAAGTAGGAAATGGCCGGTGATTGAAGAACTGAGCCTGGGCCCAACTCAGACATAAACCTGAAAGAAATGAAAGTGTCTTGTCACATCAGTTTTCAAAACATCAAAAGTTCGGGACGTAATGTTTCGTACCAAGCATTAAAGCGTTTCGTTATTTCTGAAACACTATAATAAAAAAAAAATACTAACTGGCATTCTTCAATTCTGATCTGAGAACCACTTATCGATAAAACTCGATGACCAATTTCTGGAGAAATCGACGATAACTCTTCACCATTAGTCACCTGGTTTTGCTATAAATTCATTAACCAGCTCTATGACATTAAAATAAGTGATTCGTAACTCAAGAATTTGGAAATGTTTGTAATTAATGACAAATTCATTTAAATTTTTGACGATATAGAAACTAACCCAATATTACCTGAATGTGACACTACCGGTTGGCGGAAAGAACAGATTTTGATTTTTTTTTTAGTTTATTCATGATTGAATAAACCCGAAAAGATTGTTTTCAAAATCCTTGAAAGCCTCACATCCTAGGATTCTGATCGGAGTAGAAGTGAGACACTTCATTTATATGACTCGGCATGAAGACTGTATGTTTTTTTTATAAGATTCGATCAGTAAACAACTTTCGCAGAAATACAAGGCAATAGTAATTTCTCTTTTAGGTCAGCATCATCGTGTGTACAAAACAAATTTCAAAGTGATATCTTCAAATATTACAAATTAGTAACGATGACAAATATTTAAGGGTCACCAGGTATAAGACCATAATATTAAAAGTTTCACTTTTTCGTACGTTTAATTTTTTTTTGAAGATTGGGCATTTTTAACTTGAACTAAATAGACTGCACTTCCATTACGTCAAGTTACTGAAGTTACTGTCTGTAATGGGCGACATTTAATATAATTACTTATGTAATGTCGAGAACACAACATTCCAATATAGAAAGCTATAATCATTATTCGAAACAAATCAATCATCAGAGAGAAGAAAAAATCAATTATGCAAATGTTTTTATTTATGTATGAGATCAAAGTCGAGCTGTAACAACATTAACATTACTTTCTAGAGAATGCAAGAATAATCCTACGCAAGCGGTAAGGTACAATATATTGTGAGAAAAGATTCTTATCAAATATTTAATTGAAGGGTACGTCTCATGTGCGAAACTATTACACAAACATCTCCTTCGGTTCTGAGCACACAATACCTAACACTGATTCTTTGTTTCAAAATCACACCATGATTTGCATCTATAGACAATAAGTAATTAAAAAAACCTGTTCTATAAATCGATCAATCGATGGTCACCAATCGATCTGCAGAAGTCTGAGGTTCGTTAATATACAGGGTGTTTAAACTAGAACTGGCTACCCCCAGAAACAAAAACACCTTAAAGACTATTTTGAAGGTGAAAAACATTTCAAAGTGTTACTTGAACTCATATTTTGAACCTCTAATCCAAAAAATACTGTGAAATTGTCTTTAATCCTCTGTGCAATTACTTGAATTTCCATAGTTAGTTTTTAAAATATTCAGATTTGACTCCCCAATTTTTTTTAATTGAAATTGTGGTCAAGTGATACCTCATTTCGAAGGGTATTCAATTGTCTATACAGCCATGTAAATTTTTTTGAATTTCATTCACGAACCATAAAAAAAATTGCAAAATGTTAATACTATCACGAATACTATAAAATTCGCTGTATATTCAATGCACCTTAATTTTTTTTTTGGTTCGTTTACCAATTTATTTGTCATACGTGATTCTTTTCAACAATTTGAAAATAATTTTTTTATAACGCATGAACGACATCCAAAAAAATAGACATGGCCCATCGACAATTAAATAACCTTCGAAATAAGGTATCATCTGACCCCCCATTTCATTTAAAAAAATTGAGGGGTTGTTGTTACTTTGAGGGGGGTGAAGGAGGGATAATTTTTTTATGACACAGAGTTTCTTTTCGAAAACATAAATCGACATGTTTCAGGGTTTTCTTAATAGTGGCTAATAACGTAGAAAATGGATTTATCCTTTACTTTAGGACCTCACTGTATAATTTATTGGACGTTCCATAGCAAAATGATATATTTGAAGATTCAGCAACCTCCACCAAAAATACCTTTGATATCTTAAAAGGTTAAATAATTTTCAATTCGTGAAAGATAATAATTATCCAAACAAGAAATATACTTTTCAAAGATATCATTTTATTGAACTGAATTTCACAGGTTTCCTGTTTTTCAATGTTTGAACAAGGATATTGGATTCTACAGTTGCACTTTCGTCTATCGGAATGCGTTCTTCATTCATTCACGACTTTTTTAATGAAATTTGATTAATACAATATCAGCAGAGAATAATTAACAAGCCATCATAAATTACAGTTTATAAGTAGATACCACAAAAATTCTGAAAAAATACCAAAACCAATACTGCTTTTCAATTTTAAGATGAATTTCAATATGCAACTATTGGTGAAATGTCATAATACAATTTGAAGAATAGAACAAAAAATAAATAAGAATTGTCGAATGTATAACGAAATAATGCTAGAGCGTAAAAAGTTGTCGAAATGTAAACATGTTTCACTTCAATGTCAGACATCAAATGTTGTCAAAGGTACATTCAATTCATCAAACCATTTTTGTATTGATACCAAGACAAAGGTGTTAACATTTTAATAGGTAAACGACATTTTAAGATATCCTCGTATAATCGGTTGCAAAAATCTATTTTTCTGACGAGCGTGCGTAAAGCAGTACTTTTCCGCAAGCATTTGCGTGCGTAAATTTACATTATTAAATTTGATATTTGATATATGAAGCTCGTAGGAAATATTTTGTTCCTAACATACGCGAAAAGTGCATTTTTCTCGCGTCGTTCGTCTAACTGTATTTGTGTGCGAAAAGTAACCCTTTGTGCAATTTCAAAATTTTTGCTCATTGAAGAATTACAAAAATCACTCCTAACAACCCTTTTTGTGTTCACCAGCAGCAGTTATAATCCAATAAAACTTCTAGTTTCCTCGCAGAAAAACCGACATAATATCCTATTGGCCAATCACTGAACTCACCTAAGAATAACAAAACACTAACACCCTTCATCGTAGCTAGTCGAATAATGACTGAAAAACCAAAGAACGATGAAGATGCATCTTGAAGATGGGTTCCACAAACAGTGAAAGGATGTCCTTTGCGGGGGTTTGTCGGGGCGGAGGGGGTTTTGGCGAAGGATATTCCGCCAGAAGATGTACTCTCGCGGATGTCTTGGATCGTAACTCGTTAGATAATGATTGTTTGCATGTCTGTAACTAGGTAGCCTATTGCGGTATTGATGATTCGATGGAAGTCGAAGAATAAATCAGTTACTTTCAAGATTCTTGTAACATCGATGTATAATTCGTGAGAATTCTGGTACATACGATTTTAATACTTATTCAATATAAGGGACACAGGAGACATGAGATTTTTATATTTATCAGATTTTTTTAAACTCCAGTTTATTGTACAGTTGTGTTCATTGAAGTGTTGTACATCAATTGTATGCTGTCTAAACTTCAGAGTACAAAAAAGTGTTGTACAAGGTTTTGATTACCAAATAACTGCTGTGTTTCTTGATTGAAATGGCGTTCAATCAAGAAACACAGGAGTTATTTGGTAATCACAACCTTGTACAACCCTTTTTCGAACTTTGAAGTTTAGACAGCATACAATCGCTGTACAACACTTCATTGAACACAACTGTACATGGGGGGTGGCTCATCCAAAATTTTCCACCTCTTGCCGGCCATTAAACAAAGGACCCCGCACATTTTCTATGCAAAATAGCTTTCGGCTAATTTTGCCGAAATTTTGATAAGCTTTCGACTTATTTTGCCGATATTTTGTAGATTTTGGCATCCTTATTACATAGTCCAATTCGCAGATCAATCACATCACCAGTTTTCGATATACAAGGTATGAAATATTCGATTTTCGCTAGTTTGGGTTTTATGAATCAGTTTAATTTTTGTGCTGTAATTCGAAATCTGGCTTGCTTAGAAATTAACTCATCGCTTCTTAATTATTGCTCATGAATCTTTCTATTCGCATAAAAAATTATTTCGGGTATTTCATAACAGCATGACAATACGAATGTTTATAGAAATAGATGAATATCATTTTGATTTATACTCAATCCATTAAAATAGGAAAACGCCAATTTTTTGAAAAAGTATGGGACTTCATGAATTACATGACGTTTCATAAGATTGCCTGTCCAACAGTATACAGTTTTCAATATACATGGTTATAATTTAAATGCGTACAACTGCTATATCTCATGAACAAAATTATATAACTATTACGAATTGTCCATAACTTCTGCTAGGATATGAAATTAAAACTGAAATCTACCCCCATCAACCCCTCTTATTTCCAAGCACCACCACTCAAATAACTTTAATATATCCCTACTTGTTATACCTCATTGAATAATAGCTGGTGAAATATGATCTCTGTGGTATTATTTATATTTCGAACATGGTGAACCAACAAAAGTGATTCATTGTCAATATAATTCTGGTTGGGGATGACTGTGCATGGGGCTTATGTGGGGGGTTTGAAGGACTGGAGCCATTTTTTTTTTCAGTGTGGACGCTGATTTGAGCACGAACAGAATGCGCGTACGGTGCTCGGTCCGATCCGTGTTTTGTCGATTTTTTCGTGCTCAGTGTGGACTGTGAAAGTGAACGAATATGCACGAAAAAAGTTGGGAAAACTGGCGAAATTATTATCGGAAATATCCGTGAAAATAGTGAAAAGTATCTGACCGTCAAGCTTGATAGAGAACGCGTAGGAATTCTGAAACATTTCCAACGGTTCCAGAGATATATATAATATAAATGTTTTACTCCCTGCCCCCCCCCCCCGCCCCCAACCCCAAAATCTAGATAGAGAACTCATACGAATTATGAAAATTTTTCAATAGTTTAAAATATGTAATTTTTTGATATTTATTTTTTATGAAGCACAAGAGTTTGTTGTATACAGTATCGGAAACTTTTCATCTGGGGTGTAGACAGAAATCTATGCGAGCAACAAGGAATACAATGATATGATAATACCACATAAATAAGAGAGACGCACTACTGCGCGACTCTCCTGTTGCTTCGCCTGACGAAATAACAACTCACGTCGATATCCCTTCCTCGAGCGAGTCGAGGAGAAATTGTAATGCTCTCTCAACATATAGCAAGCTATTCTTTACGCTCTCATGAAACCACCATTCCCAAGACGAAAACTTTCCGATACTTTTCCGATATCCGTAGAATAAATAAAATATCTTGATTCATTTAAAAATATGAACGTTCTTAAAATCAGACGTGGAATCATCTGCGACTGAAAGACAAACTTTAATCGCTAGTTTCCATTTTTCAATTATTAAGAGAGTTTCCCTTTTCATCAAAAAATATGTTTTCATGAAATCAGTAAATTTTAAATATAGAACATTGTCCAGAAGGTAATCATTTATTCGTGGAGGTTTAATAAGAATTACTGGCTTTACTTGGAACCATTTTTCACCACTATTATCCTCAAACAGCAATTTCGCAATCATAAGTATACCAATAAAGAAATCTGTTCTAGTAATAATAGCTTGTTTGTTTGTAATCTCCGATCAATTTACATCACTCTTGACATTTTTGAATAGATATCCATCAACAAGAAATGAATGAACATAATTTAACAATGGTTTTCCTGACGATTTTCTAATTCATTTAAATTACCCTACAACGCAAGGTCAGATTTGTAAATAATTTTGCATTTTTTTATGCAGTTCTATTTCTACGTCGCTCAACAATTTATCAATGTATGACTTTTCATTGGAGCATGTGTATTAATTTGTCACTGGTCAGTTTTGTTTGTAAACGACATTTAAGAATAACCATTTATGATACAAGTGTGAAAAGTAGTTGTTCAAAACACCGGTGTGAATATGATGCATCCGATATAGAAGAAGTGGAATTGGCAATGCCTTTTACCAGAAAAATCCAAAAAATGCTGATTGGCTTGAATATCAATTGATTTTTTCCACTCAATTACTTTTCAAAAAAAAAAAAATTTCAGAATTTGTTCTAACCGTTATCCGACTGAATCCCTACGAGCAATCCTCAGACGTTTTCAGAAGAATTGATGTACGAGTTGTAAATGACGAGAGTTTTAGTTTTTAACATGCGATCCCAAGCACGGTCCAGAATTCCAACTGAAAATGTGTCCGGTCCAAGTGTGCCGGTCACCCATCCAACCAATAACCGCTTCCACGGTTTTCGCACTTACTATTTTACTTTTCGCATTGTTAATTTATTTTTCGAATTGTTAATTTATTTTTGGCGTTGTTAATTTATTTTTGGCATTGGTGTTTTGAAGTGACGTTTTTCACATTAAAATAATAACTGAATAATAGAACATTTTGGCTGTCAGTGTCAAAAAAAAAATGATACACTCAGTAGTTGTAGTGTTCTTTTTCTTCCTCGGAAGTTCGGATATTTCTTTGAGAATTGTATAAAACATACTGAAAGAAACAGAAGTTGAAAAGTTTCGGGAGTGTTTGTACTTGATGCAGGTGAGTAAGGGGCCCAGTGTTGCCAGGAACTTAAGAATATTATCACCAGATCTGAATGTTAAAAATCACCAGAAATCTACCTACGTTAAAGTACTACGTGTGTACAAATTTCCAAGCCCGATCTGAATAATGTTGATGATTTACTGGCCAATTATTGAATAGACTGTTTCAGCCTAGGCTAGTTTACAAAAATGTGTATTGATGCCATATATGTAATGGTTTATAAAAAGGTGTGACTCATATAGACTAATGGGTTCTTCCTTCTGGTATTGTACCTGGTCAACTAGAATTATTCAAATCAGAAACTCACCTTGAATCACATCTCTCGTATCTTTGTTGATGATGAGATGAATTTAAATAAAAAACAGGTTCAGTGAGATAATGGTTGACTGTAAATAAGTTTCCATTGTGTTTTTTTTTAAACTTGATTGACAATAACATTAAATAACTTTGTTCTTAAAATCATTTTGTTCTTAATGATCAACAAAATAATTGGTTCCAAAAATATAATAGACCAGTGAAATTGTCATAAATGCTTCCATTAATTGGGGTACTTCAAGATTTTTTGGATATGTTGTCTTGGTTGGTATATACTGTTGCAATAGATATTCACGATATAAAAATCGTAAAGATTACCATATGATATGGGGGATTATCGTAATTTGAATTTACAATACGAATATAGTACAATATTTTACCTACTACCAACAACTTTAGTTATCTACTCAAAATTAGTTATTATTCCTGAAATTAATGATATTGGTATCATGTATCAAGCAAGCGTTGCAAAAGTTTGAAGAATACGCCATCATTGTTGATTTTTCCTACGAGCGTGCGCAAAGTGAAACTTTTCTGTATACGTTTGCGTGCGCAAAGTTACACTTTTCTGCATGCCGTGCGAAAAAGTAAAACTACTCGAAAACACATTGGTAGGAAAAATTTATGTTTATTTTAGTACCTGTAGAATATTATATGCAATGTGAGAAACCGTTTTACCTTTTAATCGTAATTCCGATAGTTATATTTCAACTTAAAACAAAAAAAACTTATATTTTTGTAAGTACTTTAGTTGTTTAATGTTTAAATCTCCGCTTCGCATCGTTCGTCCAACTGTTTTTGCGTCCGGAAAAGTAACACTTTGCGCACTTGTCAGGGAAATAACTATATGGTAAAACTGTTTTTTAACTCATTTCACTTGTTTTGCTGACTTATCATCTGTAGTCTGATTTGAACTCGAACCTATAGAAATCTGGGGTCCTGGAATCCTGCCATTCAGATCATGCTGGTCAATAAACAGGGTGTTTCTGAATTCAATACAAATTTTGAGGGCGTATTCCGGGGGTAAAAAATGAGACTTATTTTTCCCAAAAACATGTGTCAGCAACCGCTTTATTTCTGAGATCCAGGTTGTTGAAAATTAAATACTACCTATATTCATGATTGTCCTCTATCTACTCATAAAAATGGTACCATAACTTTTTTTCGTACGGCGATCAGTTTTTGAATAATTATTCAATGAATAATTGTTTCGAGCGAATTTTAGTGTTTTCAAATTAAATTCGGATGTTGACTTTGTAGCTTCCTTTTCGAACAAATGTTTTCATGACCTAATAGAGAAAAAGTATTTCTGGGATGCTGAAAATAAATCAAAAGTGAGCTGGGGCTTCATTAATTTTGAAAGGAAACATTCTAAAATTAAATGTGTTACGCCAACAGATAATTTATCGTTTGATGATTTTATTACATTTTTTTCCAGCATTGCAGACGATATAATAAAATTTTTACCAGACCTGACACAAAACTTCTGAGTTACAAAATAATCCCATTCTTTTTTCTGTTGTATTTGGAAAGGTAATTTTTTTCGCAAAGTTGGATGGTGGCATGTAAATACATATTTTTGACGAAAAAAGTTCAGTTGGAATCTGTAGAAGTACATTCATTGAATTGATTCTGAACTTTCACTCAAGATGTTAAACGCATGTAAATCTAATTAATTTTGGCAGTCCTGACGGGCCCGTGATTTAATTTAAATTCGGTTTGTTTTAATGGTTTTGCCAAAAAACGAGTTTGATTGATGAAAATAAAAAAATATTTCTGAAAAACTAAATATCAATGACCTCAGTATCAGAATTTGAAAAGTATCAATATAATTGTGAAGCCTCTAAAAGACGTACTGTAAAATATTTTTGTAACAGGTTTTCGAGATATTTTCAAATAGGTACTTTGAACTTATTCCGCTTCTTAATAAATGGAATAGATCATCTGTTCCTTTTCAAAATTAATCGAAATCGTTATGAAACAAAGTGGACCAAGTGTTCTATATGCCGATGACATGCACAATACACGAGAAATTTCATTTGAAGAAATTGGTATGGATATTCCTGACATAGTTACATTGGCCACTGTGGTATCAAGTTGTCAGATCCCCATTCTAGAACTTTTCATTCACGATTCTTCCCCGTTAATTTCTGCTTTCACTGGCTGATATCAGTGATGTCGGAGCTCTGGAAGCGAAAGCGGTATGAAGTATACTATCATCCGCAAGGCAGTGCACTGGACATGAGGTAGCATTAAAGCATCAAAGGTTCGCGCATGAAATGAGATTTTTACATTTTCGGCTGAGATATTTGTAACGAATAAAGAATGAGTGGAAAAGTTATTTTCTTCATACCCCAACATCATTATTCATTACCTCAACAAATAATAAATCTTCAAAGCCGATAACAACGATGAAGCAAGAACCATTCCACTAATTGAACTTTTTTAACCTCCTTAATAAATTTCCAAGTGTCCAGCCTACTCACGAAATAGACAACGGTAGCCAAAATCTTCAACATCAATAATTTTGTAGCCCAGTTAACCATACTTCTTTCTTAATTATGGATAGCCTGTTTCACATAACTCAAGGTTTAATTAAAAAAAAATACCTCTAAATATTATCTCCAGATATTGTATCGGTATAATATAACCTATAATTTTATAATTAGTAAAATTGATTCATGTGAATCTGACCATACTAAAATGAACATCTAAGTAGCGAAGGTCATTTCGAGCATGGTGCAAGAAGTTCTCCAAGTTCCTAAAACGAAATGAATATTTGCTACATGTAACTGTTCTCACGATCACGAAGTGGCGCAATTAATAATATTTTAAGTAATCGTTAGTAATATCATTTGGTTTTTTATATAAATATTTTAAAATGCACTTTTTTCATTATACACACAGAGAAAAAGTAAGGATTTATGTAAGAAAGTCTTACATAATGTGGATGCCGAACGTAATAAAATAGCTCATCGTTTCATTCCCAATTTGAAAAATTTTAATAACTTACTAATAACAAAGTTGTGATATAAAAAACAAGTTAAGAGTCGTTTTTGAAAGACCTATACTCAAAAGCACCAGATGTGGCGTGATGAATAACAATGTAGTAAACAGACATATGAGAAAGAATGGACTGGAATGGAAAGAATGGAATGGAAAGATGGACAGAATAGACGTTTTATTAGGAAGAAAAAAAGTGCATGGCAAAATATTCGCATACGAATAAACCTTGGACGATTGACATTATAGGAAGTAGACGAATCAAGTTGAACGGAAAGAAATCAAGAATGAGGTAGTAAAACAACGAAATTTTGAGATAAAAACAAAAACACTGACACTATAAAGAAAATGGAAGTCACAGAAGAAAATGTTAATATCTAGAGAGTGAAGAGACCGTCAATCAAAATACCCAAATGACTACAGAACAAGAAAAAGAAGTACCAAATGAAAAAAATTAACTACTTGAAAACATGCCCTTGGCGCATCCATCAACTTGTTCTTAAATTTGATAGAGAATTAATTTGATTGAAAATATGTTGTCGAAAGAATTGTATGTCTTGTGGAAAAATCTTCTCCATTAGTGCTTCTTAGTATCAACTTCATATTCACATTCCTCCACTTGGGGAGAATAGCTATCAAGAAATTGTGGAGGGGAAAACTCAAATAACATTTCAAAAAAACAAATATATCCGAATCAAAACAAAATTCTGCTATTTGGTTACAGGGAGCAATTGCAATTGTATCCTATACAATGAAGAACATTGTAGAAGTATCTGCTTGATACAATACGACACCCGTCCCGCTATTAGCCAAGGGAGTATTTTAGACAAGTTTTTTCCGTGATGGCAGCGTAAGACTTTTGTTATTAAAAATGTATAGTTTAAGGAGGAAAGAACACTATTATAATTGACATCGAAACAAGAGATATACTACAACGCTCACGATTATGATAGGTTAATGCTTCTCTAAATACGAATTATTTGAAATTATTATTGATAGTGAACATGAACAACTTTTTCCAACAACGTCTACTTTTTTGTGTACATTGTGTGCCTAAAGAATCACAGTATTTCATTATCAACGTACAATTTAATTATTAAACGGACAAGCGTAAAAAAGTGCACTTTTTTAACAGTTGTTGCTAGCCAACAGAGTATTGTTCGAATGTAGGCTTTCACGGCTGAAGTTAACGTTTTTGTTGGTTTCCAAGTGTTGCCGTGGTCTTCTTTGGTTAAAATCTAGAAACGATTCAATTGCAACCGCTCCACTGAAGATGACTGCGCAGTTGCAGTTGAAACGTTTGGAGATTTCAACGAAAGAAGACCACGGTAAAATCCGGAAACCAACCAAAACAGAGTATTGTTCGATTATTTTTAAGAAAAATCTAAGATAAGGAAGTTCTTCCCAATGGACTAGTTATTCGAATGTTAAGGCAACGTTAATGAAAATATCTATGAAACAGAGACTGATCGCCAACCTTTCTGCGATGTTCCTTTGGAAGAGAAAGCGGTATGAAGGATACTATCATTCGCAAAGCTGTGCACTGGACATGAGGTAGCTCCCAACAAATCATTGATGTGAAGAAGGAACAGTGTTGGTGCTAGAATGGATCCATGTGGAACCCCAGCATTTATTGGTAGAGTATCGGATGATACTCCATCGGTCACCACGTGGAGAGATCGGTCTGAGAGATAGCTGAATAGCAAGGAACACATCTGGGAAGGGATGAAAGTTTTGCTAGGAGTCCTTAGTACCACACGTGATCAAACGCATTGGAGATATCTAGTACAACGGCGAGAGTTTAACCATATTTTTCTATAGATGGCTACCAAATATGTGAGACATAAACAAGCAGGTCACCTGATATCTGATGCCGGAAACCATATTGTCGATTATTGATAATTCCTGGGCATATCCTAGATATTGCATGAGCTCGATGTTGATAGCTTTCTCCATGATCTTCGAGATAACAGATAGTAGTGCTGTAGGTTAGTTGCTGGGTAGAGTCTTTTTTCCTATTTTGTAGACTGGTTGTACTCTTGCAATTTTCTAGTTGGGCGGAAATACCACCAAATTATAAGAGAGGTTGAATAACTTACAAAGAACTGTTAGTGTTAGTTTGAGAGCACAATTTTTTAGGACGATTTGTGGAAATCCGTCACATCCACTAGCTTTTTTGGTGTCAAGACCCAGCAAAATGCGTCTAATAGTTCGCTGGCGTATGCCTGTCAACAGGGATGGTGTTCTGCGGGGTTGTTTTCCCAATGAATCCAGCCCAGAATTTTGCAGCAAACATGTTTGCAAAGATATTGGTTTTCTCCTGAAGCGTTCGTTGCTAATGTTCCATCTTTCTTGGTGAGGGAAGAACATGAGCTGGAATTAAAATTTCTTTCAACAGCTTTGGCAAATGACCAAAAAGAACGGGACCCGTTAGGACACTCAACGGGCTTTGTTTCTTGTTTCAACATATTCCGATCTAGTCTCAGTGCCCTGATTTTCTCCAATGACATATTACGGCTAGACTGCGTTATTAACACTTTTAGCTGCGGTCAACACAGGGTCACATTCTGAGCACAAGGTCTTTTTCCGCTTGTTTCGCGGCAACTATCTGCTTATTTACATTGTATATAAGTAGATAACTGAGCAGAAACTCAGCTTTGCCGATTTTTGGCTTGACTGGCAACTATGTTCCGCGAAACAAGCGGCAAAAAAAATTGTGCTTAGAATGTTACCGCTGCTCGAAATGTTTATAACGGAGTCTAGCCGTAACATGGTTGGTTGATTGGATGGTTTTTTTCAACCATCGACGGTATGCTGCCTGTTTGAGGGCGGCTGAATCGTAGTGCCATATGAGACGAGACAGCAATGAGCTGCTCGATGGTGTAGAAAAAGATCAAAGAGTGGAGATGAGGAGATGAGGTTGTGATCGGAGTTCCTAAGAGGAGCACAAACTTCTTTACTGTGTGGATCAGGATTGTTGGTGACAAAAAGATCAAGTGTATTGGCATACTGGTTGGTGACATCAGGAATGCGTGTTGGCAGCTCGACCAGTTGCTCCAGACCATAGCGAAGGCCTTGGCTTAACGTCCTGCCTCGACTGTTTTGTCGGAAAATTGAAGCCATTGTGTGTACATTGAAATTTCCCAATATAATAACTTCAGCTGTTGGATGGTTTTGCTAGATGAAGTCTAATTTGAGGTGTGATAACTCAAATAGGTCAGTATGGGATAGTTCATTAGGAGATAAGTAAAGGCAGCAGAGGAATTTGGTCTATTTGGTATCAGCTAGCTTGAAAACCATCACGTCAAAGTCTTTCGGCTCCAAACTCTTTTCGCGTTGGCATGATATAGGTTAGTCTTAGAGTAAAGACAAATACCATATTTTAATCTGAACCGGGAAATGGAGTTCGCAACCAGGGCATAGCATGTGGACTTTGTTGGTGGAGGAGTTTACTTGTGTTTCTGTTAAAGCCAGAATATTGGTTTTTGGCCTCTTGTGGGTGTTGATGGACATCATTGATGTTCTTGTTGAGTCCACGAATGGCCTAATAATTTATTTTTTATTGATTTGACTGGTACTGTCAATAGTCGAAAGTCGAAGAGTCGAAGTCGAAGAAGAGTGGGTGACATACGTAGACGGACTCAGTAGTTGAACTTTTGACTGTGCCTGGGCTCGCACGTTAAAACGTTAGGCTCCATCTCTCCTTGAATTGTTATAATTTTTTCCAAATGATTCTTTGAAAAACTAGCCTTCGACTCCAGCCCTAACGATTTCGTGACAGGCTGTTTTATATTCGGCTAGCCAAATCCAAATAGGAGGAAGAATCGTATACAAGAACAACCATCTTCCAATATTCAAATCATCGTCATTAATGAAACAAGACACGCTCGTTAAGCATCTTCGAACTTTAAAAACAAGTGAAAGCAATATGAGAAGGTCAAATTAGTCGTGATTTTTTTTTAGTCGGTCTAGCGAAGATGAGTTTTAGCGAGCTATTCCCGTGTGAATGCGGCTTTGATCGGCGTTTGTTTTGGAGGATATAGAATGCGGATTTTAATCAGAAGGATTCAAGGATGACACGTTTTTCCGTACACCGTCATGTGCGAGAGAGAGGACACGAGGAGATGCGTTATCGTATTTATAATAATGTGAACAGTGGTTCAAATGTACTGTTATAAATGCTTTTTATAGTAGCAGGATGTGAATTTTATGTAATGTCAAGATGCAGTTCAAACATACTGTACGCAATATTTTTCATGGAAGCAGTATGTAGATCTTGAGGTAATGTCATAATTTTGTTGAAATTGTAAGGAGGGTAACTTGGCACCGATTTATATCAAATTCTGTCTAACGTTTCCTCATTTGTTAATTTTTTCAATTTTACTTTTACGAACAATCCTCTGTGATTAACCAAATGTATTTTATCACTATTAGATTATATTCGCTTCATTAGCTCGGGGCGAAGAAATCGAATAAAAAAAATTTATATTCCGATGATGACGTACCCTAGCGCTGATGAAGGGCAAAAACTCAGAAACAGGTCTACAGGTTGTATCACCCCGTCCTAATGAATCACAATTTTTCTGTTCGGTCGTGAGAAACACTTGTATTTAATAACACATGCTTAGCAGTTTGAGTTACTTCTTCGAAATATCTATAGCGTTCTATGTCTAATTTCACAAGCTTTCTTGAATTATACGGAAAGTGGTCACTAGCAAAAATGATCATTACAACCTTAATTCGTACTTCAATATAAACTCTGTTGTCTATTATTGAGAATGTTCCTTTTCTCATCTCTAAGACACGGAGATATTCTATTGTTGGCAGTACTTCCTCAGTTGCCATTTCTGTAATTGGGTGCAAAAATGCGTGTTGAAGCTTCTGGTCTCTAAGTTTCTCTCTATGTCCATCACTTCTTAAACCTCAACGAGTTTGGAGTTCAAGCAATTCAAAGAGTGTTAGGTAAAGGAATCTTCAATTATTCACGATGAGCTTTTCAGGAAAGAAACAAGATGTCTTGCCCTACCAGGACTGCTCATTGCCATAATCCTATATACAATAGGAATAATTGGGTCAAGAATCCATAAAAAAAAGTACTTTCCTGGCTAATGCCACGATGAACGTTGAATTACATCTAATGAATTTCCGTGCAGAGTTCCTACAAGGCTTTCTCTACAATTCTTAATTGCATGGAAATGTTCATTGAAACATTTGAACCACCTATATATAGATCGATTTCTAGGTGTTTGCCCTCATGGTTATTAGTATAGGGTGGGTAGGTCTAAGCAGACACTAACTAATATCTGCACCAAATATTTCGATCACATCTCCATTTCAAAGCCTCTGCTGAAGCAGCGACCCCCAAGGTTATCGAGCTTGCTTCTGTAGTAGACCGAGGTATTAAAGACTAATGTTGCAGGTAGAATAATAATATTTTCGTCAGCATGATTTCGTCAGCATATTTCCGTCATCATTTTATGGCGGTCTTTTCAAGAAAATGTTGCATTTTTTGAAGGTTTGGCTTCTTGCAGATTCGTAATTCTTCTTGGACATCAGCAGGTAGGTTTTCAATTCCGGCTTCTATGTTCGCGATGATTTCTTCTGCGAGTATTGTTGATATTGTTACGGTAACATTTTCTTCCTTAGCTAGCAAACTTGTTTCGTCACTGGTGAGTGGTCGATTGGACTTATCGATTACAATCAGTTTCACGTCTAGTTTTGGATTCTCGGGCTGTTTTTTCAGAATCTGGTAAAATTTCCTCTTCTGCCTTTCATTGGATGAATGTAAGGTTGAATCCATCGCGAACCAAGACCAAAACAAAAGAAAAATGGATAGGTACAAGAAAATTTGAAAACCTGGAGAAAGAAAAACAAAAAAAAAAAGTCGAGGAGAAAGATGCGAAGAAAGAAAAGGAGTACAGGACCAGTTGAAACTTTTCAAGAAGAGGAAATAAGAGAGCTGAAGAAAAAATAAGTGAAACTGTTGGAACCGTTGGAAAAATTGAGGATATCAGAAACAAGACAAGATGAAAATTGGATTGAGAAGACTAATTTGTTTGAAAGTGGTTGACAATGTATTATAGTGTGAGTAGAATCCTTCTGGACTTCCATTGTCAAAGAAAATTAATGTTCTGTATGCGTTTGAGTCACGACGTTTCAACAGTTAACATCTACTGTCGCTATCAAGTGTATGAATGCGACAAGATATCTCGTATACTTATTATATAGCCTGTGCATTAGCATGCAACTAATATACCTGCTATAAGGATAATTATGCTCTTCGTGGAGTCTCTCAGGATTTCAATGTTAATTAGCGGTGGCGTGCCCTTTTCGAAATAATAATTCATTAAGGAATTTTTAGGTACACCGACCTTAATTGACCTGTGGTAGAAAGAAGTCTATTGTGTCTCGAAGTTGAGTGGTATAGATTAGACCTTAATTGTGTTTTCTGACGAGCGTTATCTTTGATGACAGGTCTTGTCACAGACTTTTATTGAAATTTCAATTGATCTAATTGAGAGATCAGTGGTTTCCAAACATTCCGATTCTCTATGCTCGTTTGACTGAATACGTCATTATTCAGATATATGCCGACTGTATGTCGACTGCGGCTTCCGATCATGCGATGCTGTGCTGATTCGTCCATACGTGATCTGCAAGGAGAAACATCGAAGTAGGGAATTTCGAAATGAATTTTATTATTTCTGAACGGGCACGCTACCACATTAGTTAACATTGATGATCTGAGAGACCCCATGCAGAGCATAATTACCTCTATAGCAGGTACATTAGTTGCATGTTATAGGCTATATAAGTATCCGAGATATCTTGTCGCACTCACACACTTGATAACTGAGCAGTTATCCACATAAAAATATATATTTTTGGAATACTTAGAATATACAGTACTCACAATGGCGAAGTTTGACCAATTTTTGGATATTTTTTAAAATAAACCTGTAGTGTATGGAATAAATAAAGAGTGATTCATAGAAATGACGGTTCTGATTATCGAACCTTACGAAAGACTAATCCGGAGAATAATACAAGGAAACGGAGAATAATATAGAACCAGTAGCGAAATTCCAAGATATTATTCGTTTTATTTTTAGTATGAAAACACTGGGTTCTGCAATAAACTTCAGTGCTTGAATTCAAATTTGTAGAACCGTGTATTTGAATCTCAGATCAATAAAAAACCCGAGATTTTAATACACTACATTTCGATTGATTAAGCATGTGCCCACTCCTCCACTCCTTGTACCAAAAATGTTCACCTTGGACCCAACGTCCACAAACTATTTTAGAATTCACAAATAAATCTCTGCACCATTCGTTTGTGATCTAGAATGCCAGAGATTACAAAATCGACACCGAGATCATTTGAAGGCAATTGTCCTAGATTCCGTCATACGTTCTTCATACCATCTTCGATACATTATAGATGTTATCGTTTTGTTTTTACATATTTTTATGGAATTTTCAGCCTCATTTCGTCAGAATAAGAGATTCGCGTATTCATGAGTGATTGCCATCACGGGTCATAAACGAATTCATCTGCATTTCGTAAGTTTCTCAAATACCATTTGTTCGTTTTTCCACTTCGCGAATTTTAGCAATAATTGTTTCAAGTGATCCACTAACTTTTCGACAATTTTGCAAATATTTGCCTGTGCTGTTTTTTTTTGTTTTTGGATTGACGTAGCCGTTACTTGATGGAAACCCATAGTTATGACACTAAGGTAAAAAACGATTAAAATTTCCACAAAATTTATTGTCTTTGCGACATGCTTCGGATACACTATTCTTAATAGTTTAATGTACTACATTCGGTTGAAAAAGATACTGTGTATCCGAAGCATGTCGCAAAGACAATAAATTTTGTGGAAATTTTAATCGTTTTTTACCTTAGTGTCATGTGCTGTTTTTGTTTTAATTAGTTACTGAAATCATTGGAAAAAATGTGTTGAACCTGCCACTTTTGGTATTCTTTCTTTTGGCAATTGACAGTATGCGTTTCTCAGGCGGATTTTTGTTTTTTTGTTTGAATTAATCACTAAAATCTTTGGAAAACAATGTGTTGCACCTCCTACTATGGGGCTCTTTCTTTTGACAATCGACAGAATGCGTTGCTCAGGTAGATTTTCGTTTTTTGAATTATTTGCTGAAATTTTTGAAAAAAAAGTGTCGTACCTCTCTTTACTTTTCTCCAAAGTGTATCACCTCTTATCCCCTGTCTTTTTTCATCTTCACACAGGTGCGACTAGGACAATTCTTAGACTTACATTTGTCAAAACACTTGCAAAAATTGAAACTGAACCATCGACGTGAAAGCTATACGCACAGCAGTAGGGTAGCAGATGATACACTCATAATAACTCATTCATTCCTAGCGACGATGTAATATCAGAATTCAAAATTAATAATGACCTTAAAAAAAATCAGATATATCAGCCGATCACTCTCTCAAACTCAATCCAAAGAAATGAACAGTTATTTTATTTGGGAAAAATCTGAAGAACTAACTCGATTCACATCAATGTCAATGTACAACTTCTAAAGTTTTCTGAATGTGTGAAAAATCTTGGATTAAAAATGGATAAGTCAATAAGATTTCGTGAACATATTATTAGCTGTGCAAAAAATGTATAACGCTATGCATCTAGATTCAAACGGGCTATTACATCATATCTAAAAAATCAATGATGTTAGAAGTATAATTTTATTTTTGTTATGAATTAGGTTAAGCTAGGATAAGTATTACAATCAATAAAAAATCATACAATAATCATGACAAGGGTTGAGTGGAATACAGCACTTTCGAGTGAACTACCCCTTGAGATTTCCGAAAAAATGTAATTAATATTTGTGAAATACTGAAATAGTATGGAAGTAAAGACATTTATTATTATCATTATTATTATTGAGAGAGAGCATTATCATTATGTTGTGTCCAACCTGCAAACTTTACTGTATCACTCAGTGACAAGAATGCGTTACGCCACGGAAGAAAATTGTGAGGTTCTCATAATTTTCTTGATGAATCAATTGTGCAAATAGCATGTAAAAGTTACTTTGTCTTGATAAGGAAGGATGATTACAAGTAACATGTGTATTCTCACACAATCCCCTAGGCGCTCGTCGGTTCATTTCTTCCTAATGAACGGGCGATTGATGTAATTCATTAAAATATCTATGGAAACATAGATAGGTATTCGATAATAGTTGCTGGAACCGAAAGTAGGTATGTGTTGATTAGTAATTCTAATAAAAGGCGTGGTAACAATTGGATAGTCGTTACCGACCGGCGATATACCTTTTTTTTTATTCACCCACAGTATAGGCAATTATGGCAGATATATATCCGAAAACAACTTCTTTCATGGCTTGTACCGTGACGGGTGTTAAATTATATCACACATATATTGGTGCAATGTTCCTTAAAGCAGAGGCCTCTATTGTAAGCGCTTCCTACAACAGACTAGGATAATTTTCTCAGGCAAACTTGTTTCTAGATTTTGTCTTTTATCAGTCCAAGAGTAGATAAACGAAGAAGGCTTTGAGGACATATGTTACCCGTCATAACCACCGCAATACACTGGCTATGTGGTTACTATCTCCGATCCCGAGAACCACTAAATACCAATTTTGAACCGAATCGGACAATCATCACAAAACCTGTTGGAGCCGCCATTTCGTAGTTAAGAATTTTAATGAAAAAATCATATTTTCCGATCTCAAAAACTCCCTACATTGTAACAACCCAATTTTGAATGGAATCGAACCATAATCACAAATCTAGTCCGCTATTTTGGAGCCACCATTATGCTTTTGCACTAACAAAAATTCTACAATGCATTGTCACCGGAATTATGAACACCTGCCAAATTTCGTTAACAAAGTTCAACAAACATAGACTTTGATGATGGATGTTAAACTTGAACAGTGTATTCCTCTGCTTCGCCAAGTATTTCTTCAGAAAGAGTGTTATCTTCTGCAAACCGAAGTAGTAAAGTTTCTGTATATGCTTTTTTGCAAATGGTGTTGTTCCAATCTAACTTGTGACATATATCATAACATGTTTATAGTCTTTCTAATATCAATTGTAGAACATAACAACTCGTTTCGAACTATAATATGTGGGCTTAATTAAAGTGTTACAAAGTACAGCCCCCAGTTTCCTCCCAAGTGTGCATAGAGGTACACAGCGCATTTTATCACACACTCTCACTTCGATCTTTGATCCACAATTCTTCTGCTCTTCAACAAAGGTTCGAAAGTCCGAGCAAATTTGAACATTTTTGTTCATTACTATTAATTGATATGTAAGTGTTCTGTGTATATCGGTGTCTTTCGATGACATTATAAGGATATTATGCCCGACTGAACAGCATGGAACAGATGGATTATAATTTTGCTATGATCTGCTTCCAGGACAAAGGTTCGAAGTTCCGAGCAAGTTTGAATTTCTTTGTTCATTACTATCAATGCATCAAGGCAAAGTTGGGTATTATGGAGTTTATTACCGTTATTACTCTTACCGTTTCCGAGATCCCCATGCATCTACTCGGATTTCACTAACACAGTATAATATCTTCAATACAAATGTTAAAAGTTTAACTCAAAAAACAACTGAATGACGCACTAATTTCGTTGTCACCCGGTATATTTGATGTAAATGAGTGGACGAACGCCAACCAGTTGGCGAATGATATTCGTTGAACTTCGTTGGACAAGAAGTGTGTACGGGCCTTAAGGCTCTGGCTATTATTTTCTGAAGGCTCAAGCAAATGAAGCAGTGTCTCGCTCAATCTCACAAGCAGAGTGATGAATTCTTCATCAAAACATAGACTTCTGGTTGAGTGAATGTGTGTATATCGACCAGCACGACCACGAATTTTGCAAACTGTCACAGATATTTCTTGAGGAGAACGTCACAAACATATTTTTTGATATATCTTTTTTTTTTAATTGACACTCCCCAAAAAATTTTACTGAAAAACTCAGTTATCGATATTTCCACATACAAAACCGCTTCTCAGCTCTCGTTGACCCTGCATTCCGCCCATTGCAAAACAAATTCAACGCTGCTATTATTTTACATCCAATTAGGTAGCAACAGTTGTTTAAAACTGCATTAATGGGTTATGGCTACGATGGTTATCATCGCCTAGCTATCTATTGTTGTCTTGCTAATACAATAAACAAAAATTGTTAAATTGATTACGGAACTATGAACGGAATTAATTACATGTATGTAATTGTATGTTGGAAAGGAAACGTGTGAAGTTGAAAAAGACCGTTTCAACAGCATCAGTTTCTATTTATTATGATTTATGATGGCTTGTTCACATATGATGTAGGTATTTGTTATGTGTACTATGGAATTATCAAAGGTTATACCACAATTCCTTCAAATCTCATCGTTTTTCATAAATTTCCACGAGAACTAATTTGCTATAAAAATTTGAATACAAATAGATCGATTAAATCACGATTCACGTTAGGACGAGTAATTTCCATTTAAATTCAGTTTGTTTGAATGTTTTCGTCTGAAATGAAGATATTAGGTAATATAAAATAATTAAATATCTTACATGTGGAATTGGGCTTACTTGACGAAAGGTTATTATTTTATAACATGAAAATATATCGTAAATAATCCAACCTTTTGCAGATTTCCTATACCACAGGAGTTTTGGCGGCAAGCATAGAATAGAAAATAATTCAACATCCACATACGTCTGCCAAGACCTGGCAAAGTTTTTCTACAAGAACGTACTCAATGCTTCCTGTAACAAAACTAGCAAATGTTAATCAAAAACATGTGAGACTATCTGCATACTAGTTTCACGGTTCTGTCGATCATCAGACAGAACCGATTAAACTCATCGGATTCTTTTTTAATATCAATACTGATTACTGCTTCGTTTAAGATCCAGATAATTAGTTGTAATGAAGAGACAGTATAATAACCGAACTTGATTCCGTCACATCATAATTATGGATTAAAATTCTAAAATATTCATATAATTTTTTTGTTTATAAACGTAATGATGCATGAATAACAAGGTCTTTCAAGACAAGTATTTGAATACCAATCACAAAACTTGTTCTTTGACTTCTGATCGTATGATGCATAAACATTTCTTAGTTGTGTAGTTGTTTTCGTTGTTGATTATAAAAATTTCAGACTCTTTTCATCAAATTTTAGTTTTCTTACCCAACTGAAAAATTTAATAGTATTCAAGAAATGAAATAGGTATTCTTAAAAAAATACTTTACTGAACCATGAATTTTGTTCTATCAATGTTCTACAAAACCCATATTACCTCACAATTTCGTCATGTCTGCCTGTCCCTTCATTTGTAGCAGCTTTGTTAATTTTACGTTTTCAAATTACAAAGAGTGTGCTCCGTATAGTTTTTTACAAAGCAGGTGTCAGTCGAAAGGTAATAAAAAATTCAATCGAACATTGAGAGTAAATAATTCTTTACTTCTCATTCATAACACTTTTTTATAAATTCATCGGAAATCATTTCGAAGAACAAGTTAGCTTCATCAGTAGGATTACAGGTACTGATATTCAATTTTACTTCAAACGTACGTATCATATAACATATTTCATTTGATCACATCGCATCTTTTATAAAAGATGTACTCTCAATTCGTAGGTTATCAACATCTGAGAAAATTCAGGACTCAGGAATATCTTTTTTGAAATAACCAAGTGCAGTGCTTGTTAGATTATAACGGAAATTAATATCAATCCGGTGGCCAGCTGGCTTAGTCCAGAGCTGGAATCATCTGTATTTTATGTTCTATATGCCTAGGTAAATCCGAATATGTTGATTATTTTGCTCAAAAACCTGTAACTCAATTGTTATTAACATTTTTTTTTTCGCCCAAGTCACCCGGAAATGTCCACCCCAACTTTTTTCGTACTTTACAATCGCCCGAACCTTAATCCGAAAGCATCAAAACGTCAATGTCAATTGTTACCGAGGAAAACAATGAACAACGTCTTGTTCAAAATAAAATTGGTGTTAGAAGTCACGAGAGTAATTATCCCAAAATTTTTGTAAGCGAGGATTACGATTTTCTCATTTGTTTTTATCCAGGACACCCTTGTTAACAATTTCAAATTAATAAAATTCTTGGACGATATTCCCAGCATTCTGGAAAATTCAAATGAGACTTTCATATTGATCAAGCGTTCTATTCACTTGAAATTGTTAATAATAGTTTGACAAGGGTGTCCTGGCTAGAAACGAATGACAAATTCCGGATCCTCGACCCCAATGACTTTGAATTAATGTAACCTCGTGACTTTTAACGCCAGTTTTTTTTTAAACAATTCATTGATTATCGATTGCTTACGTTATAGGCTTGTATTGAACGAGTTCGTGTTTGGGCTGAATAAACTGTTTGAAAAAGTCCCATTTGCACTCTCCAGAATGCTGGGAATATCGATTGAGCATTTTATTTACTTCAAATTCTTAATAATTATCAGATAGGGGGGTCATGGATAAAAACAAATGACAAGCGATTTTCGGGCGATTGTAAAGTACGAAAAAAATTCGGGTGGACGTCTCCGGGTGACTCGGGCGAGAAACAAGGCCAATTGTTGACTTAAAATTGTTAATAACAATTGAGTTATAGGTTTTTGAGCAAAATAATCAATATATTCGGATTCAGCCAGCCAAAACATAAAATACAGAAGATTCCAGCTCTGGACCTAATTTGATCAAGTCAACCAGCTGGCCACCGGACTAATTGGACAAATTTATTATGCACGTTCTCTGTACCTATCAATCTCACTGAAAATATTTCACTTCTTCATGAATTCTTTCCCAATAATAATGAGATTCAATTTGTGTAATTCATAAATAATGAAAAAAAAACACATAAAAACATTGAGTGATCGAATGAGGCGGAATGTGAATGCAATCAAAATGAAGGTGAGTAGTAGTTGATTTAGAGAATTACTTTTTGAATATTAATCGTTATACAGAATTTATGAATTTAAGAAATATTTCGCGACTTCGCCAAAAAATAGGAAAGACAGGGAAGTTCTCGAAAGTTTGGGCACCAGGGAGGTGTCGTGGTAATGTAACTTTCTGGAAATTTCTAGAACATAAAGAAAACTCTTGAATGTTCTGAAAGATTCTGGAAAGTATAAGAAAATGCCGTGGAATGAACCATAACAGAACCTCTGATAGGTTCTAGAATGTACCGGAAACACACTCAAGTAAAATTACCTAATATTAGGCCAAGCTGTAGATAAAAATGAGAGGCTCTCTTCCCACTAATTGAAAGACGCAAATGGCCTATACTACTTTTTATAAGATAGTTCGTAAATGAAAATACTGGTTTTGGCCCCAGCAAAATTGCTTTGTGGAAGTTTTTAAACAAGAAATAGTGAAAAAAATTACAAGGTTTTTGGTTTCTTGCAAATATCTCATAAAGTATTGAAGGAGTCGTTTTACAGTCGACGGAACTTTTGTAGAGAATTATAAAACCTACAAAAGAGTTCTTTAAGCGACAGGATCGGTGCACTTTCCACTGAGAAAATAATTTTTCAATAATTCATACTTTGTACAAATCTGAAGATGAACAAACAATATTATGGAAACTGACAGATAATAACATTTGGTTCAACTGTGCGCAAGAAGCGCAAAATGTGCCGATTTAAGGGAAATTGTAACGCGACTGTGCAAAAACTACCCATTGGACACACACATCTTGCGCAGAGTTGAACCACATGTTATCATCCATCAGTTTCTGAAATATTGTTTGTCCAGTTTCAGATTTATAAAAATTGTGACTTTTTCAAAAAAAGTATCTTTTGTAAAGTTATCCCAGATATTTGCAGACAAAAATGCACCGATCCGGTCGTACAAAAACTATTTCGTATAGGTTTGATAATTCTCTACAAATTAGCATAGGTCATTTGCGTCTTTTATTTTGTGGGTGAAAAAACTTCTATAGCTTGGCCTGTATACCTGGGCTCATATAAACAAACTGCACCACATCTCAGTGAGCGGCAGATATTCTAGCACTCTGATTGGTTGTCATCGAACACAGGTGCTTATTGGCCATCCAGACTGAAACGTAGTGCACTTTGTACTAGCGTGATATGGTTTTTTTGCTCGCACTTGACACAAAAACCTAACCTGAACAGGCTAACATAGCTGGCGAGTCAGTTGAAAATGCGTGAATTAGTTTTTCGCTCGCAATTGACACACAAACCTAACCTGAGCAAGCTAACCTAGCTTGCGAGTCGAAAATACGTGAATTAATTTTTCGCTCGCGCTTGACACACAAACTTAACATGAGTAAGCTAACCTAGCTTGCCTGTTCACCACAGGAAATTTTGCTGAATTAATTTCCGGGCGACAAAGTGCACCACGTTTTAGTCTGGACGCTAAGCACCCGAGTTCAATCACAACCAAAGAGCTGGAATATCCTCTATTGACTGAAACGTGGTGCTGCCCGGACCACGCTGGGTGTTGCAGCATAAGGTATATAAAAATCCCGTGTCACGATGTTCGTCCAAGCTAATCTCTGAAGGATTTTAGTGTCGAATCAAAAATGAACACATCAGAAGAAACCATAAGTTCACGAATAATTGACGATATTCTGACATTTTTATTCTGTTCGGGCAGGACATCTATCAGGTCCGCTATAGTACTTCATAATATTCACTGAAAAGTAACTGAAAAAGGGTCAGTGTTCATCAATATATTTACGAATTGTCGTTTCACAATATTACTACTATTTTGAAGTCATTCAAACAGAAAAAGCCTCACGAAGAACAAAATTGGTAGAGTATTTTCTTGTTCAGACACCGAAATTTTTCCAAAGTGCAGTTTAGTGGTGCAAATCATATGGTCATTGGTAATACACTAAAATGTATCAAACTCCCTATTGCAGAAAAAAAATATCATCTACAATACTTTAATTAACGGACGATCCGAACAGGCCTACTCTTGATTTCAACAATAATGTATTTGAAACAAATGAAAAGATCCATTGTTCGGATGGATCGAATAGCATGTCATGCCATTTGGATCGTGACTGACTTTTGCAATGCATTGCACCGAGGAAGATTTTCAATTTTTTTAGGTGAATATTGCGATGAAACCTGTACATGCCATTGAATTCATAAAAGTTATTGCGCCAGAGATGGTATTGTTATTGGGAAGAACTTTCAAAACCATATCATGAGAAACAGGGTACGTCCTCAGGTGTCGCTCTGTAACAGATGTTTTAATTGTTCTTTAGAAAAGTCACAGGAATATATTCACCTCTATGGCATTCATCGATTACTTCTGAAATTTGAATAATGATGATAGAAGTATATTTATATTGAATTTTTGAAAAGTTTATAATATGCATGTATCTACGAAGGCGTAGAATTTTTAGGTGCACCGTCTACTTTGTCACTGAATCATTATTGTTGTTTTATTCACCTCTTACATTTGAAAATCTTGAATATTCCAAATTTCAAAATCCCAATCAGAGGATGGTATATGCTTTTGATAGGAAAATTTGGGATATTCATGAAAAAACATTTGAATTCTTTCAAATGCTTAGAAATGAGTTATGTAGTAGAACATTAAAAATTTTTTCAATCTAGAATGAGTTATCTTCCATAATATCAATTATTTTCAAAAAAATGCAAAGTGGCAACATTGATCTTGAAATAATTCAATAACTAATTGTCAGAACTAACATTTCCTATTTATTGTACATAGAAACCCCGGAAAATACATACGCTTTGTTGACAAAATGTCTATTTTATCATATTTTGCCTTCACTAACTCTGCTCTAATAGTCATTTATGCAACAAGTGCAAAAAGTAAGTGTTTATTGCACTCGACGTGAAATTGTCCGACAAGTTGGACAATAGGTCGAGTGCAATAAACAATTTTTGCACGAGTTGCATACAAACTTTTTTCTACGTTCATGTAAAAAGCAAAAATTATTTATTAAGGTGAGGCACTAGGTGTTGGAAACTGAAAAGTGCAACTTAAATAATCAATTATTACTATCAATTTGCATTGAAACACATCACTATCACTATCTATTTTTTGATTAATAACACTCATTTTAAAACTTTTAATTTTGTAATTGTCATCTAATCTTTTCATTAATAAGTTTAAACCTCCCGGAACTATGTTTACTTTGGCTATTTGTTGACATGTACTCTGACGTCACATCCTCCTGCCAAAGGACGGTCGTTTGAATTGCCACTATTTTTCAATAATTTTTATTCGTGTTAATTATTGATATTTTGGCAGCTATCTTACTACAAGCTTTTAATTAACTTGCCACTTTTAGTAGTCCCATTTGGCAGTTGTTCATAATTCCAATAACAATGGATTATAGAATTTTTGTTAGAGAAAAAAACAAAATGGAGTCTCCAAGATGGCGGACTAGTTTTGGACGAGATTGGTAATTATGGCCCTATTCAATTCATTATTGGTTTATGGGGATGTTTGAGGTAGAATATTTCGTCAAAATTCATAAATTCAAAATGGTGGATGAGTTTTGTGGTATTTAGATGTTATCAGGGCATGAGATTATGAATTTGTTGTCAAAATGGCACCTCCAAGATTGCAGACTAGTTATGTGATTACACTTCGATTCGATTCAAAGTTGGTATGTGAGGGTTTTTGGTAGCGTAGATTATGAATTTCATGTCAAAATTCATCAATTCCGAGATGACGTCTTCAAGATGGCGGACTATGGTTCGATACTATTTAAATTTTGTATGTAGGAGTTTTCGAGGTCGACGGTTATACATTTTTCAGTCTAAATTCAGGAATACAAGATGACGGACGACTTTTCAAATTATGGTTCATTTCTCTTCAAAACTGTTATGGGGTTGGGATCGAAGATCCTGAATGTTTTGTTGAAAATTCATAAATTCAAGATGGCAGCTCCAAGATGACGGGCGAGTTATTAATGAGATGGCCTCCTCGTTGAAGAGCTAAATAGCTCATAACTCACCGGAAGCAGGCCTTGTAATAACTATGGTTTGTGAGATATTATTTTTTTCTTCATTCAACCAAAAAGCAAAACTTTATCGAACTATATTTAGGGGAAAAAGAAGTTCTTTATTGCACTAGTGCAATAAAGTTTTCATTGCATTCATCTGTCATTCTACTTCAACGTGCTGTCATCATGACAAACATGAACGTTCAAACTCACTACATTTTTAGCAGATATTCTGTAAGATTGGCAATACGTTTAAAACAGCTATATATTTTATAAAATTTTGTATTCATATTAGCAGTCAGAGTTAAACAAACAATGCCTTGCCGAGAATAACTCCATAATAAAAACTGATCCGCTTTGTTCTAAACCGCCTACCTGCGTACAACAAACTGTCTATACTATGACCACCCCTCGTTATAACATAGGCGCTCACGGCTACAATGATTTTCGATTTTTATAATGCAATAATTGTGGTCATAGAAACGTCAGTTCTGACAATTACAGTATTGAAAGTTTTAAAATGAGTATTATTAATGGAAAAATATATGATAGTGATCTGTTTCAATGCAAATCATAGTAATAATTAATTATTTAAGTTGCACCCTTCATTTTCCTACACCTAGTGCCGCACCTTAATAAATGATTTTTTGCTTTTTGCATGAACGAAGAAAAAATGTTTTATACAACTCGTGCAAAAATTGTTTATTGCACTCGACGTGTACAATTTCACGTGGAGTGCATACATACTTTTTGCACTTGTTGCATAAATAACTATTTATTCAAATAGAGGAACTCATGACCTTCAACTTAGATATGATGAGTTAATTTCTAAGTATGTTCAATTTCGAATTTGAACATAAAAATCCATACTACCCAAAATAGCAAAAATCGGATTTTTGATACTGTGTAGCTCGAAAAGTAGTCATAAGATCAATCTGTGGATTGGACTACGTAATGAGGATACCAGGTTCTACAACATATCAAAATTGCAGAAAAATTTGCAGAAAGCCAATTTACACACAAAACGTGCAAAGTCCTTTAGATATAGATAGTCTGCGTCAAAGAAAACACTAGAGATAATAGCTTTTCCTTCAACGCAGACTAATCCAAATCTCAACTAAAATCTATAATAATCACTCGTAATCATTAATTGAAAAAAAAATTAAAACAAACAGCTTTCTACGAATCACGACGCCCCCTTTGTCTTCCATCGGACCTGTTACCTCAAAACTAACAAAGAAACTGGTGCTCACATATTTTTTCCGGTGCGAACAAACTCACGAGAAGCATTCTTCGCGTGGGCATCAACTATTCATTCCTCGAGGGCTCGAACTAGGTTACATTTCTTTCCGATCTTCGTTTGTACGCGATTTCAATCAGGAATCCATAGCTCACTAGACTCGTGTGTCATCTTCACTTTCTCTATTCCGACCTTTCAACCTGAGATGGGAAAGTTTAACGTAACGCTATTTGAAGAATTGCATACCCATGATTGCTTGTACAGTCTATACGAAGTCAGTTGAGACAATATAAAAACTTAAATTCGACTCACAATCAGTTGAAACTGCGTGATCAGAATTGGTGACAGAAATTTGTTTGTTTTTTAACTACACAATTATTATTTTAATCATTCCCATTTCACTGCGAAGTAAATTGATGAAGTCTTGTAAGATCCGTGAAAACCAACTTGTCTAAACTAATATCTTACGTAGTGTGATCACCAAGCATCACCAGCGCCTCGTCACGAAAGTCAAATTTCATTATTTCGCCGCACATCTTAGGTGTGTGCGGATATTTTTTCAAGAATGATATTGAAGGTAACGAAGCACCTGTCCGTAACAAAACTACATAGCTGGGAGCGCCAATAAGGTAGATAGCTCCTAATTGTAGTTTCGGTTTTGCATAAAAACTAATGATAATATAAAAAAAATGTCTTCTTCTGGTTCTATAATTTCCTCAAGAATGCGGGAACCTACCTATTTTTTTATTTTTTAAACCATAAATTTTTTCTTCGGAATACTCAAAACCAAAAAATTCAGTTAATTTGCCGCATTCTTATAAAAACAAATTGAATAATTTGTACCAACAAAATTTTCGCAAAAAACTAAAACTGAACGCTTAAAACCGATACTCGTTTCATCAAATGTATTGTTTGCTCTTAAAAGTTTCTCATAAAGAAGTGGAAGATTCAAGAAAAAATTCGATTATCCGTTTTAGTCACTGACAATCACTAGTCATATTTTTTATAATACGACCTCAGTTAAGAAAAAAAAAATAATGAAAAGAAATTAAGACAAGCTTTTCAAATGCGCTAAAGAGTGAAAACTTATTTTTTTTCTTTTAGTTATTCTGTGCACATATTCGAAAGCTTGCCCCACAAAGTTTTCAGTTCGCATACGAAAACGGCAAAAATATAATATAATAATAAAAAAACCTACATTACACATCTACATAAATTGTTTTTTAGTTTTTAGCGCATTTTGATTAAAGCTTGACTATATGAATTTTTTTTATTATTTTATATTGTTCTCTTTTTCAGTAATGAAGTAAATTAGTTATTATTGAATTTATTATAATAATTGTTATTTTCGCAACCGGCAACCAACATCCTTACAAGCAATCCTCAGAAAAGATACTTGTGGGAGCCAGGAATGACGTAGCCCTAACCTTGAAACGGCATGGCTTCACGTATGGTTATTCTGATTACGAATCCCAAGACATTTTCTACAAATTTTGATTCCTACTATAATCTTCCAAAAATGCCGTTGTTCCATTGGTACTGATGTGCAGTATATGTCACTTGAAATAACTCCTAGATCATTTTGTTCTTTTCTGTCAATATCCATTGTGAAAATTCTTACAAATTGACGTCAAAAATTATGGAGGTTATACCGGGGTATTCCATGAGAACTGAGACACTCTGTATGTATCAGTCGGATCAGCATCGTACGCGGGAGCCTTTCGAGCAGGATCGCGTCGAACCCGTCCTAGGCTCCCAGGCGTTAATTGGTTAACCTCTTACAGACAATATATTTGAGTTTCACTTCAGTTATTGAGTGACATATTATTAACCCGCTTAATCGTGTTTCATCGTATGTGCCACGGGAAGTCAGCAGTTCCAGGGGGCCCCCAAATCAACACACGTTACAGTACTGGTAAGTTCTTGGAATATTTCCTACGACAATATATATTAATCAGTCCACTTTTCTCTCACCACATCGCTATCGAAGCGTTAAATTTTGTGCTAATGCAAAACAATACCTTCCATCAGCTCTTCATAGTTGTAACTTTGACCAATCTCTGAGTGTCAATGGAGAGGGGCCGAGTTTCAGGCAAATAAACGCACATATATATCCAGTACGCTCCCTATATTTTTCTCCAACATCCGGGGCCTTCTTGTAAACCTCTGCAAAATAGTCCGTGAATAGTTTTGCTTTCTGGTGTACATGAGTTTAGTCTCTTGGAACTTCAGATATATTATGTATGTAGTCCGACTCTGTAACTCGTGCCTCCTTCAAGTTCAGTTTCTTGAGTATCCTAGTGAATTTAAATTTTTTTCGAGAGATTGATGAGTTCAGTTTCGGTTGCATTGACCTTTATATTATTCTCACGGTGCGATTTTTCTACCCAGATGCGTCTGTGCAGGCTTCGCAGTGATAATTCTTGGAAACGGATGAGTATGCTTGGCGGAATTGTCCACATGTATTGCCGTATTCGTCATTTTCGAAACAGAGAAGATCGTATGCATTGTGGGTATATAGATGTGCATTTAGACACACAACTTGCATAAAACCTACTTCAAGTACCTTATGTGCCTAGAACCTAACAGCATGCTTGCCTCTGACATTTTGGAAACCAATTCGTTTGTCCAATCAGTATCGAACGCCGTTTTAACATTTGATAGAAGCACATTAGATACACAGTGTAGAAAGGCCTATTGTGGCTCTCCTGTTTTTCTAAATAACCCAACTGAGCTTTAAAAAACACGGTTGATAGATGATATTACAGTTCAAAATGACTTTGGAGGAGCAGCCCTTCAAATTATGATTCTTTGAAAATTATCGATAAGATAGATAAATAGATTTATTCACCTCAGAAAACTACAAAATTAATAGCAATAAAAACACACAACTATTATGTTTAGGAACGTCACAGAAATAGATATAGTATACAAATATATAAAAACGAAGTTTTTTACACAAATTCCCATCAAAACACATGTAGGCATATGACGAGATTTAACATCATACTTCGACGGTCACATCAATAATCATTTTAGGAGTATATATCTAAAAATATTTAACTTTTTTGACTAATTTGATTGTTCATGTTTAAAAATCAAATGAAGAAATCGGAGGTCACCAAGCATGGATAAAAATCTCTTCTATATCATACATTGGATTCGAAAGCGATACTTTTTTCAAATTATATTTCAGTTTTTCACTTGCGTAAACTTTACATTCCGTTGGTACTTGGTTATATAATTTCAATGGCAGGTTTTCAGTTTGATTTATTGTTTTTTTCGAGATCTATCCTTGGCAGTCTGTAAAGTTCCTTATTTCGGATACCATGAGCGTATTGTTGTGCATCATAAGAGTGGAGTCATCTGCATACATAAAAAAGTCATGTAAATAATGAACAGTAGTGGCCCAGCACAGAACCCCGGGGCACTCCATGCTGAACCTATTGCTTTATAAGACTGAGGGCTGGCCCACGTATTTAATATTTGTACAGTTTATTCAGCAGTATGTCATGGGAAACTCTGTCAAATGCCTTGGTCAGATCGCACAGGATTGCCCGTGTATGGATTCCTACTTATCGGTCTTCTCCTATTGAATGAATAATTTATGTAACTGCTTCAGTCGTTGATCTTAGAGAGCGAAATCCATATTGGTGATCGTCTAAAAGTTTTCCGTTCTCTAAAAATTGATTGTCTTCTCCTTCGATTATCTTTGAAGTATTGGAGTTATTATTATGAACCTACAGTTATCGCAGTTATTTGTATCACCTTTTTTCAGAATCAGAGAAGGTTTCCCCTGTTTCAGATAAAATGGAAATTCTTCTTTACCCTTACAGAGATTGACTAAGTGAGTCGGAGGTTTCGCTAAAGTTTCTGGGATAAGTTTTAATATAATATTCTATTAAGTTTTCAGCCGTTAGATCTGTGCTCTGATTACTGAGAGTAGTCTGACCTTGTATTCAATTTACTACCTTCCAGACATTTTTTGACACGTGTTTACTATTTTTGAGAACATGTTTGTACAACCCCTTTTTGCCTTTTTAATAATTCAATAATTTCCCTATATTTTTTCTTAGCTGCAGTGTACTCGTGTTTCGCTTTTAAATTTCTTTCTCATCAGTTTTAAGTCGGTATACCACTTTGGTTCATGTTTTTTTTCTTTTCTTTTTTCAACGGAAAAGTTAATTATGTGGCATATTTTATGTTTTCACATAGAAATTTTGCTAGGAAATTCGGATCATCAGATTCGTAGTACCTTAACCAGTTTATTTTATTGATATAATGTTTGAATTCCGCTCCACCCATTTCACTGATTTGCCTGAATGGTTTAGATTATTTTATGCCAAACAGTGGTTTGTTAGCTTTGTATGTTACAAAATTTAAAATATAGAGAATATTCTAATCAATTATCGAAACATCGAGATATAGGAACGTGTCCTAAAACAAATAGAGGAAAGTGTAATGAAATTAAATATTTCGCAACTGCTTATTTCATGCTGAAAATCGTATCTTTGTCTTAGTATCATGACCCTCATCAATCTCTATTCTCACATTGTTAATGATTACGAAATAGTTTTCACATTCGATACTGTCATGTTCACTGATTCATCACTTACTGTACAGAATGATGAAAAAATCGAACAATAATAATCCATTCTGATTCTCGAATTACCATATTTCAAAATAACGCCTTTTGAGTGTAACACGCTAAAATAAACTGCATTATTTGTCAGAGTTCTCCAAGTGAAAATCCTACACAAAATAACAACAATGATGTATCCTTATACAGGAAATGTTTATGAAGGATTGGGTAACAATCTTGGAATGTAATTATTGACGACGGTAATGCAACATAAATTACATGAACAAGATGAGAAATGATGAATGCTATTGAAATATTGAGGACAAGCGTAATTAGGAGAACGAAACCATTAACAAGTTTTTCCGTCGACCGTTCATTTACGATGTATTTTAACGCACTCAAAATTGTTGACTAATGACCTATTAATCAATAATTTTCCATTAATTTTCGATTTCATCATATGCAACTATCATACATTGCTCTAATACATTTATATTGTTGACATGATTTTTTGGGTTTGTAACCTTCCACAATCTGAGAATGAAAAAATGTTAATCCAAAGAAATCTGTACAAATGTAGAAGGGCAAATTAATTAATTTGCCCGATAAGTTACTGCGTTCACAAGACTGCTGTCTTGAATGAAATTAATTTTTGTCAGTAACGTACCCTACACTGAATTTGCCTATCTGACAGAATGAGATCAAATTAACCAAGAATACTTCTCTTTTTTTGAAAATTGTTGACGTTTTGGAGACTGCATTCGCCTCCGTTATCAAAACTTGCTGGAAAGACGCTGAAAACTGTATTTGAATTGCGGTTTGGAAATAATAAGATCTTTCTTTGACAGAGTCAAATGAAATCAGTCATACATTCTTTTGATTGACATTTGGTATACATAGGGTGTTCGGTATCAATCAATCATCATTCTATTAGTTCTTATTTCATCTCTGAGGAGAGGTAACAGGTGCGGTCCATTTCGATGGAATTGGTTGAAAAGCAGTTGTTCGATAAAAGAATGGACGCAGTTTCCTTTCTTTTTTCTTGATTTGATTGTCTCAATAATTTTTTTTTTAATAGGACACTCTGTTTATCATTGCATGATCGGTTACGGATAATCATATAAGGAAGCCAACAATACCAATTTTGATTGATTGTTATATAATAATAATAATAATGATAATAATAATAATAATAATAATAATACATTTATTATATCCAAAGACTACGATATCGCCTATTATTTTATTCATAAGCTCAAGAGTGTGAGAGAGAATTTATTGACCCAGCAGAAAAAGTTTCTCTCTCCAACAATGTGATTGTCCTCATGTTATTTTATGTATGATTTTTTCTTGGTTCCTTGGTTCCTTGGTTCTTCACCTTGACACGTCAAGCACCTTACTGATTACCGTACTGAATATGAATCAATTAATGAAACTTCTATGAGAAAGTCAAAATCATCATAAGAGAAACATCTCATTTCATACAATTTTTAGGTGTTTCATCCAACGAAATAGTATGCGGTGAATATTTCTACATCCAGGAACAATTTTCCACACGGAAAGAATATATTGATGCCCCTGGGTAGGATGATAGTGAATTATAGGATAACGATCAGCGTACTCGCGCATGAAATTGTAGTAGTATCAAGAAGGTTCTCATCATCGTGAAATATACTGACCTATAGCAGAACATGGATTGCATAGTATAAATGGTACCTAATTATCCTGCTGATGTTACACATTAATAACTGAAATGAGTTCGAAGACAATGGTATTTACAAATGCTTGATGTCACACAAAATGCAATAACGAGGCAACGTATTTTATCCTATGAATTTTTTTTTTTGTGGTTACAGGGCTCTTCCACTTTTACTTTTCATTATATTGAATATAATCAGTCGGTACTTCGTTTTACAAAATTTTATTTTTTTTAAGATTATCCAGGTCTCATCAACAATAACATCTTATAATTGTCAAAATGCTTTGAAAGGAGCGCAATACCAGTAGGAATACGTTTTTAGCCCCTATAGAGAACAACTGGTGACCTGCTTGCTTATGTCTCGCATATTTGATAGCAATCTATCGAAAAATATGATGAAACTCTGGCCGTTGCACTAGATATATCCAAGGCGTTTGATCGCGTTTTGCACCAGGGAGTCCATGCCAAACTTCCACTCTTATGGCTTGCCTCCCCGGCTGTGTTCCTTGCTATCTAGCTTTCTCTCAGGCTGATCTCTCCACGTGGTGGTCGATACTCTACCAATAAATGCTGGTGTTCCGCAGGCATCTATTCTAACACCAACACTGTTTCTTCTCCATATCCATGATTTGTTGGGAGCTACCTCAGGTCCAGTACTCAGCATTGCTGATGATAATACTATTCATACCGTCTTCTCTTCCAAAACTCCGAAATCAGTCAATGAAAGCAAAAAATAACGTAGAAGAAAAGGAAAACAAATCAGAATGGGGATCCAAGAACTTGGTTGAATTCAATGCGAATAAAACCCAATCATGTCTTGTCTCTAGAAAGACCTAACACACAGTGGCCAGCATAATTATGTCAGGAGTATCTATACCAATGAAATCTTCCATTTCAATGTACGGTATTACCATCATCAGTACCCTTTCATGGAAAAACCATTGCCAAAGTGCCTCTCGAAAACTTGGTTTTCTCTTTCATGCCAAGAAGTATTTAACTTCCCGGTTACTGATTATGATTTTTAAGGAACAAATCTGGCCTCTCCTGGAATATTGTTCCCATATACAGTGTGATCTACTTAAGACCAGTGCAACCTTATAAAATATACATTTTCCAACCGATTAGAATGATTTTTTTTCGTTAGGTAGACATTCAAAAAGTCCACTAGGACACCAAATTTCATGATCAAATCTCCATTTCCACGGCCATCTAATCTTATTTTTTAAAGTCAAAAATTCCAAAAAAAAAATTATAGAAAAATTCTGACTACTCCACTGGATTCACGACATTTTCAAATGGTTCATATGTGAATGACGTTGGAGAATGCCTCATTCAATAAAATAGTTATGGGGGATAAAATTTGAAAAATATGACATTTAATCACCCCACCAATTCAATTTCAAAACTTTATCAGAGCTTTGGCTGCACCACTGAATTCAGGAAGTCTCGAAATATCACTGTAATTTCATCGAAATCTGTTTGATAAATAAAAAACTATGAGATGAAATGACATTTTCCTGGAATTCCATTAACTTATTTTTTAGATTTTATTATCTTATGATTTTCTTATTTATGAACAGATTTCGATGACATTTTGGCCAGTGATATATCGAGACTTTCTGAATACAGTGGTGCATTCCGAATTTTGATGAAATTTCTGAAATTGAATTGGTGAGTTGATTAGAGTTAATGGTAAATTTTTTCAAATTTCATTTACTTCTAACTTCTTTATTGACTGATGCATTTCAACGTAATCTACATATGAACCATTTGAAAATGTCGCGAATCCAGTGATGTAGTTAGAAATTTTCTAAAAAAATCGCTAGTAATTTTTTTAACATTTTTGACCTTGAAAAATAAGATTAGTTGGCCCTGGTAATGGAGATTTTTTCATGAAATTTGGTGTCCTAGTGGACTTTTTGAATGTCTACCTGAGAAAAAAAAAACAAATTGGTTGGAAAATGTAGATTTTATTCAAGAGTGCTCCGGTCTTAAGTGGGTCACACTGTATGAGGTGCAGCACCCAAACACACTTTGAAACTTTCAGCTTCTGTCTCAGAAAGAGCCACTCATCTCGTCGGTGAAAATTCGCCCACGAGCTAGCTCAGTTCCCTGGAACCCCGCAGAAAGGTTGGCGATCTGTCTGTGTACTAAGCAGACTTTATGACTTTGTATTATAGAAAATATCTAAATATGAAGCTGGTTGTCTTCTTCTAGTTTTCCCTTGATGAAACTGAAGGATTCTTTTAAGGGGGATATTGGTATTAACGCTCCCCATGTCAAAATGATGAAACATCTTTAATGGTATCCAAGAAGTGCTTGGAGTTCTTGATGAATGGACTGCTAATTTTATCCTTTTTTATAGGGCGGGAGATCGAGTTCTAAAAGTTGGTGTGATATTCAATAATTCAGCGCAATGAAAATGTTGAGATCGGAGGGTGCAAGTTACGAAACTTTGAACACCCATATATAGGCTTGAACGTTGGTCTCAAAAAGTTGAGCATGTTGGTCCTTTTGATGGGTAAATCATGAACTGTGTATTACTGAAATTGCTGCCAAATTCAACTGAATCTGTTTTCCATAATTCCAAAATTCCGTCCTCACCTTATTCCTCACAAAAATTAATATTCTTCACATATTATGCCAACCTGTATATCTGATTGAGCTTATTCACAGTTGAAGTTAACATTCTTCGGCCAGGGGCTACATGTGTTATTGAAAAGTGCCATATGTTAGTCTCTATCTCTTCTTCTTTTGTTAGCAGCCATATAACGCAGACATATACACTAGTATTTCCTAGTGATATTAGCTACATCTATATCAGATTAAATAACAGTATTACAGAGATCATCGTTCAGAAATAAAACTGAAATTACAAAAATGAAAGGAAGAGTGCCATCATTTTACAAATACCGGTTCAAAAATAGCTATACGATGAGTTTGCGTGTTTTATTTATCATTTTTACCATATGTATGAAACGCCTGGAGCTGAAGATGTTACCGAACAATACGTGTATTCATAGTAAAATTGATTTTATCAAGGTTGTAGTTAGATAATAGTCATTTTATAAAAAAAACTGGTTATTTATTGTGATTGGCAATGAACTCAACGTTTTATGGCCTATTCTTTTTTTATCGATATAAAATACTGGTTCCAACAGCTAATACTAATTTTTTCTGATTTGATTCACAACCTAACAATGGAAATCATTTCAATTCTGAATAATTATGATGAATGAAGATACGTAACAGATATTTATGTTAATTTATTGCATCTATATTAAGCGGCGAATATCCAGATTTATATCTAAAGTCAAAATATAGGTACTATAAGACCTCGAAGTTTTACGATCTAGGGACATAGCTTCATCAATTGAATGAAACAAAAAATTTTGACAAAGCCTATGTTCGATTCATTTAATTACTTCATCAATTTAAAATGAAAGCACCTATATGAAACATATATTTTTTAACCGATTGGAATTTTTTTTAGTAGGTAGATATTCAAAAAGTTCACAATGATACTAACTTTCCTGAAGTCTTCATTTTTATGGGTACTATTCTTATTTGTCAATAAAAAATCTAAAAAGCTATTTTTTTATAAAACAAATTAGTGCATCACTGGATTTAAGGAATTTGAAATGGTTTATGTAGAAATTACTGAATTTTTTAATTAACTCATCACTTCAATTTCAGAACTGTTAACAAAATTCTGACTATTCCACTAAATTTAGGAAGTCTTGGAATATCACTTATCAGAATTTTATTATAATCTAATCATTAAAAAAATTATGAGGAATTCCAATGAACTACATAATATTATTCCCACAAACGACAAATTTTTCAAATTTTATTCGCTCATAATTTTTTTTATTGATGAATAGATTTCGATGAAATCCTGATAGATATTTTCCGAATATAGTAGTGCAGTCAAAATTTTGATAAAATTTCTTAAATTGAACTGGCGGGTTGATAGCACGGCATTCTATCAAATTTATCACTCTAACTTCTTTACTGATGGATGCATTTCATCGCAATTTGGACATAATGTATTTGAATTATTTGAAAAGTGATGAAGTCAGACTTATTCTAAGAAAAATCTTTATTCATTTTTGAAAAATAAGAATACCCAGTTAGCCTTAAAAATAAAGACTTGATGAAATTTGGTATTGTAGTGAACTCTCAAAATGTCTACCTAATGAAAATAAAATCAGTACAATCGGTTAAAAATATATGTTTTTATAGGTGTGCTTCCATTTTGAATGGATCACACTGGATGGATGGATGGAGGTCCATTGCCAAGAGTGCCTCTCGAAAATTTGGTTTTCTGTTTCGTGCCAAGAAGTATTTCACTTTCCTTGAAATCATTATGATTTATAAGGCTCAAATCTGACCTGTTCTGGAATATTGTTCTCATATATGAAGTGCAGCCAAAAAAACATTGAAAATTTTAGATTCTGTCCTAAAATAGCCATTCGTCTCATCGGTGATACTTCGCTTACAAGCTCACTCACTTATCTGGAACACCGTAGGAAGGTTGGTGATCTGTGTCTGTTTTATAGATATTTTAAAGGACGATGCTCTTCCGAAATATCATCAATCGTTCCACCATTAGCGGTCCCATCGAGACTGACATGTCGAGCTCAGTCCCCACTTCCATATGCCGTCACTTTGGAGACATACCAAACATCCTTTCCCAGAGCTTGTTCTTCAGCCGAACGGCAAAAATCGAAAATGAATGACCTTGAACTTGATGCCTCCGTTGAAAAGCACCTATATATATATATATATACCAATCTGTAAAGGTAGTGGAAGCGTACACACAGGCTATTGGAATGGAGTTTGGGACCGACAAAGGTGCAACGGTTCATCTCACAAGAGGACGATGCCAGAATTACATAATGGACCTTCAGCTCGTAGACGAAAGCGTTCTGCGTCATCTGAGTGCCGGAGAGAATTTTATCCACTTGACAGTGGAACAACGCCGCTCTCAAGAAGTGGTTTCAGTCATAAACTCTCTCCGTGGTAAGTATCAACATGAACTTCGAGAGATCTGGTCATCAGAACTGTGGGGAAACAACTGCCACAAATAAGCTTGCTTTGCTCCTGCGGAATAAGGAAGTGGTCACAAGAGGTTCTGCAAATACTCGACGAGAAGACGCGCAAGATGATCCACATATACAGGAATTTGCATCCTAATTCGTCGGTTATATCTCCCCCAATGACAAGGAGGCCGAGGACTTTTGAGTTTGGAGTGTCTTCACCACAGTATTGTACTAGATGGATATTGTGCACCCACATGTTCTGGGAGGCACTTGTGTAGGTTCCTTCAGCCATAGTTTTGGAGTCTCTCGGGAGATTCCTGTGTTGAAATGTATTTTGGGGGTACCTTCGGTTCCTCTGCACCTAGGTTTGCCATCTCAGAGACACCTTTGGGGTTCCTCTTGGCGGCGCCCTTGGGACGGTTGGCTTTGCTACTCTCGCATGAATTCCAGAGGTCTTTTAGTCGCCTCTTATGACAGGCAGACCCTACCTGGGATATTGGTCTCATTTTTGCCATCAAACGGCGTGACTCGGACTCTGTTATCGAGTTGGAACCAGTTCTGTTGCAGCTGCACAGGAATAAGCCTATATATGAGGTCTTTTTCAAGAATGTCAAAGACCTCGGCTAATCAAAATGCTTGACTTACGCCTCTTTAAGGTTAAGTGGTGATTGGCGAATTCATAATGGCCTAAGCGGATGGTTTATTCAACACCTTGGTCTACCGTATCCGCATGACGGGTATGGAGGTACTGATATTAGATACGGGACCTGACGTGGGGCGCCTGAGAAAGTGCAGTTTTTTCGTAAAATAATGAAATGGTATTTTGAAATTGATTTATTGTAATACGTCAGGCACACAAACTATACACAAAAAATTCGACTGTTTTAACAGTTGCGAAAAAAATGTGCAGCCTTGGCACTATCATTTCATTTTCAACCTTTTTTTTGTGTAGGTAACTCTATCTTTCCATTTTCCAACGCTAGAATTCCAATTTCCAACTCATGGCTGTTTCGTTTCTCTACAATACAAATTAGCGCTGGAAAAAATTACCATTGGCGCTATTGGTTATCAAAAAGTGCCGAGGGCTCCTAGTCTATTTAGTTATTCAGTACATTTTCTTCACTTCAGCAGATTCAGCAGTTGGTAAAAATTTTAAATCTTTCTTACTGATGTTTCTTCTCAACTGCTAATTGACCAACTTCTTATTATTTTTTTTTCGTTTTTCTTTGATATTTTGTGATAATTTTCGTACTCTTTCTTTAGTTTTTTTTATTTTTCGTAGTCATTAAATTCAATTTTGAATATCTTCATCACTGCTATTCGCATCACTATTATATTAATTGTAGATCCTCCTAATATATTTAATTTTACATTTTTGTTGTGTATCAACATAATTTTTTTCTGTATCAATAATGAATGTTTTTTGCTGCATGTTCAAACGAAACTTATTTTTTTTTCAACTGTCATGAATTGCAACAAATTCCAGTGGCTGTCTCAATACACCTTTTTCAATGTCACAAAAATTGTGGCCCATGCCGCCATCACTTGATATAGAAATTGCTGTTGTAGGATTTTAGGGGTTCTCCTGCAGTTTTGAAAACAAAGGAGTCAGTAAGCCAGGTACTGATTATTTTTTGTTCATCAATTATTAGTTTTAAATTACTCTTGAACACAACTCTGCAAATGCAAATATCCGTATAACAATGAAAGAATGTTCACAAATATTTAGCAACTTAGATCTAGATACCTAATAATCACCTCACCTTGACAATTGTTTCAAAGAAATAAATTCAATTGTTTGTACTACAAAATTGTGCGATCATTATAAAAATATATTTCAAATGGGTCTTGGCAATATTATAATTTCTGAACAATGGAGGGTTTCTCAATTTGATATGCGTACAACTTGAGAGGCGAATGAAAAATGGGTCAAGATTGAAATGTGGGAATATCGGAATATGTATATGCAAAGTTGTGAATTTATTGAATAATTTTCAAACGCATTTCATAAAAATATCGATATTGAAAAATTACGTATACTGCTTCAAATACTGTTTATCCTGTTTAAAACTCAGATTATCAAGAAGCAGTATTATAGATTATTTAATACTAGCTAATACATCGCTCACTTCTTTGGAATTCCGCAGAAATTGTCGAAGAGAGATTTTTACAATCTTCTGAAAATTATATCATTGCATATTTTATTCACTCTTTCTTTCCGAAACATGTTGTGTCAAATTTTGAATGATCCTAAATCGATATAATTGATTTTCAGCAATGTATAAATAGATATTATGAACTGGAACTGAAATCAACGGTTTTTCAATAGAGCAGTGGACAGGAATTACTAAAAATGGCAAATTTCATTTGACATTGTCAAATCTTCAATCACCAAACATAATAATTAATGATAGAGTATTCACAAAACACGTGGCTAATGACCATGGCAGTAGTTGGTATTCAGTAAGTTTTGATGAAGTAGGCGGATATAGTCCCCGAAACGTCACATTTCTTGAAATAGAAGAAGTATTCTTCAGTTATTTTGAAATAATTTTTTCAGATGGGCAAGTTCAGAATTCGATACATTACCGACAAAATTAAATAATGTTTTTCTACAACTGTCAAAAAAGTTGACTTTTTTGTGTAGTTTATGTGTGCCAATAATATTACAATATCAAAAAACAATTTTATTATTTTGGAATTTTCTCAACGAGTATCCAGCATAATTCAAGTTAATATGTAATTTTGACAATGTTGCGGTTGTTGCGGACTTCAGAACAGGTTGCAAACTGAGATTTACTGCTTTCTCGATGTATCATTCAGTTGACCAAAGTTTGAAAACTTTTAGAATTATTGTTAAATTTTCGGTTTTCAATGTTTATCTCTACTGGCTTATTATAACTGCATTATCTTTCTCAAATATTGAAGGTACTTAGCTCAGAAAGTGGAATATATTTCAAATTTTATTTGAAACATTTGATGTTATTAGGAGAACAGTGAGCAATACGCAATACAACCAACTTCCTCCCATGTTTGAATAATTGGAATATTAAAAAAAAGGAAATTAACAAACAACAATGTCTAACTTCAAAGCCGAAAATAACGCAATTTTCTTTGCAATATGTGTATTAACGTTGATGCAGTGTTTTTGTCCGATTTGCGAATCCCCAAAAATTGCAAATATTCGCAAAGGTATGAACAGGCCTTAAAATTGCTGTGCACTATCAACTGGTCATGATAGTCCTAGAGTAGCTGAGGCCATTAAACAGACCAGAAGAAGAAGAAGTGACGTTTTCGATATTTGACATTTTTGTCATTTTTGATTTTTGACAACTATTTTACGTTATTTTATTTTCACCATGTAAAAATTTCCAACCAAAAGCCGGAAGGATTTATAATATGTAATTTTTGATGTTTTCACAAGAGGGAAAAAACTGAGTAAACTTGAATATTTTGTCATTGTGTAACGAGTTTGTTAAAAGGTGCGGAGACTTGACAGTAGGAGTTTTGAAAAATCAATATTAGAATACCTACATTTTAAACATTATATAATTTCTACCTGGAATCTTTATAGGTGGCCAGTGTTGTGTTAGATATCCTTCAGTGATATGTAGCTTCACAACTTGTAAGTGAAGATAAAATTTCCAAAACTCCCCAGCATAATTTTTTTCAGACATCATGGGAAACACAGTCTCAGCTGCAGAAATAGCTGCAATGCAAATAATCCATCCAAATGATCCAGTTGGAAAACACCACAAGGATACTCATAGTTTTGAAGGAGAAATTCCTCCAGAATGTCCTATGCATCAGAAGTCCAAACCTCAGACTGATTCAGAATGTCCTGTGAGAGGAGAAAAAGATCAGTTGAATCCTTTGAATATGGTGAGTCCAACTAAAAAATGTAGAGCATCTAGATTTGCCAAAAAGTAACAAACAATAATAAATTGATTTAATGGTTTTTTAACAAACAAGTGTATTAATAAGGGCGATTAACAATCGAGATAATTTAACGCGTGAGCGGAGCGAGCGCGTTAATGTTTGAGATTGTTAATCGCCATTTTAATTCACGAGTTTGTTACAAAACTTTTATGTCGACAGTAGTTTTCGAAAATAGAGATATCTCACTTTCAATGTTTATTTATTTAACGTTGCGATAAAAAACAATCACTATTTCCTATTTATATTAACTGTACTCAAAGATAGTTTAATTTTCCTTGGTGGTGGAGCTTTTATATTTTATATCAGTGGTAGTTTTATTTTATTTTTTATTATTCATTTTCAAATTGAAATAAAAAAAAATTACCCTCGGTGGGTTTTGAACTCTCGACCTCAGTGTTGCAAGCCAGGTGAACTTTACCGTTACGCCACGGGACCATGTATGGTTTTGAGTGACAACTGGTGTAATGAACATTTTCTGAAATTTTATTTGAAAATTGACAAATAAATAATGACAGAACTAACCAATGTAAAATGTATAAGAGCAATGTATGTTGAGTTGCATATAATCAAATCGTTGATTAATAGAAAATCATTCATTAACAGGGGTCATTAATCAACGATTTTGAGTGCGTTAAAATACATCATAAATGAACGGTTGACGGAAAAATTTAGTATGACTGGTATTTGGAAAGAGAAAGAGCATATAAAAAATTCAAAAGTATAAATGTCCAAGAAGAAATAAATTGGAATGCATATAAGGCTGAAAGAAATGAAGTAGTTCATCTATTGAAAGACAAGAAATTTCTATACTATGAACATAAAATTGATGACAATAAAGGGGATTCGAAAGAAATGTGGAAAACTTTAAAGAAGCTTGTAAAGTGGGAAAACGATAAAATAATTATAAAACTAATAATTTTAATGTGAATGGAAATACATCATATGCTACAACAGAAATTGAAGCTGCTGAAAAATTCAATATTTTTTTTAGACAGCATAACTCTTATTTCTCAGTCCATAATATCAAATTCAGAATGGTTCCCACATGGTTTTGATTTAATAAGAATGATAATAATAATAATACTCTCTCATAAACACTCGTAGAGTGTACCGAAAGGCATAGCCTGTGCAGGTAGAGGACGGCTGTTATTATTATTTGCCGTGGCGCTCCGGGCGACCTACTGATTTTTGGTGGCGTATTCACTTTTCAGCTGCAGGAAAACCTGGAAAATCTACAGCACTACCTCGGTTGGCCGGCGTGCTCCAAGGTACTCCAAGGTAGCAATAGACGAGATTGGCATCTAGATAACACATACACTTTCAACAAGGACTGTGGTCGTCTATCGATTCCGATATTGAGTACTTGAGAAAAAATCCCTCGTACATACATCGGGCTCGAACTGACTACTGCTATACTGCTAATTGCAAAAAAACTATATTTTCCACCAGCATTTCTGCACATCTTTCTCTACCTAGCCGAATAAATGTGTATAAAGCAATAATTCAACCACATTTTGATTACTGTTCTTTGATCTTATACCTTTTGCCAAAAATTGTATCCAAAAATTGCCGAACAGAGGTATAGGAGTAATTTTACAATGCAACAGATCGCCTCAATAAAAACACAGTACTTAACTGGCAATCTGTAGATCAAAGATTATACTACATGGCCATTTTATTTATGTTTAAAATCAGAAGAAATATGTTTCCTGAATATTTCAATCAATTTGTTACCTACAACAATGAACTCCATGACTATAATACACGGTCTGTAAATAATTTTCATATTAATAGGACGAAAGTAAAAAATTCCATGAGATCAATATTCTTCAAAGGATTGAATGAATATAATCAATTACCAGATGAGATAAAACAAGATACAATATATTGCTTCCAAACGAAATTGTTATCATACTTTTTATCAAAAGATGATTGATTCTAATAGTTTTATTCACTTGTGGCACATTTTTACCTATAACTAATGTTATTTTGTAATTATAATTTTTGTTACTTGTTTTGTCTTTTGTTCTTCAGGTGTATTTTATCAGTTTAACCTTAATCACATTTTATATTTTATTTTATATTTAATGATATCTATCAATCTATCAATCTTTTGAATTTTTATTGTTATCAATTACTTAGTATTTATAAATCTTGTAAAATGAAATTTTCTATGTATATTAGGGTAACCTACTTAATGAATATCTATCTATCTATATCAAAAAGCAATTTGTACACACTTATTGTAATATATTTGTATTATGTATTTCTGTATACTTTATTATCAATTACCAAATTGTATTTTTTTTTTCAATGTCCAAAACAGGCAGTTTCAATGTTCCAAAAGGTTATTTTTGTCATAAATCGTGAAAGATTACTTAGTCGTTCTTCAGTTATATCCTGAGAAGTCTCAAATTTCAAGTATACCTTCTCTTCCTATGCCAGATTCCATTTGTATTTCTGACAAAACAACTAACTGACCGATACAATGTCATTATTCATTAATTCATACTAAGATAAAGATCTGACAGTTGTGTGTTAACAAAAATCAAACTCTTGAATTTCCACCATCTATGAAGTTTTACTGTTATGGTTAACAAAAAAAACAATTTTTTACAAAATAATGATAAAGATTTTTTTCCTATTGATTTAGATGGGCCCTGCCAATCAATCTCCTGCACCAGGTCAGCCTTTTCCACTGTCTACAAAAAGAGAGGTTTCTACAATTCCAAAGGCTATTGTGAAGGAAGGAGAAAGTGCCTTCTGGACCTATCCCAGTCCCCAGGTGAAATAATAATTTTTTCGAAACCTTTGTTATTATAGTACAGGCATTCTCAGAAGGTGAAGTTGGTAATAAAATGAAGTCCTCTTAGCGTAATTTGAGCTAGCTCGACAGCTGTCATCACTTTGTATTACCTTAAAGTAGATGAGTTGAAATGACATGAACTTATTCATTTCGTCTCAACAAAGATGTATTGCCCACTTTGTGTTCCAAAAACGCCTGCACTTAAGTTGAGTTGAAGAACTGCTAGTTGATAGATAGATATTGGCCACATTTCATACAGATTATAATCTAAGATAATATAATATAATAAAATTGGACTTCAAGATATATACAGATAAAATTCAAGAATACTGTTGAATTAAAAATTATAAATGCTTACATAGTGAACCTTCAGTGTTTGAACTCTAATTCGAAAGACTTTTTTACTGAATGAATGAAATTTTTAAGGAGATATTTTTTGTTGCATTTTTATAGTTTTGTTAGCTATTGATATTCTTGACAGATTTTGAAATGAAAATAAGGCAGAATAGAGTGTTTTTGAATATTTTATATTCTGTTGCCAGCCCCATATTTCAATGTTATTTGATAAATGGCTATAAAAAAAGGGATAGTATGAGTTCGATAAACATTTTTGGTCAAAAATTGGAATCATTTGAAAAATTGCATAGTATACTTTATTGATTTGTTTACAGACGGAATCTATGAGAGAGAGGAGAAACTAAGGTTTGAGTCAAATAATGTCCAGAGTAATTTGATGTTGTCAATGGATGTTAAATTTTCACAAAACTTCCTTGGAACTGACTTTTTCCTATGGAAATGTATGAAGACTGTCTTGTCAGTATTCATTTTTTATGGCAAAAATTATTTCGTTGCAATGAGAGCTTCCTTTTTATTACTTTGCAATACTTTCTGTATTCATAAAAACTCCTGGATCACTGAAAAGTTTTCAAATAAACCTAAAGCAGTATTTGGTTAATGATGTCTCCTATTATAAACGAACTCTTGGTCCAGTATTTGTATGAAATTTCTCTTGAATATTTTATTTATATCAGTGATCACCTGTCATGGTATTGTGTTTCACTGTTATTCATGTACCTTGTTAATTTTTTATATGGCAAACAAAGGTCAATAACAATTATTGAATTTCATGTTTTATTTTTATTGAAATGTTTGAGTCATGATTTTTACTTTTTGATGATTCAACAAAACCTGCAATAATTACTATCTTAGAAGTTCTTAAAATTTCTAGATGTTCTGGAATGCCATGCTGAGAAAAGGTTGGCGATGGAGGGATGAAGACATTGAACAGAAGGACATGGATGATATCATAAAAATTCATAATGCCAATAACGAGCAAGCATGGCAAGAAGTATTGAAATGGGAAGCGTTACATTACCATGAGTGCAAGGATCCTAGGTTTGTTTCATTTAAATCATTTCCTTTTTATATATCAATCTGATGTGTTGAAATCATTTGAAAGAGAAAAATAGTACTTTTATCATGTTATGATGATGATAAAAGAGTTTTAAACTGAATATTATAAATAACAAAAAGAAACAATTGGGTAAATACTATGAAAATTATTAGCACACAATAATAATATATTTTTTCAACTAAATATATTCCTAAAATAATAGTCTGTTTCTAACACAGAGTAATCTTTTGACAAGGAGAAACTCAGACAGAATCAACAAAAATAACCTTAATTATCTAAAAGCAGATTGAATTCAAAAAATGTCACTTATGGGGATTTGATACTGTGATATTTTTTGAAGATACTCCCCAAATTTGAAAGCACTCATGTCTTGTTATTGCAGCTGCTAAAAAATATCCAATACTGGATATATGAAGAAAGCTGAAAATAAAACCTGGCCATTAACGAAAAAAATAAACAAACTCGACTATCATAATACAGAAAAATATCCTGGGAAGCTTTGCAAAAAAATATAAAAATTCATAAACCACAGTGAATCAAATCAATAAGTATTTTAGTGAAGCTTGCCCTGACCTGAATAGAACAGATAGGCCAGATTATATAAAAATAAAAGAATGTGATGATATTTTTTTCATTGAACCTACTCTATTTGAAATAATAGATTTATTATTAAACAACCGAAAAATAAAAAAGCTATATTTAAAAGAGGAATCAGAGATGAAGAAAGTAATTACAGACCCATATCATTATTGCCAAATCCCAGTAACATTTTTGAAAAGCTCATGAACAAATGTTTACAAGTTTGTAGACCATAATGTGTTGTTAGCAAAAGAATAAAATGGATTTTGTAAAGGTAAATCAACCATATAAGCAATATATCAAGTTGAAAAGGGGAACATTCTCCATAAAAATTGAAAAATGAAAAATGTGACTTATTTGTAATATCTAACAGAAAACAACTACTTCCCCGGCACAAGCCACGCTGGACATTGAACTACATCTGATAGATATTGTGAAAAGACTCTAACTGAAAAGGAAAGAAAAAATCTGAAAGTGAAAATTTGCATTTTTTTTTTTCTGTTAGATATTACAAATAAGTCACATTTTTCATTTTTCAATTTTTATGGAGAATGTTCCCCTTTTCAACATGAATACCTCCCAAGAGGTTATCTTGAACGATGGAAAATAGCGACTAAAGTTTGTCTTTCAGTCGCAGATGATTCCACAAAAGATTTTATGAATTTCATATTCATATTTTCGAACTAAAATCAATATATCAAGCTATTGAAAATATTTTACATCATTTGAACAAAGATGATTTTGTGTATTGACCTGTAAAAAGCATTGGACAGTGTCAACGCTGGAATTGTATGCAACAAACGTGATAAATATGGAATTAAAGGCCAATCTATGGATTTAATAAAATCCTAGTCGACAAATAGAACCCAAAATTTGATTGAAAATGATACCTTGGGGATAATTAAATCAGAACCAACGGTTATAAAAAGGTGTGCCACAGGGATCAATAGAATATAATAATCATAATTTAAACATATGCAATCAGGTAACATTTTTGGGATAATTAATAAATAGAAGACTGGACTGGAAAAATCACATAGATTATTTATCAAAAAATATTGTGAAATATTGCTATGCATTGAGAATACTTTCAGCAAAACATATAAATAATTAAATAGTATATATTTTTATTAAAATAAGTATTATTTCCTACATTTCCCAAGGTTCTGTATGGGTTTTGTTGTTGTGGTAAGAATATTACAGGTTTCAATAATTTTACTGAGGGGTTTTTGGAGAACTACATATCATCTGACGTCAAAGTAAATATAAGATGTGACATGGTGTGAGTGAAAGTAAATTTTATTCCAGTGTATCTTCATCCTATTGCTTTTTTCAGTTTTTTCATTGTTCAATTCATTTATTATATCATTGAGAACAAATTACACCAGACAATCTTTAACTGATCACAGCAACACTCAAGAAAAGAAAAGGAGTTGATTTAGTTTGAGAGTCTGTAAGCAATGTTACATTTGGAACTATTCAGCTCTTTTTCTTTTTAAATCGGGGTTAGGTAAACTTTTGTACTCAACACCTTATGAAAATACTTACTTTATTTGTCTCAAATAAACTTAGTGACTTCATAACTGGTTACATAAATAAATATTCAATACATTCATTTTCGAATGATTGTGTAATAGGTACACTCAGTATCTAATCAAATAAAGGTTCACAGTGATTTTTGAAATCATGTTCACTTTATGACGATCAAACTTTATTTGTGGAAGATATATTATATAAGCTATTGCTGTGTTTTTTGTGTGTATTTATTTATTCCTGGAGAAATCTACAATATTGATAACTTACTTGGTTTCTTATTACAATAGGCTTAGTAGACAAATTTTTGTCACAAACTTGTTCTTCACAGCCCATCAGTCATTTCCAGATTTTTTATTGAACTGGAATCCACCATAATCCTGCATATAATCCTGGCAGATGATGTTACAAAACAAACTGCTCACTTTATTTGAATTATTTTTATCTTATTGCATTGATTTGAAAACTGATTATTATTAAAAATGTTTTCAAATTCACTTTTAAGTTTTAAACTATAGTTGACAATTTAAAACGATGTTACTAATTTTATTTAGGCTGAAGAGTTTTGGAGGAAAAGCTACAGATTACAGTCCCAGAGCAAGACTAAGGCAACTTATGGGATATGAACTACCTTTTGACAGACATGATTGGATAGTTGACAGATGTGGAAAAGATGTTCGATATGTTATTGATTATTATGATGGAGGTTCTGTAGATGAGAAATACAAATTTGCACTTTTGGATGTTAGACCTGCTATGGATAGGTGAGTATACAGATGTGAGCTGTATAAAAACTTTACTTTGACTTTAAAACTCTGTGAAATATAGTTATTATCATTTTACATTTTGTAATGTTATGTTAAGCACTTCTTTTCTCTGCGATCACTCCTTTAGCACCATTGAATGAAGTTCACATCAATAAAATAAGAATACCCATTAAAATAATGTATATAAACAAACCGTAATAGGTATTGTAATAGACCCGCTTATATCTCAGGGCTTTTTGTTGGGTTTTGGAACCTGGTTTTTAGAAATCAGAGACTTGGCTTCCAAAAAAGTGATTTATTAGGGAGTAGGAAGTTTGATGCCACAAAAATGACAAACTAAAAAAATGCAGTAATTGAATAAGTTGGAAAGTTACAACTTAAGAAAAAGTCTCAACCTACATAAATGCAAGCACAGACCAAATTATAATTCATTTATTATTTGAAGTCTTTCGACCTGAGTTGCCTAGTCCTTAGGTAACTATCACCACGTGTTTTGCTTCAGTATCAAAATTGAAAACAAATTAATCTTTATAATCTACAATAGAAATGCTTTTTTGAACATGTCGAAATATATGAAAGTCATAAACACTTTCAATAGACATTGCAGTCACAAAACACCAATTTATGTGTAGATTGGGGAACATATTTCAGAAATGGTTAAAAAACTTTATATTCAATAATGGTCCAAACCTACTTCCAACTGAATTTTTTTACCAAAATCATTCTATGCAAAAACTAAATACTTCATTCTCTTCTATTCTACTCATGATCTAAAAGATGGACAAGAAACTCAAAATGCCCATAACTTACATTCAAATAACATTTATTCATTTGAAGACAAAAATAATCCCATATCTAGTTCTATAGAAACTTACAACACACTTTCTGATGAAATAAACAACATGAATATATTTTTGAAAAAACAAACGTAATTTGCTATCATAATGATGTTCATCAATGTATACAAATGTTGAATTTTAAAATTTGTTGATTTTTATTCATTTTGAATAAAAAAAGTAAGATAAATGGCATAAGCAATGAGTTTCAAACGATGATTAGATAAATAAATAAAATAAATGTAAATATGGTCAAATCATTTGATTTTTCGGAAACTATTCCATACTATTTGAATGTTGATAAAAAACAATTTAAAATAATAAATATTGAACAAACAATAGGAGATAGGTATAGGTCAAAGTTATTGGTATTTGCTTGTAGAATCTTGAAATGATATACAGGATGTCCCATTGAATAAAGGGGTATATCCTTCTATCGTAATCGTCAACAGGAACGTATTTTTCACCAGCTAGGTCTAATAGGTCATGGTGTATTTTTATATTTGTTAAATGACCCTGATACAACCTATATATGTTAAACAGAATAATTTTTTTTTCAGCTTTGAAAATGTTTGGGACAGAATGAAGGTATGCTGGTATAGATGGTTCTACAGTAATGAGTAGAAAAACCTATTAGATTTTGAAAGATTTATAAGTCAAACAGGATGGAAACTGTCCTAGTATGAGGATTAGTATAGTGTTTCTATTTATTCAACCATTTGTTTTTTATGATATGCAAAGAAATTAAAGGTGTTTTATAATTGTAATTTTTTTTGTGCTCCTTAGTAATGAAAGGAACCACACTCTTTACAATTTTTGTTGAATTGTATTGAAATACACCTACACTAAATTCATTATGATTTTTGCATCAAAAAGACATTTTTTTATTTAATCTTCTGTAATATCCCTAACATTCTTGCAGCAGTTCAGAAAAATTTGGAATGAACTAAAAGCTACACCAGCATTTATGGCACACTCCAAAAAAAACTATTACATAATTATTACATATTTATTACAAATCATTGGCGAGTTGAAAATTCCAAAATTTTTACCCCCTAAGGGTTAAATATCCCTTATTCATAGAAAATTCCCTAACAAATTAGAACCCAATCTGGTCAGTGCCAGTATTGTTCACAAGATTGTTTATAATTTTTGTACAAACTATCGAAGTGTTAAAAAATATGAAATGAAGTGGCCTGAAGGGGTAAACACACTCTATCACATTGTGCGTATCGCTAAAATTTTCCACAAAACTGTTGAAAATTCATTAGAATCTATTGACGTGTTGACAGCCCATTTTCCTTTTTTGAAAAGTACTGTGACATAAAATCGGACATGAGCAGTGTATCTTTTTATGCGCATGGACTTATATCAAACGTATGTATTGAAAATTTGAAGAATACAATGTAGTGATACATTTTTTGAAAGGCAATATGACATTTTGGAGTGTGCCATAAATGCTGGTGTAGAGTTTAGTTCATCAATTTGGACACCCCAGTTCGTGGCTTATAGAACTTTTATATGCATTACTTGATAAAACAGTATTTTGCTGTCATTATCACTGTTTCGAAAATGGACACTTTCCATATGAATTGAATCATTCACTGGTTCTACCATTGCATAAAAATGCTCATTTAGATCAATTAAATTGAACAATCACAGTGAGTCCATTAATAATAGTGTAATTTTTTTCTGAATTTAACACAATAGCAGATCACCGTTTTTCATTTGATTAAACAAGAAAGAAAAACTACAACTTTGTTCAATATATAACAGTGAATTAGTCTTCGTAAAAGGAAGATCAACAATACAGGATATGCCAGAACTTGTCTATAATATAGTAAATGCCCATGACAGGTCAAAAGATAGACCTGTATGGTATACATGGGAACAGTCTGAAAATAATGAATTGTTACTTGAAGAACAGGCATAACTTGATAGTTCCAATAATGTAACACCAATTTTGCAGCAACAACATTTCACCCTTGCTACTATTGGTAACTCTTTCTTGGTAACTAAAACTTATCGACATTATACAATATGAGGATGACTCTACCACATTCTGAAAAGATGATTAAGTTATTATTATTGCTGATTGAGTAAAAATAGCTAAAATTTTGTCTTATGATTTCTTCACATCAAATAAGCTGTCCTTCAACCTTGAAAATACTATTATTGTGAACTTTTGACTGGAACCGTCATTTGTATGGAATATTACCTATTATGGGGAAACACCAGAGATGTTGAGAAATTCAGGTCACACTTAATGGACTTTGCTGAATGACGAATAAGTCAAGACTTGATTCACGTATAAATCTTTTTTATTGCAGATGGATTAAATAAACACTGCAAGTCTTATTATATAATCACTTTTCTTCAAGTTATATTTATAGAAAAAAGGAGACCTTTAAACACATGTAGGTATTCAAACACCTAACTAATACAAGCAATAAATCTAATCTTATTCTTCGTCATCATAAATTAACATCAACAACCAACAGCTATATCCATCTATCTGTAAAATTCTTTAACAAACTACTATTGCATTTGAAAGAAATGCTAGTATGCAAAAAAATCGCAGTGAAACGTCCTTCCAACATTCAGGAATATCTAGACTATGATACCTCTGATCATTTTACATGTATTCAATGTTTTACTCACCTGTCTGTACAAAATACATACATTTCAGTTCTGTATCAATGATTTTTATATTTTGACAATGCTAAACCAACAAAAATTCTTTATCTCCAACAGAGATTCGAATTCATGCAAAATCCTACCTGAAAATCGACCAGCCGAGTCCTATAATTTGTATATAGAAGAACTGTTAATTCTCCCACCTTTCAGTATATTGTGAAGAGAAAGGCAATAATGGTTTTCGAGATAACCATAGAGGATCACAGAGAATGTAAATTTTTATATAGGTATTATAAAAAGAATGGCCTGGTTCACAAGCAGATCAAGAATTGACAATGAAACTAGATCTGAATTATCCTGTTGAAATTTTGAAAGCCAAAGTAGATTCCGATTGGATTCCGACTAGAATGTTGTACAGACTTGTGTTGGTATTAGTCCCAAAAACCGTGTCAGAACAAAACAGTGAAGTTTTCAGGTTGCCAAAACATAATAGAATACCAGGGAATGAAAATTTGGCAAACTTGACAGTTTGAGACCAGCCACTCCATTGCTAGAGCCTGAATCAGAACTTGCTATACAAAAACGTCAATCAGTATTTCTGATGTTGATAATTTTGTTAGTGAAATGTACTTCTAGTATATTGAACTGTTTTGGTGAGATGGAGATGCTGTTTCTAAAATTACTGAAGAAACCAAAGATTACAATATATTCAAGTTACAGTAAGAAGTAACTAGAAACATTTGAATAGGTGCAGGCTTCGATAAACTCTTATTTGTTTGAATGGAAAAATAATAGCTGCCATTATTGCACCTACCTAATGAATCAATCTCTCATTCAAGGTTACTTTTCAGAAGGTCTGAAAGAAGCACTTGTTATACCTGTATATGAAAAAGGTAATCCCACAGAGATTGACAACTACAGGCAAATACCCTTGCACATATCCATATGATAGTAACCAATAGGTGAAATCACTATTTTTTGGCTTAACAAAAGTTTTAGACAGTGTGTCCAGCATTTCTTATTAATAAACTATAAAAATTCCGGTTTCCTTGTAATTTGATAAATTGGATATGACAGATAGACATTAGGTTGTAACCTGCAATGGATTGACATTTGAATCGAAAACTGTTGAACATCCTGTGTGCCGGTTTTTGGACCGTTACTGTTTCTGCCCTAAAAAAAGTCCCTTGCCCTACCCCAAATGATAACAACCTCAGATTAGAGTACACCATTGCATAGTAACTGCTGAGTATGTCAGGTTCATCCAAACTTGATTTCAACTGCCATAGCATGCTTTATCGTATTAGCAAAATATGGTCCACTTGTTTTGCCCAATTTAAATTGGCGCACAGTTAGGAACCTAAACATGTAGAAAAGGGGAACATTCTCCATGAAAATTGAAAAATGAAAAATTTGACTTATTTGTAATATCTAACAGAAAACAACTACTTCCCCGGCACAAGCCACGCTGGACATTGAACTACATCTGATAGATATTGTGAAAAGACTCTAACTGAAAAGGAAAGAAAAAATCTGAAAGTGAAAATTTGCATTTTCATTCAGATAGCTGACTTTTTTAATTCTTTCTAGTTTTCCTTGAACAAATCATTAAATAAATAAATTAGATAAGGAGAATGTTATTAAAAAAATATCACTCACAGAAATCGTTCATTTCATTGAAGCAAGGTTCGCTTCTCTCGCATTTAAACATGTACTTTTTCTAGGAAAAATACTTCTATAAATAGTTACTGGACTTGACACCTTAAAAGATTTCATTCCATATCAAGACACCCTCCATCGTCATAAAATAATGTCATATATGAGATTTCATTTTTTCCATTGTCTTATTTCCAATAATGACTTAGAGACCTTTTCAACATTCTGTATACCTAGTGGCAGACATGTGATTTATGTTAGGATTCAGATGAAATTAAAGTAAATAAGTATTTAGTTGGGAATTGAAAATTCCCGATACAAATATTTGAGAAAAAATATTAATGATTCAACAATTCTTTAAATAAAAAAAGTTGAGATGAAATGCCACTGATAAATTCTTCAAATCATCTTAACATTTGCCATAACTTCATTCACCTGATTTGAGGTTTTTCAGCACTCAAGTTTCACTGTTCTTAAAAAAAAAATTACTTTCCACATTTCTGACCATTACAAAAACTAGACTAATCGTCAACAATCACCAAAAGATTTTGAACTAAAACTCGTCTACATAAAACATTCCTATTCGATTTCAAAGTTGCCTTGATTCAAAATATCAAAATCGCAACATTCATCCTCGTTGTCTTTTACGATCGATAGAATCCTATCTTACCGACCACGACGCACACCCTTCTCGTCAAGGAATGACAGCAGTCGATCTTTCAGCGGACCAAACGTAATTAAACCTGAGTTCGGACCAAAAAAAAAGTTTTGAGTATTCAATTTGTATTTTTGTATGTGCTTTAAATTATACAAGAGCTAATTAGTTGCCGGTTCAGCGTATTATAAGTGTGAGTGATTTGTTTTTGTCAGTATCGCCATTTTTGGAAACCACTTGTTAACAAATCTGTTGTATTATTGTTTTGGATCGAGTTTAGACTGTAGTTCACATTGTCGTGCTTGAATTAACATTTCCTGTGTTTGTCCAGCCTTTTTTCCAACCGCATTGCATTTCTGCAGCAGGTTATGTTCGGGTAAGTTCCAATTTCATTTTGTAAACATTTCAATTTCAGCAATAACAAACTTCGGAAAATTTTATATTACCGCGTTAGATTTTGATATGGGACGATGGAAAATGTTTAGAGAGATGGGTAATCCCTTTTTTGGTTCACAGTAGTTTATAAATTTAGCTGTCATTTCCGTAATTATTTTTAACAGCCGGTTTTCTTTTGTTATTCTCACTATCAACTTCAGCGCCTACCTACCTTGTTTATTAAAAATGATGGTATGAATAATAAAATATCTGACTGGATTCCTATTGTAGAAGTATATTATTACCATATAAATTATTCGCGATAGTTTTCATAAACTGACATATCTAGATATGTCTGAATTTGAACTGGATAATACCAGGGATACCTGGTTGTACAAATTAAATTGGTATACCTACCTATTGGGATGTATGCAGGGTGGCCTATCATATTAGTGTCTTGTTAGAATTTATTTAAACTTGGCCTTGTAAATGCGAACATTTATAAAAAAAGGTGAGTTTGTAAACGGAATGTTTTTATATGTATTATTAATTTTTCCTATCATTATGTTAAGGATGAAGCTATATTGCCAAGAACTGCAAACTCTTGGAATTTTTATTTTAATGTAAAATAAACTTATTGGAAGATTTGTTATGTTCTTACAGTAGTGAAGCAAGTATGAACAGTTTTCAAAAAAATCACCTCTGCCAGTGATATTCATCCATAGATCCACACGGTGAAGGCGCGTGACTAAGGGCGGTAATGCGGTAATTACCTTCCCCCCCCCCCCGAAATTTAATTTTTTAGAATGTAAATGATACCTTCATATTAAATAATATGCCCCAAAAAGGGTGATTACTCCTAATGATGATGATAATTACCCCCCATATGATGATGAATACCCCCAATATGATGATGATTACCCCCAATATGATGAGGATTACCCCCATATGATAATGATTACCCCACCAATATGATGATGATTACCGCCCTGGGAGATTATTACCCCCCTATGATGATGATAACCCACCCATGAACTGAACCTAGGACTTGGTCAGGTATGTTTATCAGCTTGGTTTGGTACCAAAAATTATTGCGTACCAGACCAAAATAGCTGGACCAAGATGGTGTAAATTTATCTGGCAAATAACCCATAATAATAATGTTTCTAATTTTCAATTCAACATCCAATTCCATTTTGCCATTAATGTTTTTGGTTAATAGAGTTGCGAACCTTTTTATAGGTTAGAGTTGTGCTGTCAAATGATTACCAAACAAACCAAATAAGTACCAAACTGTTAACTGATTAAACATGGTGTGAATAGGCAGTAACTTATTCCATTGGTCAGAATTTGGTATGGTTAACTTGATCAAAGTAGCAAATTCGTGCAAGGTATAAACGTGGCCAGTGCTTTATTCATAATAAATACTACACTGGCCACTTATACCGTTCACGAATTTCGTAATCTGGACTATACCAAATTCTGACCAAGTGAAGTTTGGTACTCATTCAGACAGCATAACAGTAACCTACAAAAAGGTTCGCAACTCTACTAACCCATATTTTATTATGTGGAAACATCAATGGAAATCCGAATTAGATATTCAAGTGTAAATTAGGAACATTATTATTCGAGGTTATGCTAGAAAAATGAATATAGGCACACTCTTAGTACATAAGAACACAAACTTATGGCTCACCTATGATGCAAACCAAATTTTGCAACTTGCTGGTAAGTCCACGCAGTAGGTGTTTACACCATCTTGGTCATTTAACTATTTTAGTCTGGTACGCAACAATTTTCGGAGCCGAATATTTAATTGGTCAACTCTGCTAAAAATAATCGGAGAAGGAAAAGGAAAAGTTCATATAGTAATGCGAGTATTTGAGTACTACCTAAAATGTGTTTTGTCGCACTTCACGGAGATGTTGGCGGATGATCCGAAAATCATGAATAATTCAGTAAATATGGAATTATTATTATACTGAAGCAGCAACCTATACCCTCTTTGGACTATATGCAACAATTAGTAGTGTGACAGGTATTTACAACCATATATATATAATGCTGTCATTACTAACGTCATTGAAGGTTGAGAAGTGTCACATTACACACCTCTACTTCCCGACCTCACTTCCCGCCCTCACTTCCTGTCCTCACTTCCCGCCCTCATTTCCAACCCTCATTTCATCTATTCTAGATGAATATTTTTCTGACATTTATTTATATTGGTGATAATCAAGATGGATAGAAACCCTGGTGGATTGACTGATTCGCTTTTGTTTCACCCAAAGTTGTTAATGCTGTAATAAGATGGGATTAGCTTTCCCATTGTCAGTAGATGGCGCATTATCAAAAAATAGCCGAGTTAATATTCCGAAGTACTGAGTCATATTGTCATATTTTTTTTGGAATATTTGAAATTTGACTGTTTATGACTATGTTTATAATTTTTGATTAACTGTGATTTACATTTCATCGGGATATTTATCGTTTTTTCTGTTCTTTTACTACTTTTCGTTCAGTTCGCATTGATTAGTTATTTGTTTATTTTTGAGTGTTCTGTAATTCTTGTATTTGTAGTGCATAATGTTTTTCAAGTTTGTACTTGGACATGGCTGCGTTTGTATGAAAGATCTAAGGTTAGTATCATTGTTTAAATATCCCGTACATATCACATATCCAACTAGTTAATTTAAAATTACTGTTCTGATTTTTGATGAAATAAGCACGTTAAACATGTTATGTCGTATTTTTTAACAAAATTGAATAAATACGAAATAAAAACATGTCATGACAATGACAATTGTCCAACGTCATCATGACAAGTATTCATTTATCAATCTGTAATGACTTTACCGCCATCTACGAATGATCGTGGAGCTAATCCGATCTAAATAAAATATGAAGAATCACGTAGGCCGTACCTTAACAGTTTTGGTAGGCCGATTTCACAGGTATAAATGAACGCACCAGAGTTTCTATCCATCTTGGTGATAATTGTATACCCCGTAGTCACGGTAACGATATATCTACTTACTTGATTATTCTGAGAAAACCGCGTTCTTGGTAATTTGTCGTCAAATGTAGGTAATATTTTAGGTATGTTCAGAACGAAACAGAGATTTATTAATTTTGATCGAAATATGATGGTTGTAAATAAAATAGTATACAAACCTCGGTAGGAAGTTTCATTCCTGTCTCGAGATCATAGCTAACCTCGACGCTTTGAGTCTCGGTTAACTAACTAATCTCACGACAGGAATGAATCTCTTCCCACCTCGGTGTGTAATATACTATTTCGGCCCTGCCTGAACGTGCCGTGGCGATTAGCGCGAGCATGAAATGTGACGTCGGCGTTGAACCACGTTTTCTGAGAAAACGAGCGTATTTCATAAGGTATTACTGAAAATCATTCTTGTGGAGAATTGAATTATCTCTCAGCCTATCGAAATCGAAAATAAAATAAATGACATTTTCCTGAAATTCAATTAACATATATTTCAAATTTTATTATCTTATGATAAAAAATGTAAGTTTTATCTAAACCTAACCGCTAAGTTATCGGCCAGATGACCAACTAGTTTCATTTCCAAATTGTCATGTAATCTGAAAATTCTGAACGCCAACTCTATTTGTTTGAATATCAGAGATGGTCAATCTAGAAGCACACTTTACTTAACAAGATCCCATAGGCCCTGTATAATATGTTCATTAACGCCGGAGAGATTTCCCTCTCATAAAAATTAAATATTTATTATTTTCTCACCCAGCCTTCGTTCGAGTGATTTCATGGAACGATAAATACGTCTCCGGATTATTTTTCGTCGACATAATTGATTTCGGCGAATGTATTTCACTCAGTCAACATGATGAATTTCCCAGCGACACCGGGGTAAGCAATATTCCTAATTAAATGATACCGTATATTAAACCGAAAATCGATCTCCGGTAATGAACTTTTGCTAACTCGAATAGAAACGTCATATAAAGTTTATTGTGTACGTTTCATTGGTAGGCGATTCGAGTTCTGAATAGGAGAACGATATGATATAACGAGATGGCCGTTGCATATTACAGTATGTAGATGAAAGGGGTTGCATAGTACAGCGTGTTTTGTCTCGGACTTAGAGATGTCTAGAAAAAGAGTACATTCAGTCCCCTAAGAAGGAAAAAGACCCTACCCAGCAACTACAGACCTATCGTACTATTATCTGTTATCTCGAGGGTGATGGAGAAAGCATCAACATCGAGCTCATGATATATCCAGAACGCTCAGGAATTATCAATGATCGACAACTTCGTTTCCGGAATCAGAGATCAACTGGTGATTTGCTTGCTTATGTCTCACATATTTGGCAGCAATCTATCGAAAAATATGGTGAACTAGATATCTCCAAGGCATTTGATCGCGATTGGCACCAAGGACTCCTAGCAAAACTTCCATCTCATGGCTTGTTTCCCCAGTTGTGTTCTTTACTATCTAGCTTTCTCTCAGACCGATCTCTCCACGTGGTACCCAGTACACAGCTTTGCGGATGATAGTACCCTTCATACCGCATTCTCTTCCAATCCGATATCTGATCACAAGTTCACCTACTTCTCTGGAAAATCGCAGAAAGGTTGGCTATCTGTCTCTGTTTTATAGATGTTTTCATGGACGCTCCTCCGAAATGTCATCAATCTATCCACCACTAGCGGTCCCATCAAGACTAACCCGTCGAGCTCAGTCCTCACATACATATGCCGTCACTTTGGAGACATGCCGAATACCTCTTTCCCAGGGCTCGTTTTTCCACCGAACGGAAAACTTTGGAACTCGTTGCCTCGGAAGGTGTTTCCTAAGGCATACATCATTCCAATACCAATTCTTACCTACTTTCCCTCGGCTCTCACGATGTTCTCTGAACAATACATGATTTTTCTTTTCGTGGGAACCAGAATTAAAAAAATAAAATAAAAATCATGTGGCCAGGCCGATCAGTGTCGTAAAGCGGACCTCCACTAAGTCGGTAGGGCAGAGAGGCGCGGCGCGGTCGGGAAATTTCGGTGATCAACTTCTAGAGGTACAATGGGAATCAAATCAAATCAAATCCGGGGTAACAGCTTCTCTGAATCGCGTATTTTATTTTTGGATGTGTGGCCGTATCAACTCCAGGAATTTAAAAAGGTTTTCTTGGGACATCCTGAAATATTTGAGAATTTTCCTCCTGAAATTCAAGAGGTCGATGAAGGGATGATGAATTTCTCCAAACTCCTTCGTTTTGGAGTTAATATCGTGCACCCATTTATTCTTTATTCTAACAGCCTCGACTACTGCAGCGAAAAAAAAAATATATTTTCGTCTTCCGACAAAATGGAAGACCCGGAGATCGCAGCAGGGGCGTTTTAAGGTTTACATGCGCCGGCAGTGGTTGAATCCTCCGATTTCATTTTCAGCGCTGCCAATTTTTGCCTTTTTCCCTAGGATCTGCTGGCGCCCTAAAACCTACGGCGCCTGAGGCTTTAGCCTAATCAGCCTTATGGATAAAGCGTCCCTGGATTGCAGAACGTAAACTTGTGTGTTATCGTCGCGAGTATCAATATGGTATTGACTAGTAGTAGTTGGGGCGGCCGATCAGAACCGCTCTACCCCACCGACCTAGTGGACGTCCAGCTTTATTCACTGTTTTGACGTTATTCGCTGAAAGACAAACTTTTGTCGCTATTCTCCATCGTTCAAGATAACCTCTTGGGAGGTATTCATGTTGAAAAGGGGAACATTTTCCATCGAAATTGAAAAATGAAAAATGTGATTTATTTGTAATATCTAACAAAAAACAACTACTTCCCCGGCTAAAGCGACGCTGGATATTAAACTACATGGAGAATGTTCCCCTTTTTAATTTTACAATGTTACTTCATTTACTAGTCGGGTAAATATTTAAATTGATTATAGTATATACTAATTGCAAGTGGATTATTATGCTGTTGAAGTGGCGAGCTGTTGCAGCAGAATTCATGTAGATATTAAATTGAAGATGGTACCCATATTCAATTTTTCCATGATTATTATAAAAATTTGGTCCTGCACTTTGATATATGTTGTTCAAATATCTCCAAAATAACTGAAAGGTAGAATTTCGAATTCGGACATTTGTAAGAACCAATTACGGTTCAACGATTGGCGTTTTTGGTTGATTTGCGTAGTTGAAATTCCAATTTATAATCGACGAATTGATGTTTCGGAATCCACAAGTAGTAGGTATATACATCTTGAATTGAAGTTGGGATTTCGACTCGAACTATAAGGAAATTTGATCATAATCATCCCATGTATTTGGTTAGTAGTTCTTCCCGTAAGGACCGGAAAATTTCCCAAGTGTACACAGATCTTTTTTGGAAGAGATGGATTAAGAAATATCTTCCAACACTTACCAGACGGTCAAAATGGTATTCCAAGGACCCCAAAACTGTCAAAGAAGGTGACATAGTCATCATTGTTGATGGTGACCTCCCCCGAAACTATTGGCCAAAGGAAGAGACTGCTGTATACCCCGGACGGGATGGAATTGTGAGGACAGCAGTTGAACCCCAACTTGGAGTTTATAGAAGACCAGTAGTCAAGATGTGTATTTTAGATGTTTATTAAACTATTTTTATTTCAAGGGGGGGGAGAATGTTATATTTTTGAATACTTTGTATTGTATTTGAGATTTGAAGTTATGTAGTCAGGGATATACAATTGTGACAATAAATAAATAAATAAAAAGTCGACTAGTCAGTCAGTTAATTCATTACGAAAAATAACATTTATATTGAGAAATCAGTATAAAGACAATAACTCGAAACACTGGTTTCACCAGTAGTCTTCAACCCTGTATACCTGTACAACATTCGCTTTTAGTTTCACTGAACTATATAACATCCGGTTTATCCACAAACTATATCAAAGGTTTTGGCTCTGGGCGAAGCAGGACAAATGGCGGTGTACCCATGATAAAGCAACATTTGAAAGGGCTTAGTTCCATACGAATAGGACATCGTGATTTGAAAGGGGTCTGCTTTCCTCGTAACAAAGCATGATCTGTCAACTGATAATGAAGCTGTGTATTCAAAATTGTTCTGAAACATTGCTGAAATCACTATTATTAATTCGCGATAGTTGAAAGCTCTTGAAACGGGAAGTATGAATATGTTTGACCGTAAACTATTCGGATTCGCATGTGCTGTAGACAAAAGGCAAATTATAATTGAGAAAAATAATTAGGGAGTGGGAATCCTCTTCATAGTTAAATATTACTTCTGACGATCCATAATTATACAGTTTCCGGCACAAGTTCTAACTAGTTCCAACTAGCTCAATCAAGAATCGGCTTCTAGACAGACTTCTTTCTGTATGTACTTTTTTATTTTAGAGCTGTTTTCCGAGGTGTTTGGGGATGAAAATATCCTGGGTTCTGCGAGGGGAGCTAACTGAAGGGCATATCGAAATGTGTTTCTGTTTTGTTTATATTTTGAAAATGCTGATAATAATAAACGTCTTTATTATTCTTGAAATGAAATAAAAATCTACATTCATTATCACACAGCATTCAAGAATAAATGGCGAAGTTCATCTTAGTTTAGATACAGGTATCTCGTCAACATGATCTTCCACTTACCCATTTTAGATGAGAAAACAATTGTAATTGAACCCAGACATAAACGAGTCCGCATAACTAAAAATGTTTGGCCTAGCCCTATGCTACCTATCTGGTCAATTGTCTGCGATTCGTAAACTAATTTTGCCAAAACATCTCGCATTCCAACTCAAAACTCTAAATGATCACTATGTTGGATTGTGAGCAGCGGTTTTTTATAAACATATTTGTATTGTTGACTACTCAGTCACTCAGAAGCCGTTGGTTATGAACTTTGCAAATATTATAATCGAAAGACCTTTTAGAGCTCTCCCTTCTATATATATATAGTGTAACCCACTTGAGACCGAAGCACCCTTATAAAATCTACATTTTCCAACCGATGGGAATGATTTTTTTTTCATTTGGTAGACATTCAAAAAGTCTACTAGACACCACCGAATTCGCGACATTTTCAAATGGTTTAATGGTAAATTACGTTGAAATGCATCAATAAATAAAAAAGTTATAAGAGAATGAAATATGAAAAATATGCCGTTTAATCAATCCATTAATTGACTTGACACTAAAATTTGTCAATATCAATGTAAAGAAATTATATTATCAGTCCGAAATTAATTTCTTTCGCGAGTTTTTTTAAACAAAATTAAAATCAGGTGTTAGATCCGCAATTCGAGGCCGGTGTTTTTTTTTATTACGATTGGAAAGCACTCAAGTATTCATTTCATCTTGGTATGGATGTGATGTGAATGTGAGATATTGCCCCTTTTGAAATTTTGAGGTTGGGTGAGGGGGAGGAGGAAAGTCTACATTTAAAAAAATATGATTCTGAAATAAGTTATTATTCACAGTCCTTGGTCCGGTATATGAAAAATTTTACTGTGATGTTTCAGAGCCGAGCCTGTCTTTTTCGATGTCCGCAACGTATTATGAGCCCATTTCAAACAAAGCTACCCCAAGGAATTAATTATAGCTATTTGCATAATCAAATTGAAACAAAATGGTTCAAAGAGTGGAAATTTCAATTACTTTTTTTATCTCACCGTAGGATTTATAAAATTTGATGAACTACGAATTAATTGTTAAAAAAATATTTATGAGAGATATGCTATCCACAACAACCGTAATGACAAAATAATTTTTGTCGAATTTTTGTAGAGGTTAGGATAACAACTATCTGAAGAGCTGTGATATTGAGAAAGGGGAAAAGCATTGAAACATATTCGATGAATTTATTTATGCATTTTAGAAATACTTTCGCAATCAATTTTTCTTCTTTTAGTTTTCACGAAAAGGAAAATCTTGCAATGTTCAGAGAATATTCTGAAAATCAAGGAAATGGAGGTGAGAAATGGTTCAGGTAGAAAATTTGTTATATAACACTGATGTGTAAGTGATTTTAGGAAGTACTCCCCTCCCCCCAACACTAAGATATATAATCACCCATGCTCCCTAGATTTGTATAGAATCCGAAAGCGCCAATGTAAGTTTAGGAACTGAACTCTATATATGGAACAAGTATTCCAGGAAAGGTCGAATGCTATTATTCTTCTTTCTGACATAGGTGGGAGTTTTGAAGCTTCTTTACTTAGGTTTCTAAGCTTGGGATCTTTGTGCACCCACATATCTCATTTCAGTAGTTGTTGCGGAACATGCAACCAACCCCTCCACTTCCATTTATAGCCACGCCTCCTCCTAGCATCCACCTCTAAAATCGCGTCAAGTTGTCACGAGACATCCCGTCATTCCGTCTGTTTATTGTTGAACCATCAAGGTTGTTATCACAATATACAATATTTTTTTGAACTAAAATTGAAGGAAAAAAATACCAACTGGTAAATCGAACCCAGTATCTACTGGTCGGTAGGCCAACAAACTAAATTAATTGGGTTTTTTTCGTTGGTAGACATTAACGTTTCATGTGGACTAATATATTTTAAACTTTACATCTCAAGTCTTCTTTGTCTAGCGGGGATCAGGGGGGATCATGATGGAAAGGACGCTAAGTGTACAAAACATCCCCTCACCCTCTTCCAGGTGAGGAGTTGGTGCGAAGTGCTAGGGTCCCCACGAGAAGGCCATCCTCCCGCGTCTGTATTGGCTCCAGGTACCATTCAAATTTTGGATTGATGTGGCCGTTACTTGATAGAAATCCACAGTATATGACACTAAGTTAAAACACGATTAAATTTCTACAGATTTATTATTTTCGCGACATGTTTCTATACACAGTATCTTTCTTAAGCGAATGTAGTAAAAAGTAGTAAACAGTTTTTTTCTACATCCGTTTGAGAAAAATATGTCGCTAAAATAATGAATCTGTCGAAATTTAATCGTGTTTTACCTTAGTGTCATATCGAGCTAATGTAGTAAAAAGTAGTAAAAAGTTTACTACGTTCACTTGAGAAAGAAACATGTCGCGAAAATAATAAATCTGTGGAAAGTTAATCGTGTTTTACCTCAGTGTCATGTGTCATATCGCATATTTCAATCCACCATGGTAGTAGCTGGTAACCACGCTCTAGGCCAATACCTTAACCATTAATCATCAAGGGTCATGTGGAGGTTCAAATCCTAGCTACTACAGATTTTTCCTGATGACCCGAGAAAGTGTTAGGAATCGTACGTTGAAAGTTTAGACCTCGTTAATCCTTGGCTCGCACAAGTTTCGACTTTTGAGGGCTGCCGTTCATAAGAAAAGTTGCTATATCGTCCTCAACTTTCAAACAAATTCTTGGATATTTCAACGGAACTTCCTGTATATATTGCATGCCGTACTCAATCGTAATCGAGTTTCCGTTTTTCTCTTTCAATTTTCACCGGTAATGATTTTAATGCGACCACGTCGTTCCGTCAGAAAGAATTTTTAATTTGCTCAAGTCCACCCGGCCGTGCGCAAATGTCGTTATACAATTTGCATGTCAAAACAAACAATTTGATTCGGTTATGTGCCTTTTTTGTGTGTGCTCATGGAGTTCCAGGTCGAATCGGGCGAAATTTAATCAGTCAGATATTGCGATTGTTCGGAATTATGTTGCTCTTTTGTGCTGCATACTTCAACTCTTGCACTAGACCGTGTGTCCCATTTGCGATTCATTCTAGGAATAATGAAATTCATCGGAATCGATATGTACGTATACAAAATGTTAGGGGTTTGATTGGCAAAGTTTCAACAAATGATTTCTTGAACTCAGTTCAAGAGTTTTTGCCGGAGAGTATCAAATAAATGAAATAGTAAAATCGACAATGTCGTAGAAAATATTAGTTATACAGTGGATTATAATTCATTGGGCTGGGACAAGACGACTCTAATGTCCGACCTACCCTGTCACTGACGAGCGGCAAGAACCGCGAAACGCGTCTGCAGGTGGTCTTCCCCAGCCAAATGAAGGGTAATTTGCTGTATAATTACAATAAGCATTTGCAATTGGGTCTTCTTGGAAAAACTTTGCAATATCTCTAAGATATAATTCAGTGTCCGTCGTGGTATTGGCCAGGGAAGTAGTTGTTTGAAATCTCAGTAATTCTTTGATCGTTTCTTTTTCTGTTCACGTTTGATCCCCTTGTTTCTTTTTCAGGGAGTATATTGCTGGTTGTCTTTTGAGAGTACTTTCTGAAGTCTGGCACACTCTCGAGAGCCTCATTCAGAAGTCTCTCTTGGATTTATCATTTTGAAGTTGGGTGTAAAGCAGATTTCATAGCTTAACTGACCTTCTCTTCATTATACTTATGATTGCTTTAAATTTGGTTTGTATTGATTTGTTACTCATGATGAATAGGGACATATTATTAGAACTTGTGTAGTCTGGTGCTAGCTTGGAGTGCGCACCGAACACTCGGAGTGCTGTAGGTTTTCCGAAGTTTTTCTTTAGCTTAAAAGTAAATAAACCACTAAATATCAGTTAGTCACCCCGGAGCGTCACTGCAAATAATAATAATAGTCCTCTATGGCTGTTTATTATTATCATTATTATTATTACTATCATATGCCAAGATGAATACAAAACACAAAAAACATTTTTCAAAAAAGAGAAGTATTCTTGGTTAATTTTATCTCATTTTTTCAGAAAGGCACATTCAGTGTAGGATACGTTACTGACAAAAATTAATTTCATTCAAGACAGCAGTTTTGTGAACGCAGTAACTTATCGGGCAAATTAATTAATTTGTCCTTCTACACTTGTACAGATTTCTTTGGATTAACATTTTTTTATTTTCAGATTGTGGAAGGTTACAAACCCAAAAAATCATGTCAAGAATCGAATTTCCTCCACAAAATCAAACTTTAAATCAATATTTACAACAGTATCATCTTGTCAAAATCAGTTTTTACTAAATAAACATTCTCAAATTTAAATCATTCATATATTTAGTAAACATTCCTGATTTTGGGAAGTAGAAATTCTCAGTCAGGTCATGAAGAAAAAGCAGTAGTATCGTCATGCCAAAATCTGTTCCATTGAACAAACTCAATTTTTTTAACTGTCTATCTGTGTTGTAAAACACGCTCTCTGATTTCGAGAACAAGAATTTTGTAAGCAGGAAGTGAAGAACAAGCAGTCGTATTGATTTTTCAAAATCTGGCAACAATTCCTCTATGAATTTTAATTTTCCCGTATTTGTTGCAAAACTCCCCTTGCTTTCGGGAAGTCGAATTCTTCAATTAGGAAGTGAAGGAGAAGCAACAGTATCATCTTGACCAAATCAGTTTTTGCTCAAATAAACCTTTTTATATTTCAATCATTCATATATTTTGTAAAACACTCATGACTTAAGGAGGTAGAATTTTTGAATCAGGAACTGAAGTCATGCCAAAATCTGCTCCATTGAACTGCCTCTGATCTTTCAACATATATATGTGTTGCAAAACACGATTTCTGACTTCGATATCTGACCATTTGGTAAAAATATCCATCTGTGTCGTCCTCTAGTTTTCGCTTCACTCGTATCCCAGTCTTAACCCAAAACTACAGAATCATCGTATTTTTCACTTTGAATCTTCAACAATGCTCTTAAAAACCTAGCAGTTTCTCACAACGAACACAGAAATGTATTTGGAATTGTATACGCAATACACACTGTTAAATTAATTCTGATTGACGTTACACTTCGATGTTTTCATGTTATCCACTAGTGCTTCACCCTGTATCATCAGTACCTATTGCCAATTCATAAATAATATGTTCAATTTATAGCGAGCCCTTTGATGTTCGAGATTTCGCAGTCACATGAAATAACAATAAAAAAGGGCGAGAGAGATTCCAATCATTGTTCAACAGTAAAAACGAAAGATGAAAGCCCGAATCATAAATAAAATATTGTTTTCATATGCACAAAGAGAATTGAAGAACGAGTGGAATAATACTGGAAATTTTGGAATGGCAAAATATAAAAGCAACCCGAGTAATAATAGAAATGTTTCAATAATGCCATAATCCAATAGAAAAATCCTGAAACCCATCGATTTTTATTGTGGACCGCGCATTCTGTCAAATATTTTTTTTTTATTTGGGACGTTATCTGTGTGAGTGTGAGTGTGCGTCATCTATGATATTTTTTCAAATAAAAATGCGAGTCATGTGGTGCATCTTTCGAAAGGTGTTTCAATTATCTATCTTACAATATCAATGATTTCTAGTAAGTTGGGTTTTTATTCTAATGAACTTTTGTATCAATGAGGATGATTATTCCTATTCAATAAATACAACAACTTCAAAGCAAATGCTCGAATTGCTTTTAGGTGGTCATTCATTCCATTGATCTTCTTCGCCCTATCCTCTTATCTGGAAAGACGTTGTCCAAATAGTTTCCAACAATCTTGCTGCAACCACAAACGTTTCTATTTGGAAACAAATGATTCAGTTTGAGTATCAAGCAGTTTTGCTGTAACTCCATATATCGAGGACCTGTCTCATCGAAAACATATGGTCGTCGTATTATTATCCCCTGTTATTCCCGCACAAACATTCTATTTCTCTATTGAGGAAGATACTTCTGTACCTCTTTTGGATTTTCAGTAGCCCAATTATTGTCAGACGTGATGGTGTCCGACAACTGACATGGCCGTTTAGGAGAAATGTATAACTTCATCAGCTTCATCTTTTATTTTTATCCATTATAATTTCGCAGAATAGTCATTGTCATGATCTAATGCTATACTCGCCTTGAGCTGGTATGGGTATTATCTGAAAACGCTAGTTCAACATTTATTTTTTTTTTTTTTTTGGTATTTGTTTTTTACTACCTTTACTCCATTTTGCTTATCGTGGATTGTGAAATTGGTCCTGTGTTGGTAAATTTATTATTGAATAGAGTACAAACCTCTTTCTGGGTCCTTGTTTTGTCTCCACAACCAATAATTATTAGAATTTCGATTGTTTCTGTTTCAATGAGCTTTATGTCCACTGTTATATGACCATAAACATTCGACAAGTCGATTGAGTTCAATGTGAGTGTAGCACGATTTCATATCAGTTTAGGCGTTGATGAGCTGCTTACTTGTGTTCCTGGACCTATGGTTGCCAATTATTTTTAGATAGCATGTTGTGTTTCGATTTTTGAGTTATTTAAAGAGGTTCATGATTCCCATGGCTCCCATTATGACCTCCACTGTTTCTTTGCTGGTGACAGCATTTTCCAAAATTTATTCTTGGGTATTTACAAATATTCGATACTTGAAAACACAATTCATGAGGCGCTATTTTGTCCATATGTTTGCATCCCCATCATGATGATTACTGAAATTGTTTGGTGTTGGACCTTTGGTAGAGAAACACGCTCATTAATTTTAGAACAACATGGGAAAACCATCCCAGTCGTCGGAACTGTAATTCCGTAATAAGATTGTGTAATGAGATTTGGCATTATTGTGTCGCTTGGTGAAGTTTCAGAAATTGGATGAAGCTCTGTGGTGTATGAGTAGAGTAAAACATTGGTTTTATTAATTTTCACGATATTTACTGAGTAGGAGTTAGGCATATGCTGGGATAGTAAAATCCCTGGAAGATCGGTAGTTGAAAAATTTTAGTCCTGGCTAATTGAATTAGTGCAAACAAGTTGAGATGTGCGAATTTTAAGGGTCAGAATTCTTACCTTCTTAATTTCTTTTTCTACTCGACCATTTTCGTTCAAACTAGAAAAACAATGCGTTTTTATTTATTTATATTTCGTAATCCTATAATTTTTGTATTGCCTAAATCAATTGGCACCAAAAAATACGTCTATACATGAAAATATCTCTAGAATTTCCCGATGTATGTATAACACAATCGGGAATCGTGATTTTCCATCGCCAATGTTCAGAAGAGATTTTTATGTATCGGCAAAGAATAAATCTTTCTCAAGAATTATAATGGAGAGACGAATATATTCGTTGAATGATACACCCAATTTCCAGAGAAGTCTGAAGCTTTAATATTTGAGGGCTCATGAATCTTTCACATGGAAAGTAATTTTTCAGTTACTCCGAAGTGCATCTCTCACTTACCAATTTCGCATATTGTTCTCTCATTCCTCAAATATAACGTACCTATACGTTGCAACTTTTGTACCCACTTGGTAATTCTTTGTGAAAAATCATACATTTTTCATTCTCTGGGGGACCTGGAAATATACTGATATGCAAATTGAAAAGAAAAAGTTTCAGAAGTTTTCTTCTAGTTCTGTGTATACAGTTTGCAATCCTGGAATTTCCTGATGAAGTTTGTTCTGAATATATGGAGTAAATAATATTTGCAATAACGACTTATCCTACTTAGAGAGTTTATAAAGTGAATTCAGTTTCCGGCTTTGAATACTTTTCAATTTCCTTCGCATTCGTTTGAAAATCCTCGAGTAAATCATTTTTGTAAGTTATAGATAACGTTGTGGTGGATAAATAGCATTGTCAAAAACTTGAAAATTCATTTTGAATTTGTACAAGACGAGAAAAAACGTATGGATAAATTATTGTATTTGTCTATTTACTATTTGACTTCAGCATAGGATTGCCAAGCTTTATAGTCTGGGTTGAGTGAAGTTCGGTATGTACCACACATGACTACAAAAAAAATTTCTGACCAGGTTTGCCAACTTGGATGAATCTCAGATAAGTTGCTCAGCCTCCAAAAACAGAAAATGATTAATAAGTAATGGTTGAGAAAAGCAATTTCCGATTTAATCCGTGGAATTGAACTCTGCCATAAGAGTTTCATATCGTCATAATGTCATATTTCTCCCTATCTAATTTATTTGATGAATTTTCAATGAAAACTAGAGATACACAATATCTAACAGATGTAGTTCGATGTCAAGTGTGACTTTAGCCGGGGAGTAGTTGTTTTCTGTTAGATATTACAAAAAAATCACATTTTTTTATTTTCATGGAGAATGTTCAGTTAGTTCAATATCTTACTATCTATTTAGATAAGCCCTTGAGAAAAAGAGATTGGCAGGTCTCCAAAGGGACGACAAGGTGTGTGAAGACTCAACTCAGGTCAGGACAATATTGATGAAAATGCTGAAGATGAAACGACCCAGAAGATAATATAAAAATTATTTATAAAAGGAAAGGAAAGAGTTCCAGGCAAGTAAACAAATTTGTGAGACGTTTTATTGGACAGGTCGAATATTTATCAGCGATGTGGTCGTAGTGTTGTAGCGTGTGCCTCTAACTTAGACGGCACATGTGGAATCCTGGGGAATCCGTTAAAAACTAATTGTACAAAATAATTTGACAGTAAAATAGGTCTCAACACAAAAAAAAGTTTGTCGGAAGAGGTATTTTTGATAATTCATCTCGCGTGTTTTTTGGTAAAGAGTATTGTTGATGGTAATACTAGTAGTAATTGTGGTAAGCTGTTATTTCTTCAACTTTTTATTCTCAAACTGCCGCGACCTTTCCGTCCACTCCAAGTCGATAAGTTCGTTTTGTTGGATTTTTCAGATCAAAGATTCCAAATCTTAACCTCCCATATGACTCGCACTCCCCGCTAAGGAAGTGAAATGAAATTTTATGTCAGGAGTATCCATACCAACAAAATCCTCAATTTCGACGCTCAGTATTATCATTAGAAGTATCCTTTCATGGGAAACTCATGTAGGGTATGCATACTATTAGGAATTACGTTATCGGTGAATGAGGTCCTCCCGAATTGTGAATAATGTTATTACCTTACTCTAGAGAGGAGCGAGCTTAGTTCTGTACAGACATCTAAATGAAGCGGTACTCAGTAAAGTGACGAGTGTTTATTTTTGTTCTACATTGAGTATTCTACAACCCTTATTCCCAGGTTGTGGTCTCTAGTGAGGATTACAAAGAATAGTGAATACTACAACTCATATGAGATAAGTACATTGCCCACAAATGCTTCTCAAAAACTTGGTTTCTGTTTCGTACCATGAGCTATTTCACTCCCCTTCAACTGATTGATTTATTAGTGACAGATCCTACCTGTTGTTGAATCTTTTTTCCATGTGTGGCCATTCTTCTTCTCTTGTATCTCAGTCCTCACATCCACTTGCCGTCACTTTGGAGACATCTCGAACATCTCCAATGCTCGTTTTTTCAACGAACTGCAAAACGTTGGAACTCGCTGCCTCGGGAGGTATTCTCTAAGGCATACAATCTGCAGATATATAAACAGAACACCGAAAGAACCAGTCAACAGATATTGAAAACCAGAAAAATTTGTTTTTCAGAGATAACTGTTTAATTTTTCTCAAAATGTTGTTTCAGTCAATGGTTATTTCGTATATTCGATGTTTTGTATAGAAACGCCGATACTTTATGAAAATCGAATTGACGAAATTGAAAATAAAAAAATATGTCAATTCTGGGAAATTTCTACAAGTATAGAACTCTAATGAAATGTCATTTTCTCCTTGCGATCAGTCACCAACGATAGGCATATCGGTGAAAAAAAACTCTATGATATTCAATATGATTATTCAAAAGTATGTGACACCCTATATAAACTATGCAATAGTCATTAACAAGTCTCCTTCTCTATACGAGCCTTTTATACACTTCCGCTACGCATCACTTGTCAGTCACAGAGGTATGAAAAGCCGTTTAAAATGTAAATGTGAAAATTTGAATTTTTATTACGTTTTTTTCTTTTAATTTAAACTGTCGAGGTGTACCACGTGAATTGTCACGTCTATTCTTTTTCATACCTTTTTCTCGCGATTGATAAGCTCACTTACGTTTTCGAATTAGGGCACTTTGGATTCCGAATACGAAATACCGGACTGAACGTTCAATTTTGATATTTTGGAATCCACACAATATTCGTGATGTTGGTCTTTTTTCTTACTGAATGCAATGGGAGAATATTGTTACTGAAAAGAAATTTGAACCGTACAAAATCAGACCCTGCATGTTTTTCTTTGATTTTATCTTTCGCGAATGAAATGATTAATTTAGACCAGTTTCCCAAACGTCTGAGTTGTCGATGGTATCATTAACCCACAAACACCGCACACAAATGGTTGTGAGAATATTTTGACCTGGGAAAAGACTTGGGCAAATACATTCAGGTCTATAAGGAGGCTGTCATCACGAGATTCCACAGTAATGGGGATAGTTCTCTCCTTCAAAGACCTCTCGAGGCTTTCGCTTCTATTGTTTTCCCGAATTGGGGGAGGCCTGAGTAATCAGTTAGTTTCCGTGGTAATTTTTTTTTCGTTGGACATCAGCAATCTGAAAACTTTTTTCCCTAAAATGTATACATAAAAAACGATCCGTGATTATTGTTGTTGATCACTAGCGAAAGAACTATCATTTTCTCATTATGCTTCGTCATAAAATAATTCTTGAGCTCCTAATGGTACGACACGGTTTCTGAAATACGCCCGATACCTCATATCAATTTCTGTTTCACAGTTACAAAGTCATTATTATTTCTAAATTATAGGTCCATGTATTAATTTCGGTCCTAATTCGAATTCTATTAAAATTAATTGTAATTCCGTTGTCCGCTTTGTTCTTACTTATCTCGATGAATAAGGAGTCCGTGTTGACCACCCCAAACGCAGATCATCCCGGCGACCGGTGTCATAATTGCTATGGTCAAGGATCGATAATCCATTACGTAGCTCGCCCTTGTTCAATATTAAATCATCTCTAACAACATCAATGCATAGTTTCGTAGGGTCGGGCACTATCTGCGAACAATGTTTGATCCCTTGCTAATTATTGACACTACAGTGCGTTAAATGCCACATTCGAATGCCACTGTTTGGGTTCTATTAGATGGGCATTTCCGCGCTGAAAGGCGGTGGTTGGCTAGTACATTGGGGAATTGTTTAAGTTTTGGGCTTCCTTGAAATTGGCAGAAAATATGTTTTTCCTAAGAGAGTGCGGAAATGACTAAATGATCTATGTAACTATTCTGTCTTATGTGTCATTATTATAAAATCTTGTTTATTGAAAACCTTTTTTTTTATAAATAAGATGGACAAAAACACTCTTGCGGAAAATGTCTTTTCCACCCTTGACGACTTGCCCGAACTCCGCTCCGCGTCGTTCGTGCAACTGCTGCCGCGCGCGAAAAAGTACTACTTTCCACACTTGTTAGGTAAATAACTATTTCTACGACTGCTTACCAAAGTAGCCTTTGACGCTATTAGATCTCAACGCAAAGTTGACGTTTTCCGAGACATGCCATTTTGTGAAAGAATTTCCGCTTCAGAGCGGCAATGATAATAATGATAATGATAATAACGATAATAATGATATCCTGGCGAAAAGAACATCGTCCGAAAAGCGGAGGAGAAACGTACTGAATATCGAGACTTACTCTTTGAACTCCGCAGGCTCTACCCAAACCATTCTGTTAAAATGGTGGTTCTGATTATAGGGGTCCTTGGTGGTATGATGGACACACTGCTTTCGAACTTAAAAATCATACCGGCTTGCCATGTTATGGCAGAAATCTTAGCCGGACGAATGCAAAAGGCCGTCATCCTTGGTTCACTCCGTTTGCTCAGGGCACATGATTCTTGGACCCAGTAGTTGCTCACCCCATGGACGTGGGGAGTGGCTATCTGGGTAAATGTCACCAGTGCGCCTTCCGGATGTGTCGGAGCTCCGGAGATAGGGCACGACTGGTATAATCCAACCGGATAAAAAAAAATGATAATATTGACAATAATGATAATGATGATAATAATGAATGATGACCTCAAACTGTATGCCTCTGGAGAAAGGGACCTACTTCAGTCCTTGAGGGTGGTGCAAGAGTACACGCGTGCTATCGAAATGGAGTTCGGGATTGACAAATGTGCCACGGTTCATCTCAAAAGTGGACGATGCGAGGGATACGGAGAGGATGTCCAGCTCGTAGACGAAAGCATCTTACATCATATTGATGCCGGAGAGACGTATACCTACTTGGGAGTGGAGCAACGCCGCCCCCAAGAGGTAAACATAATTAAAAACTCTCTCCGCGGCACAAACTCTGACAGACCTGATCATCAGCTTGCCGTTCCGATTCTACTCTACTCCTTTGGAGTAGTAAAATGGACTCAGGAAGAGCTGCGACAACTCGACGTTGAAACTGGAAAAATGATACATCTTCATAGGAGCTTGCATCCTAAATCGTCCGTTCCACGGTTATACTTCCCCGGACAACAGGGAGGCCGGGGACCTTTGAGTTTGGAGTGTCTACATAACACAATGGTGCTGGATGGAGCCTGTAAAGTTATCAGGAGTTCAGATCTCCTTCTCTGCAAGATCTGCTACCATGAAAAAGCAGGGATTGGAGCATTTCTTTTCAAGGCAGCAATCCGGGCAGCCGATGAACTTGGTCTCGTATTCGACACTGGAAGGGCGAACCCAAACTCTGCCACCGAGTTGGAACCCGTTCAGCAAAAAGATCGAAGCTGCAGAGACTGAGGTCCTCCTGCAGCTGCACAAGGATGAGCCAATGCGCGGGGTCTTTTTCAAGAACATTGAAGTCCTCGGCTCATCCAAAAACCTGACCTTTGCTTTCCTCAGGTCAAGTGAGCTGAAGTCGGAGACCGAGTGATTCATAAGGGCCGGCCAGGATGGTATCTCCAACACCCTGGTCTACCGTAGTGGCGTGATTGGTATAGAGGTTCCTTGATACTACATGCAGTCGTGGGGCGCCTGAGACCATAATGCATTTGCTGTCTGCGTGTCAAGCTTATGCGGTCTCAGCCTATATCCACAGGCATAATGCAGTGCTCTGAAGGGTTTCTTGGCGAATCATATATGATCACATCAATATACACGATGAGGAAGCAGGACAACGCCTGCCGGGTCTGCTAGTTACAGAATATAACTTCCATAGGAGCCCCAATAGACAGATAGTTTCATAGTTTCATAGAAATTCAAGACAAGGCACAATCGGTCATGAATATGCATCAATGACGACGCATCTGTATCGTAACTAGTATCCAAATTGGTGTAATGATTGTTCAATCGCTCGTATGTATATCAATAATTTCAATCAAACTTCTATTGAATAGCTATTCGGAAATCGCAGTGGCCCGTGTACACAATGCTTTGTTTTCGCCGACATGCCCCGCATGCGTTTGTTAATTGCGTTTGCTAGTTTTACCGGTTTTTGAACAAAACATCATCAACAACACCAGGGTAGGGGCGTTTTGTTCGAATGGAATGAACCAGAGAAAATGTTGAAGTTTTTCCATGCTATTAATAGAGAATATGTTGAAATGAAATATAAAGTTTGAAATAAAATGATAACTCTCAATCAACAACAACGAATACAGCTGTCGGTTCAGAAAAAAAGACAAGCACGGTGGATTATATTGTTCTGGTTCCCACGAAAATCAAAATTTATGAAAGGGTATTGCTTGTGATAATACAGAACATTGGTGTGGAGGACCTCATGAAATAATTACGCTGGCCAGTCAAACGCGATCAAACGCCTTGGAATTTCACTGCCTGAATTTAGATTTTTTTTTCGTATGATACATTCATTGTTCATTCACATGTATGTACCAGTAGCTATAATAATATAGCTGCCATATATGTGAGACATAAATTCGCAGAGTAGACCAGTTGATCTCTGATGACGGAGCTATTTGTATTACTAGGGAGGAAAGTGCCACTTTTCCTCCCGCAGGATGTAGTTTACTGCCCGACGCGTAGCGGAGGGCAGTAAACATCCAAGGGAGGACAAGGCACTTTACTCCCATGTGATACATATGATTTTTCCTCCTACCCACCTTTTTTTGAAAATTTATTTACGACACAAATAGGTAACGAATATAATTAAGAACGCAAGAATTATTTATTAAACAAATGTATCAATATATGCTATACAATTAAGTACATAGTTCCAGCATTTTGACGTTTTAGAAATGCAATCAACTTTGGATATTTAATATCGACATTGTCCTTCATTTGTATCATTGTGCGTAGCATTGAATATTTAGACCAAAGTGTTGAAGCTTTTAATGATTTTCCTTGTAGTGAAAAATATGCCAGTAAAACATTCTCTGAATATTTATGTATCTTGTTGTCTTCAGCCCATTGTTTATATTGTGCATATTGTTTTTCATACCTGTCTTTAAATTTTTGTGGTAGTAAGGTTAATGACGCTATGTTGGCTTGTTCCTTAATATAAGGTGGTGTATTTGAAAATTCAAAATCACTTGAATTTTTCAAAAATTCAACTAAGTTTGATGAATGTAGCGATTTTGCACCTCAAAAGTCAATCGCCGTGTTTACTGTCAGTGAGCCACAGCATACTATGCTTGTCTTATTCTGAACTCAAAAAACGTATATCTAAGATTCCTGAAGTTGAAATTTGTATTGAAGAACTACGTTGAAGTAACATTAATGTTTTATTTTTACCAAAAAACAGGATATACAGGATGTGGTAGAAATTATGGAAAGAATATGAATATAATGAATTCATAAGTTCATCGTTTACAACTTACTTTAAATGAGGGGGAGGAAAAATACTTTCCTCCCTAGGGAGGAAAAGTATGAGTTTCCTCCCTGATTTGAGGGAGGAAACTGTGTACTTTCTATAGGGGTAGAGGAAAACAATATTGTCGATCATTCACAATTCATCAGCGTTCTATATATTTCATGATTACGATGTTGATTGCTTTTTGCATGACCTTAGAGTTTGGTTGTACTCTTGCAATTTCATAAGAGCGGTTGAGTGGCTGAGTAACTTTCGAAGATTATTGGCTCTTTGCACACGTTTCTAGCTTCAACATATTTTGATCTGGTATCATAACATTGATTTTTGTACCATCGATGGTATGCTGCGTGCTTGGAGGCGACAGCTCTGTGGCAGTAGTTTTAAACCAGGTTTTATCAGATGATGTCTTCTTGACGTGTTTGGTATAGCAGCAAAAGATATTTCAGTTCTCTCTTCAACCACCTGATTTTTTTAGAATTTCGTCGATATATTTTTTACAGTATTTATGTGAAATTTCGAAAATAAGAGCGGATTTGAATGGTACCCTCACCTCGACAACTTTCTAACGGTTTGTCGTGGAAGGAATTATTTTGAAGGGTATCGACACTACTTTTTGAAGGACTCTACATTGCAATTACTCAGCAGATGGCGCTGGGGGCCATTCAACTTGAAAATTTCGGATGGCATAGAAATTGTGGAAGAACTTAATAACGAGATTCAAAAAAATGGTTAAGAAGAGAATTAAATTATCTTTTCAAAGTTGTGACTTTTGACCCTCCATGCTATTAGAATCTTCATCTATCGAGCAATCACAACGCCATTTATTTCATAAAGTTGTTTCGAGGATATCATTCAAAATGGTTTTCGTTCCAGGTTTGTACCTAGAACCGTTCTAAAGTCAACAGGTGAAGCTATAAAAAGTCGCAGTATATGTTTGCATCTCCAATTTTCATGAAATGAAATTTTCAGAAATTGTCGCATTGTGTTGGAGCTCCAAAAAAAACACACTCTTTCCGATGGAAATGCTAAGAAAAACTTGAGAAGACCATCCCAGACTGCTGAATTGCAACCATATGAGACGGGGCAGCGTTATGCTGCTCGAAGTTGTAAAAAAAGAGCAAAGAGACGTGACGAGGTTATGATCGGAGCAGTGGCAGCGACCCCTTCGATTTCAGATATCTTACAAATACAGTGTTACACGTTGTGCATAACAAATTTTTCCACCAAAAGCACGAAAAACTAAACGTAGCAACATTTGCTTTTATTTCCTTGGTTAGTGGTCAATTCCAAACCTCTCGCTCTCCTCCTTCTCCCTATATATTTCTGTATAATGCATACTGTAATTATTATCTAAGAGATTGTACCCCGGCCGGGCAGTAGTGGCACTAGTGTTCTTTGACGAGGATACAGTTTTTCGATTTCGAGTATGGATTAAAAGATAAAATTGTCCAGGACGGATTATCGTAAGTTATGCGAGAAGAAAAATTCAAAGGATGTTGCATCATTACATCGTTTATTAATGATAAATATACAGTATTACTTCAAATAGGGGAGGTGTACGATTGGACCAGAACCAATTCTAGCATTTTTTTAATCAAGTGTCTCCACAATGGAGGAACTCCTCAAAGTGAAATCCCCAAAGTGAAATCCCAGGTCGCATAGAAAGAGGCCCCGGGCATGAGACATTCGAAACTCCACATCATAATCCCTTGTAATAGAAGGACCAAGGCTCTGCTCACACTGAGGAGAAAGGAAATCAGAATAGATATATTCGTTTCAAATCTCCAGTTGCAGTTGCGTGTACTGCAATTACTTTATCATTACGTCCCAGCTTTCACAGTTTCTTCCATATTATTTTATTCTAGTTCCCATAGTGTTTGGTACAATATACATACTTCCCTCGTGCACGTGCTCACACTGAGCAGAAAGGAAATCATAATAGTGGTGGGGAAATTGATCGTTTCATATCTCCAGTTATAGTTGCGTCAGTTGTACCAGCTTTCTCAGTTCGTTTCATGTTATTTCATCCTGTTTTCCATGGTTCGTGGTACCAAGATATATACTTCCACATATGCACGTTATACGGTACACGATAATGGATCGCCCCTGTATTGAAACTTTGTTGAATCTTCGTCGTAGATTTGCACGTCAAGACGGTCGTGATGATACTTTGTTCGCTACTATTTATAACATCTGAAAGAACGATGAAAAATTGAACACCTGCTATAGTGAACCAATACGTCATTTTTTCTCGGAAGCCGCGCGCCAGAATTGAAAACAAATATAGGCGGTCACACGCTAAGGCAATAACGTTACATTAACGTTATACAAACATCGATTGTTTGCCATATTTCTAGGACGATGTATGCCATCGACTCGATTTCAGGAGTTTCAAAAGTAAATGTTTGATCAACGCCGGTCACAGTCAAATACGGTTACATTCATGGAACTGAAACAAAAAACTGGAAATGTATGATTTCATTTGGAAAGTTGTGATGAATTGATTGTTGTTCTTTCTGCCGAACGTGTCCAAATGGATAATGGAAAGTTAGGGAAGGGTAATAAAGTGAGCTCGGATCGTATGGCAGCAAAACCGTGATATGGCGACAGAGATTGTTGATTGGAAACGGAAAACTTAAGAGGCATATTCTGCAGATTGGGTGGGAACCATTTCATTGGACAGAATCTAAAACTGTTTGGGTACTGCACTCCATATATGGGAACAGTATTCCAGGACAGGTCGGTTGTGCCTTATAATTCATAATCAATGAAGACAATTTTGTATAAAAGTGTATAATTCTTCAAAAATGCAAACTTGAAATTAAAACTGAAATTAACTTATTTTTTAGATCTAACAATAACAAAATTAACAATAAATTAGAATTCTCTATTTATAGGAAAGCTATCCAGACAGACCATGTTATCCCGTTCAATTCTTACCACCCCATGCAACATAGAATGGCTGCCTTCAACTGTTATGTCAATAGACTATTAAATACTCCACTGGCTACCAATCTTTAATTATTAACAAATCAATTCACAATTTTCTATACAGAAGAGACAGAAGACTTGCCTTTAACGCTACTTCTGCTATATCTCCTACATTAAAATATTGTCCATGCCTCTTTTTGATCACAACTTGTGCAATGACATTTCTTAATTCATACAAGAAACCATTCCTGATATCAAAATCTCTTTTAAATCCTGCAACAAGTTGAGAAACTCACTAGTAAATTCCAAAGATGGAATTAATAAATTACAAAGAAGTGGTTTTTACAAGCTTAACTGCTCTGCTTCTTACATAGGTCAAACTTGCAGGCCCTTTTATAATTCGTATCAACGAACACTTGAAAAAACCTGACAAGTCAGCATTTGGAAATCATTTAAAATTCAACAGTCATAATTTTAGCTCAAATAGTAATTCCAAAACTGTATACCAAATTAATACTAAGAATTATTTGAGATTGGATATGTTCGAAGAATAGAAATTTCTAAATATAGTTTCAATAATGAAAACTGGTTGAACTCTCAAGTAAACTTAGACAAAGATATTCTTCCCTTTCACAAAAGGATTATTCGTTAAAATTGAATTCATATATTCTTTTCAGTAACTTTCAAAATCAATTCAATATTACAATCATGTTGCCTACCCTTCTACTAATCAAACATTTCATTTTACTACTAACTCAAGTTGGTTCAAAAATAACTAGACATATCCAAAGGTCTTTGAATTTCTGACATGATTTTCGTTGGAATCAAGCCAAAATGTTGTTAATAATTATATTTAAGATGTCTTCACAAATTGTCAAACTTCCTGGTACTTGACTTTGTAAGTACTCAACAAAATTTAAAATTTTTCTAAATTTCATAACCTAATTTTTAAAATCTTTTCGAATCCAAGAATTCCTCATACATCAGAGTATTCACTTTCAGTGAGCACTGAAGATGACGAAAGTCGAAAGCGCGTTGCATTTTTAAAGAATTATGCACTTTTATACAAAATTCCGCCTTCATTTATTCTACGCAAATGTATTCAGCTTCCCACTTAAATTCATAATCAGCTGACGTGAAATAATCACAAAACAGAAAACAAAGGTTTGTGAAGAATAAACTGTATTTGGACTATTCATTCATAACAAAATATAATTACCATTACGTTCCTTACATTCCTACAAAACTCGTTTTGTAAAGTCCGAGCATTTTTTTCTTCCTTCGATAATAACTACCTGGTAAACTGCATGTTAACTTTTTAATAAACCACTCTGTATATGCCAAGTTGACAAATAATTAATTCCTTCTTAGTTCTGAACTACCTCATAGTTATCATAGAGAGATTTCAGATATCTACTTATCTTAATTTCCGGAATTATTTACCGTAGAAGTCGACAAAGTTCCTAAGATCTTAGACAAACCACATCATCCGCCATAACTTCACCTGTATTCAGTTTGTACCACGTATTAGTTTGTATCCAGTGTTTTTGTTCGCCTTAGTGTTACCCAAACTATATATAAATAAAGGGCTTGACGGAAACTTTCGTATTCCGCCAAACCGCACTTTCTTCCGCCTTCGACGCGAAACGTATACAGAGGCTTCTAAAATTCTAACTTTCCCCTATATTTCATCTTTGGCAAATTTCCACCTGGTGGAGGATTAGAAGACGATTATTCAACTCCGGTGCTCCGGGATTATATCCGGTAGTGTAGTCGGCTCTGGGAAAGTAAATATTTGAGTGATAAGTGCTGGGCTGTAGTGAAGTAAAATATATCGAAGTTTCTTGGAGCTCAGCAAACTTTTATGAAAATGGTATGGTATAAAATAGTATAAGAGATGTTATATTCTTATGCGCTTCTTGAAAAAAAAATAAAAATGGGTAGTAACTCAAAACCGTACCTTTCTGGATTGGTTTCTATAAAATAATCTTATACTCGAGTTCACTTTGCTGATGGTTTCACTTTTCTTTTGGTGTTGCGGAGTGTACTGTTCCTTCTTTTGACTTTCATCAACCTTGAATTATCTTGCACTTGTTTCGATTTTCTTGTTTCTCATCAGTGTCAAGGTAGATTGGACCTGCAGCTCACAATATTTTGGTCGCCGATTTCCCTTGCAAAAGGCATACCTCCAAAGCAGATAATATATGCGAATGAATTTTATTCAGACGTAGAAGTTTGCAAAAATTCCACTGAGGCAGAATCCGACGCTCTTGGGTTTTTGGCGGATAGATGGCGCAAGGGTGTGCATTAAATTGAATAGCGTTGTTATTGGGAGAAAACTGTTTAAATAAAACGCCAGCAATAAACTCGTTTTTTTTTTAGAAATTCACGACGGAGGTAATTTCGTTCGAGTCGTAATTTTGCGAATGAGAAATACGCCATTCATCATTCAGCCATCATTAATTTATTGAAGCTATTTTTAAGAGCCGAAACTCACCGAATTGAAGGTGCCCTTTTACATGTTTCCATGTACAGATCTATAAGAGAATTGATTTGTCAAATTCAAATTAGCATCTTATTTTAGGCTAGTTACACAATTTCAAATATTCTGCGCCCTTTACACGGTGACCGCCTGTGGTCGAACGAACATATCTTCCTTTGTTGAATCCAGATCCAACCGATTCTCAATTGGTCAGACCCCCACTCTTATCCCTGTTCCACAACCTGCAGAAATTCAAGAACACCTCTTCCAACATCGTTTTTTTCGGATATCACGATGTTCTCTGAACAGTCTAAAAATGAAAAATTATTATTCACAAATTTACAAAATTAACATGTGGAAAAATTGTATCGAAACAATGGCCACACGAATAGCCCAATTTTCACTAACAAAATCATGTAATTACAGTTTGGAAAGTAGCCTTAGATCACCACGTTTCGCAGGATTACAAAAATTATTAAAGTTGATTTTATAATCCTTAACAGGAGCAAATTATAAAACGTATAATCAGGTTCACTATGCGTGTTACTTTATTCCTATAACCCTGTAGCATCATCGCGTTCTCTCGCAAGCCTTTGCCTTCTGTGCCTCCCCGGCTAATTATCATTATTGCAATATTCATAACGCGAAATTAATTTCATAGAGCCGGAGCTGCGGAAAAGCATCATCTATTAATGCCGTCTACCGTACTAATATCTTTCCTCGACTCCCTCACTCTACCTGTCTGCCTGCCATCTACCTTGTAAATTAGTTATTTCTGTTAATGAATATGTTTATTTTAGAGTGGCGCGGCAGTGCTAAAGCTTACGGCCCGGGTTTGGCTCAAGCTTAACTCGTACACAGTAATCGAAACTGGGAGTAGAACGTATAACGATTTGAGCGTGTCAGAAATATCGGCTTTGGAGTAATGTTGGTAATGACTGTAATTTAATAATGGATCAGATAGGTCGGGAAATTGGCTGTGCTTAGTTACAATTTATCTGAGGATTACCCAACTATCAAACAGCTAGTTTCATTAAGGCTCTTTCATAATTTACCAAATCCTGATGGCAAATGATAGAAAAGTACATCATGCCGCACAACATTGGAGCACATCGATGGATTTATCAATTAAAACTAGGAAATGTACACTTTAATTAGTAGAGCAATCAGCTGGTCGAAATATATCGATTGAATTAGTTTTTCAACTCAGATAATATATTCTGATTGAAATACTAAGGATATTAGTAAATACCGAGCCAAGTAGAAGCAATGATGAAAAACAGAATAAATTACTTATTGGAGATATGACATATAGACACCCAGAATCTAGAGCCACCTCGTAAAATACATACAGGGTAATGCGAAAACTGGAAACATGTGCATCGGGTACCGCGGGACTGGTGGAAGAACCGCCCATGGCTGGCTGGCTGGCTAAGAACGAACAGGAGTTCAATTTGCCTAACTGGTATACGAGAACTGGGAAATCTATCTCAAATGGGATCCGATGGGGTGCGTCGGATTGGGTACTGCGGACAGATAGCCGGTGAAAGGATTGTCCTCGGTCGCCGCACCACCCGGCTGAGAACCAGCCCTACCCGAGCTTTCATGAAGAGGTGAATTGAGAGGAACTCGCTCCCTTGACCATCACCTACGCTCAACACACTTACATAACTTGTGGAGTACCGGTGCTATTGTAGGAATTCAGTTCTAGATAGTTTCGTTTTGCATGCCGTTTGGTTCCGTTTTATTGATCATCGTGTATGAGGAGACCAAGGGATTGCAAAAAGAGCACATGGAGTTCCTTTGAAACTTATTCCAATGGAAACCGAGAAGGGTCCTTGGATGAGGTGTTGCGAGACTGGTAGCCGGTGAAAGAATCGCCTGTGGCCTCTGCACCAACCGACTCAAAACCATTCCTCAGGTCTCTTACGAAGATGCGGACTGAAGGAACTTGCTGCGAGAACTTCAAAACCCATCTCCAATAGAAATTGGATTGGGTACTGCAGGAATAGCAGCTGGTGAAAAATTGCTCATGGCCACCGCACCGATTTTACCAGCTCTTTACCGTGGTAGTGAACTACAGGCACACACTACACTGCCACATAATTAGTACACTCAGTTTGTAGGTATACAGTACTAGACAGTTTCGTACTACATGCCGGTACCACGGATGAGGAGGGCAGGGCGTGGCAAAAGGGCCACATGGAGGTCTACTGTCCTGGCTGGGATGCGAGAACTGGGAAACCTGTGAGGGGCCTCGGCTTGAGTGCCCCGAGATTGGTAGCTAGTGAAGGAATCGCCTACGGCCACCGCACCGCCTAACTGAGAATCAGTTGTATCAGGGCGTTCACAAAAAAGTAAATTGAAGGGCACACATAACACACCCGCTGCCCTTTAACGAAAAGGAGGCGTTCCAATTCTGGATTCTGGAAACCCTCTCTCTCTCTCTCTCTGTGTGTATACACGAGCTATGCAAAGAGATTAAAGAAAGGCGTGGAAGAATTAATCGAAGGAGTCGAAAGCACTTCTGAATGCTTAGGACTGAACATAGAGATATTGCATTCAATGCGTTTCTTGACGTAGAAGGAACGTTTGACATCAGTCGTCAAGGAAATAAACGTTGCTCCAGCCCTGAACCAGTAGATACCGGCCATGCTTGTATTCGATTGTGGTGAGAGCAACGATCCAGGGGGGTACTATCCCCACTATTGTGGAACCTCGCGTTAGACAGCCTTCTTACAGACCTGAACTGGAGAAAAATGTATGCCCAGGGCTATGCTGACGATATCGTCATTATGGTAAATATGAAGTATATGGATCTGATGCAATTAACTCCTCACAGACGTACAGACGTGGTGCTTGAGGGAGAACCTCAAGGTCAACCCAGAAAAAACACTATCGTTCCTCTGACCAGAAAAAATAACCTACAGACCAACAGAGCTTTCCGAAAGCGTGGGGTTAAACCTGGATTTAAAGATCATGTGGAACAAACATCTAGAAAAAGTGCCACTGGATGATGGTCAGCTGTTTCTTCGGGAAAATTTGGGGACTTGGACCCAAAATCCCTAAAAGTATGGTTTTACGATATCGTACCACGAATGAGGAGGACAGGGAATGGCAAAAAGGGCACAGCCGGTGAAAGATTCGTCCGCGGCTGATGAACCGCCCGGTTGAGGACCAGCCCACCAGCTCTACCAGGTCTTTCACGAAGATGCGGACAGCAGACAGTGGCAGCCTCCGAAAAACTATTACAACCTGATTTCTGAATTAGAATGTAAAGCACATACACTAAATGAGTTTCGAAAATCAATTCGTTTTCCTAAATAAGATTTTTTCTGCAGATACTATTAGTGGATGGTCTGTACTACTCAATCAAGTGTATGCAGCGGATGTAATTGAATTTATTCACCAGCTAATGATAAACGATATCGTATTTTCCGCTATTCAAACACATGGAAGAAATTCAGAGAAATTTGGAAGGTTAACTGGTACACTCAAAACTGAAAACCGTTCGCATATTTCCTATACTATAGGAATTTTATTGGCAAGCATCGAACAGAAAATGATTCAACTACCAACACTCAGCCTAAATTCGCTACTTTGTTAAAGAACGTACCAATACTGTAGAATATTTCACTATTTCATTCGCTTGAAATTTGTTGTGTAAAAGGTCCTGAGATTCAGTTGGATACGTGAAGCAGTTCGATTATTCTCTGGTTGAAGAGTTAGAGTTAACATTTCTTTAATATTCCGTGTGTATATTCGCGATATAAGGAATAAATTAATGAGATTGAAAATTAAATCATTCAGTTGACCTAACAAATACAATTCGTCAAGTCTATCATACCGAACATATTTCTCCACACATATTACACAGAAATTACCCTCATAGAGGTCTGAATCTGATTTAATCAAGCAAAATACACCAAGCCACAACACCATAACTAAGATAATAACTTTGGGCATATTATTAGAGGTCCTGAATCTAAATTAGGATTCGTTGCTGCTATGTTGCAGTTCTGAAGTCAAGTTTTCATTCAATCAAGGAGTCAGGCAGAGTTAAACTCGAGTTGATCGTTAAATTTGACGTTATTCCAGATCGTTGGCTTATAGAGGTTATAATTAAATTTCGGTTGATCAAGAATTGAGAAAAATGTAGTGAGTATTCTCAAGAGGAGATATTGTTAATTTTGTTATTAATCATAACTGGAATAATGCATTTCAATGTATTCTAAATATGCTATTTTTTTAATCAACTCGACTGATATTTAATAAAAAGCCATTATAAAAATAATGAAACGTCAATACTGAAGATCCAGCAGTCAGATTACTTAAAAGCACTAAGGCGATAATAAACTGCTTGAAAAAAAAAACTGATTGATAAGAATGGACTAAGAGAAATACTTTGAGATTGGTAATATTCCTGTTTTCCCGGACGTATTCAATTTATACACAACGATGGCAAGTATAATACTGATAGCATACTCAAGTGTGCCTCACGGTTCGGTTGAGACATGGCTCCTGGCGGCAGAGAACGGTTTTAGTATTATGAGTCTCAGTTCCTAGGTTTGTAAAGTGTGTGTGTGCTTTATAATATAAAACCGAACATTCCAAATGACCCCGAAATAATCGTAAATACTCATGGCCGTCCAACTGCCGATCGAACGAGCAGCGTGTCGTTTGAAATGAATAGCTACATGGCAGTCATAACTTTGATTGTTTATTGCGAATTAAATATGGCGAATTGAGGGCTGATATTTGGTATGTGCTATTTCTATATTGAACGCACGAAAAAAATGTTCAAGTTTCCATTATCGTCGATCGTTGCACCCATAGCACAATAGCGGTTTTATCTAGATCAACGAAACTGGTTCGGTTTTTATACCATTTTTCCTGAAGATCTATCGACTATTTTTTTCCTTAACGATAAAGATCTGTACCACATTTTCTAGGGACGTATTATCCGAATTTGAAACCCCTATTTTTTTCAAGATGTTTTCTGAATGTTAACTATAGGTATTTTCAGTTAAATTTGGTGAGTCCCGATATTGACAGGCAAGGAATGGACAGGCAAGGAATCGTCAATGATTATGATTGTTTGGCCTGCTTTGGCCATCGACCAAAATACAGCTAGTTTTGCTTATACTTTTTTTTTTCAAATCGAACCTCTCACTATGGACATATCGCTCATCATGTGGAACCAATACGAATAGATTAGGTGCACGTGAGTCTCATAGTATCAAGGTCGGAGGTTGCACAAGCGACTCGGCGCAGAGCGCCTCGTCGCCTGGCAACATCCTCGATTATTATAAATCGTATAATAAGCTTGTTACATGAATACCTATAACTAGGAAGGAAGTGAATGATGAATCTGCTTTGGTACTCATAATATGGCGAATGAACCGATGTTTATGAATATCTGAGCCGATGTTGATGGATACCTGAGCCGATGTTGATGGATACCTGAGCCGATGTTTATGGATACCAGAGCCGATGTTTATGGATACCTGAGCCGATGTTTATGGATACCTGAGCGGATGTTTATGGATACCTGAGCCGATGTTTATGGATACCCGAGCCGATTTTTATGGATACCCGAGCCGATGTTTATGGATATCTGAGTCGATGTTTATGAATATCTGAGCCGATGTTGATGGATACCTGAGCCAATCTTTATGGATACATGAGCGGATGTTTATGGATACCTCAGCCGTTGTTTATGTATACTTGAGCCGATGTTTATGGATACCTGAGCCGATGTTTATGGATACCTGAGCCGATGTTTATGGATACCTGAGCCGATGTTTATGGATATCTGAGCCGATGTTGATGGATACCTGAGCCGATGTTTATGGATACCTGAGCCGATGTTCATGGAGACCTGAGTCGATGTTTATGCATACCTATTTTCGCAATTAGTCCGTCAGCTCGCTGCCAAAATGTATAGTGATTTTATAACGTATGCTCTCTAGGATTTTGGCAGTTATGGATATAACAATCAATGAACAAGCTAAATTAGCGCTATCCCGTGGAACGAATACATTTGAGGGCATTTTTATTCGTTGAAATATTTTGTGGTATGCTTGGTTACTCTAAACTATCGGGGGTTATACCACGAGTGATCGCAATACTATCGATAGTGTAGATGGTTATTCTGTCAAATCGGGTTCGTGGTTTGCTGAAAGTGTGTTTGTTTAAGGGTGATTATGACTCCAGACAAATTTTCAGAACTTCTAGATAGTTTAGGGCCCGCATTAACATAGGAAAACACTTCATTCAGAAGAGCATTATCGACCCTTTCGATACATACCCTCTGATAATGGGCTGTCAACTGCTGGAATATTGCAAAACAGAGAGAAAGAGACTCCACCGGCCGTGTTTGGACAAGTTGATGATGGCAAGAGACGCGCTCATTTGGACAGTCCAGCACAGCACGTACCGAGAGCTGCAATCCTTTTCGGTGGTGGACGCTCTTAGCTGTGTGTGCCGGGCTAGTGGGCGGTTGTCACTTATTTGCATTGTTCCAATCCTATCCGTATTTTGACGGGACGGGCCGTGCTGTGCTGTGCCGGAAAAGAGGGCGACAAGCTTCAATCGGTTTTTTCTTCATTGAACAATATTATTAGTTCTATAGTTCTATAAAATTGTTGAAGAAACGTAAGATGGCCATTGGGAATTGAATTGATGTATGTTTCTATTCGGACAGATTGTTAAAATTCTCGTTATTTCCGTGAATCGGCTGTACCCTGACGAGCGAGGAAAGTAGTTGCCTTCACCTTTCAAAGTCAGTTAAATAATAATAGTTTTGAAGTCAACATTAAAAAAAAAACTACTTACTTCGTAATGTAGTATCCAATAGCGAATGACATCGAGAGGGGACGTCTTTTTGAATGTATAGAAACCCTAATAGCTGTATGCATAGTCAATCGCCAGTGTGGCGACTCTCTAGAGGTATGCCGTTCACAATATAATTTGTGTAGCAAACGGTGTACCTCTGGAGAGTCGCCACGCTGGCGGTTGACTATGCATAACGGTTGTTAATATTATTTGTACTCATATTTCATGTCGTATTCTATATTGTATAGATCAAACTTTAAATTCAGACGTTGTCGAATTCCTTTATTCATATCAATCGCGGTTTTCGGCTTCTTGTAAAATGCGCTTTTTAACCCAAACACTATTTCTTGGAGACAAATTTTACAAAATCAAAAATTCAAGTAACTCTTTGTTTGCCACTTCGACAATCAAAACCAACTTTACCTTTCAGTTGCCATCACATAAAAAAAATATTCATTTTATGGTAGAAGTTATCCATTAAAAAAAAAACATATTTTTCAATTTTCAGTGTAGACTGTAATGTTTGGCAAATTAGATTTGAGTCTTTCCGCCTGATTCATAGTAATTGTCAATATGTTTCGTTGTCAAGCAATTGAGTATAATAATCGGATCAGTCATTCTTCCAAGAACAACCGTCTGTACAATCAAAATCGATACCTGACGATTGGCGAATTGATGTTTGGTATTTGGCTTGAACGAAAATGTCGAACTAGTTATCGAGTCCCAGCTGATTGTTTCCGGCGCTGAAAATTGCCACTTCCGGTTCTCGCCGGGTGGCTATTTTCGAATATTACTCACCCAGACAGTTGAATGTGAAAGATCTTGTTTTTGTTTTGTCAAAACAAGTGTATGCACAATAGAAACTTCCGAAGGTTTGCTCTGCTGATATTTTCTGATGTTATTGTTTGCCCACAATTCTGCATTTTAATATTTCTCAATTGGCGGTGGAAGAACATCGAATGTAAGACGTGGCTCCTAACCGCCTTGAAAATATAAATATACTTTTTCGAAGACGGTGTATTAACATGTGAATTTGAATTATAAATTTTGATGATTTATTGAATGGAAATGGCATCCAATATTCTAGGGTTCACTGAAAGCATAATTCAGATGGACACCAATCTGTTTCCGAAATAGAAGTCTGAAGTTTCTGAGTGAATGAATCATCTAGGTGTTGTAATAAATAGTCTCCCAGGATAAATAACTAATGAGCGTTTCTCCGAAAGTGAACTTGAAACTTATAAACGTTCCTGCAATTGCATTCCGATTGTCAAGACCTTCTAGACAGCGCGACTTGAAAATTTCTGTTGAATGCAAGCTTCTTTGGAAAATGTTCCGAAGCATATCAAATGAACCAGGAAAGTGCACCAAACCAAAGATATATTTTTTGTACTGGAACAATATATTTCATCACATAGTTTAATGGAGATTACTTAAAAATTGGGGGGGCGTACCTCACCTCGTGGTCACCCGGTGTATATACAATAGTAATTTTTTTTTTCAGTTTCACGATATCCCTTCTCAACTAAAAACCTGATACTATATTTTTTCATTATTAGACATCAATCATCAATACCTTAGTTTGTCTGTATACGTTAAAGATTACGATATTACACTGTTTCTTGAAACATTCCCAGAAAAATTGCTGATAACATAGTGTGTAGTCATTTACACATTCAATCAAGAACTTTTTTTATCATGTATCTTTCAAAAAATTCATGAATTTTTCTTGATCTATGAATAAATTGATGCCTTTCGATGATTATTTTGAAGGTCCCAAAAAAATTTTGCCAATAAACAGGGAGAACTACGACCTCTCACCGAACATTATACAGTGTGCTCTCCCCACCAAAAGCAGTGGAAAACTAAGTGAAATTTGAAAATTTCGACCTAAAAAACTACCTTTTGTAAGTGTAGGAACGCGCCGTCCTCAGCTAAAATAATAAGTAGACAGCCATAATCTCTTTCTCACTTCCTTTACTTCTTCTCACTTCCTTTACTTCCTCTCACTTCCTTACGAAACATGTATCCTGAGTTATGACGAAGTAGTAACTCAACATTTGATACGTCGCCGTCGCGATGATTACTTCGCCTTCGCCACTGCCGACTTTGCAGTCGAAAACTTTATAGATTTTTTACATAAGCCCACATCGAAACCCAGAAACCAACCAGACCATTGATGCCAGGGGTGAAGGCCTTCTGAAATATCTGTTTCTTCCCCCATCTCATAACTTCTGGGTCACACTTTTCGTTTGCATGGTAGGTATTATACTAATGAGATATCGCCGATAAATAGTTTTCCTATACAGATCGGGCAAAAATTTAACGCATTATGCGATGTGCTAGACAGAAGACAGTCGACCAGCACATAATATTGGTGGCGAGACTGAGACTGAGACTCGACTAAACAGAATCACTCGACTAGCAGCGATTGAAGCAGTGGTTCAGATGAGTCGTTGAAACTCTCTAATGCATAACGTCACACATTTGTTGCTAGTCGACTGTATTCTGTCTCGCACATCGAATAGCATGGCAAACGCTATGATGCGTTAAATTTTTGCCCGAAACATTTGCTCTTCATTCCTGGAGATGTACTATGCGACGAAATTCGGGGTGAATGAACCAAAAATCAAAAAAATCAATAATTACTGTTTGATGTTGGTTTTAGATGGGCATGTAACTTGTTATGAATTTCCATTAAATATTGCATCGTTACTTGTTTTGTGTTTTTTTGTAATGTGTCAGAGTATGACACGGAATCAGTTTATTTCTCTCATTTATCATATAATTTCCTCATTCGTAATATGTTCTCCTCTTGTGCCTTTTACTAATGTTCTGCTAACAATTTCTTTACCTTGAATGTTTTTTCATACACCAAATCAAAAGAAATGAACATTCTAATTCACATGTACGTAAATTCAGTTTTTGTCTCCATAAATAAAATAAAAAAAAAATTAAGATATTATTTTTTTTCAACAAATCATCTGTATCTTCCTCATCGCCACTAGCTTGTTCATTTCTTTTGATTTAGATTGCACTAAAATTGAATGTCTTTTTGTTAATTTCCTTTCTCTTTCTTTTTAGGGGATTGAATATCCTTAGACGAATAAAGGTGAGTGTCTTGGTTCCTTTTCTCTTTCTATTTCTAATAGCGCTTTGTCTATCTGCACAATCACTTTTCACTGCACACGGATCCTCTCTTCGCCGTTATATGTTATAGTTGTTTCACTTCCAATATATATTTTGAATTATACAGTATCGAAAATTTTTCATCGGGGTATGCTGGTTTCATACGAGCGTAAAGAATAGCTTGCTATTATGTTGAGAGAGCATTATAATTTCTCCTCGACTCGCTCGAGGAAGGGATATCGACATGGCTGTTAATTCGTCGGACGAGGTAGTAGGGGAGTCATACAGTAGTGCTTCTCTCTTATTTATGTGGTATTATCATATCATTGCATTCCTTGTTGCTCGCATAGATTTATGTATACCCCGATACTGTATGTACTGAATATTACATTGAGGTTCTTGGACAATTCAGGATCCTCCTCATTGTTTGATGAATTCAATTGAAGGACTTATCCAGATAACCTTGCAGAAACTTCGACATCAAAATACATGTTATCAAACACACACAGTAAACTATACAAATTATTTCGAAGTCAAAATATCGTTCTCTGCAATTATCCTACAAGGTAAGATATGGGGTGAATATCTAGCAGAAAACAACTTCTTTCCTGGCTAATACTGATAATGATGTCCATTCCATTTTTTTCTAAATAAACTATATGCATGAAAAATTACGGCTTAATAGGCGGAGTTTACCTCACAAATTGAAAAAATATTGCTAAAATGAAATTATAGCGAGTTATTGTGACTAAACCTTAAAACACAATAATCTGTATTGAACAGAGTTCCCATTATAACTAGACAAAATTATCTTCATACAGAAGAAAAATTGCTTTGTAATAATTTTGAAAAAAATCTTTATTTTTTTTCAAGGGTTTAGCCGATTACTGTACATTTTAAATTTGATACCTATCTGAACGATCATTTCTCTTCGGTAAGATGTGTAGGAAGGTGTTAAAAATGTCAATTGCAGATTCAAAGTATGAACATGAACTAGGAAATAATAGCATTTCATTGGTTTATACAATATGACTATCATCGCGTTGTATATTTCTAATTGTTTCGTTATCATTTTTTGATCGATCATCGATAGAGTCGCTAGCGATCATCGCAGTATTTGGTATGAGGGCAGATATAATCGCAGTCGCCAACGATTATTGGAAGGTAAACCATGTGTTCCCTGGTACATAGTAATGTAATAAAACGAATAATTTCGACAAAACCAAAAATTCTCTCTACAGTTTTCCAAAAATGGAAGATATATGAGACAGAAATTAACTACTTTCCCATATGGACATAGATAATTATATCGTACTTCTATTTGTGCAACGTTCCTCACGGAAATAGTGCAGGTCTTTTCATTTGAATATTATTCTTGTTGGAAATGACCAAGTGCTTACATGTTTCGAAGTTCTTAGCTCTCATCATTCCTAGAAAAGGTCCGACAACATTGAGTCGTTTTGTTCCAAAAGCTCCATAGTCTTCGCCTACGAATAAATAAGTCGCAGTGCCATTCACTGGCAAAGCAAGAACCACTTATCGGTATCATAGACTTTGGACAGAGAATATATATATCTTCATCCTCAATTTCTTTCTGCAGAAGGTATTTTAACAATAATCAAAATTTAACAGCTAACTGACCGGTTGGCGATAACTGCCGGCAGATATCAACCCGCGATTAACGCTTTGCATTCTTTGCAATCATATTATTAGTCGCTCCAAGGAAAATGTACCTTTAGTGAGGCCTGTATTCAATTATTATTTGTAAGGATATAAACTTGAATTTTTCAATTTTCTTGCGTTTCTGCTAGGAGGTATGTCAGTGTAAATGACGAATCGTCTTGCCAATTCGACAATCAGATTGCGTGACGCGAAAAGCAAAAACGATGTATTGGGAACTCACCTTAACGTGTACGACCTTTGAGCACACACACACACACCATGCACCCCCTAAGATTGAGGCCCGGAGAAAAGAAAGCCCCAGCATACAAAAGTATCTAGCTGTACCATTCTACTTTTGATCCCGCAGTTCCGCATGCGCACGTGTTAATGCTAGAAGCGGGTTGAGCCGTCAAATATGGCTGCCCACGCCTGTTAATTTGGATAAATAGTCGTTGTTTTGTAACAATTTTGTATTGTTATTAGGTCTAGGTAAGGGTAGTCAGGTCAGGTATGGTTGGCTAGTAATTTACGCATTTTCAACTCGGTTTGCATGCAAACTAATTTACACTTTTTCGACTGACTCGCAAGCTAGGTTAGCTTGCTCAGGTTAGGTTTGTGTGTCAATTGCGAGCGAAAAAATAAATTTACGCAGTTTCAACTCAGTTTGCCTTCTTGTTTTGCCATCTAAACGCCCCGTCACACCGCCAAAATGACCCACTTGTTCAATTACATTATTTCAATTCGAGTTGTGCGCATGCGGAAGTGCGGGATCAAAAGTAGAATGCGTACGGCTAGACGCTTGTCATATGATACATACTCGGACACTCCCCTCTCCCTTCCACCATCCCCGCGACTCATCCTGTTGATTGGCAGTCAGCAGAATAAAATCTGACCGTGTGGTATGTAGTGCTCAGCCTTTGCTCGCCTGAAGCTCTCTTATGTCTGACATGAGTTGATTTGTTATGGTGGCTTTAATGTGCGTGATGCCCCCCAAAAACTGGCTGAAGGCCCCCGCGTGTCTGTCTAATTTCGTTGAAATCCTTATTCTTGAAACATATAAAGTATGGTTAGTAATCTCATTATATAATAATACCTGTTGAAGTTGCCGTTGGAGTAGCCGGAACTCCGGCCTTCGTCGTACTTCTTCAGGGGTGTCGTTGCCCTGTTGGTGGTATTTGTCTCTGCTCGAGTCTATTTTCGTGTAGATCTGTCAGTAGTGGATTCGTGTGGATTTCTACTCTCTTGAGTGTAGTCTTTGCACGTTGTCTTAGTAGCCTTCTAGCGTTCAATCTACAACTGACATATGGACTCTTCAAAAATTGTATTGAAGCGTTTGACATCTTTTCAGATTCGGACAAGAAACTTTTCAAACGAACCTCCAAGTTACAATTTGTTTTCCTTTTTTCTTTAGTCTGTATTTCTTCGCATTCATATTCACATCGATTCTCAATTCCACTAATATTCATAGCCAGGTGGATTGTACTAAAATGTGAGTGCTTTTGGCACCCAATTCCACAAGCATAGGGGAAGCGTTTCTTATGGTAAACCAGTTCCATTAAAACAAAGTTTCAACATGCATATCGGCCCCTAGCGTAAGGTCAAAAGGGCCCGTCTCGCTAACAGACCGAGCGTCTATTTGGCATTCAAAGGCCCCTCATGCATAATGTCCATCCAAGATGAATTCATACTTTCCGGATATATGATACCGGGTGATCCGTTTCAGAGCATACATCAGTGCATATCTATTTACATTTTTCATGAACTTGTTTATTGAAACGGATAAATTGGAAAATTAGAGGCAAATATTTGTCATAAAACAACTACTTTCACCTACGAACAAATGAATGGAAGATGTAATTCAACGTTAGTAGGGAGTAGTGGTTGTTTTCTGACACATATTTTTCTCAAAGTTTTCACTTTGTGGGATATTGTGGAAAGTTGGGAATTTATACTTTGTCGGAATTATGTATCAACTTTTCCTGAAGTCTGTGCTATCAGTGCTTCTTGCTGTTGAGTATTGGGTGTTATGGTTCATTGGGTGGGCCAAGAATACTGTAATGTTGTCTGACCTATTTATTATCCTTGCACTGATGAGTGGAAAACAAACCGTGAAACATGTCATGTTTGCAGGTGGTCATTCCCAACTAATGGGGGATAAAACTCAATGCTTTATTGCAATTACTTAGCACTTGCAATAATTGTGTCCTCTTAGAGAAACATTGCACAAATGGATATCAGATGTAACTCAACGTTCGTGGAAGGTAGTAGTTCTTTTCTGATAGATATTTGCAGAGAAAGGTATTTCGATTATAAACTTGTTAGTTAATGTCAAATTTTTTTTCCTGTTGTGGAAAGCATAAAATGGTTCAACACTTTTTCCATTGAAAATTATCTTTTACTAACGTCTATAAAGAGAAAAGTATATCATTGTATTTTATAAATTATTTCATGCCCATAGTAAACTATATTTTTATTACGCCTATTTGAATCAAATACTGTTTTTTTATCACAAACTTTCATCATCATTAAAAATTCATATTTGGATACTTATAACAATCTAACATTACTCTGATCTATTTTATGACAAAAAAAGTAACATGACCAGGATATCAACCAGAATCTCCCGCGTGACAATCCTCATTATCAGATCCTGCCAATCTCCGACTTAATTATAGACTCAAATTAACTGCTACAAAATAATATCAGGTGGTGTCACATTTTGAATATCTCTAAAAACAAATGTCAAAAAATTATTATCAGACTGACTTCATTCGATCATATCAATATCATATTATTTATCATTAAAAAATTCGTTAGTATAATGACAGTCTAAGTAACTCATGAAAATCGTAGGAAATGAATATTTCGACAGCGCTAGCCCGTACAAAATTAAAATCTTTATGACAGCGTTGTAGGATTCCTAATCGAACATGTACTTGAAATATAAATTTTCGTACGAGCGTATGCGCAAAGTAGTACTTTTCTGCTTACATTTGCGTTACACATTTCCGCACGCCGTGCAGAAGAGTAAAACCACTCAAAAATCACATGGGCAGGGAAAATTTATATTTATTTTAGTAGCTGTAGAGTATTATTATATGCAATGTGACAAACCCGTTTTACCCGTTATTCGTAATTCAGATAGTTTTATTCCAGCTTAAAAAAAATCTAATATTGTTTAATAGTAAATGATTATATTATTGCCAAGCGCTTGTCTGAGACTTTGACACATTTAAAGTTATTTCTTTGTTGTATAGTTAGTTCTTTCTTTCAAGTTTAATTAAAAATTATTTCACTAAATTATGATATTTTTATTTTTGTTGTAATCTGATATAAAGCTCGTGGGATAAATTTTTTCCTAACATGTGCGCAAAGTGCCTTTTCCGCACGCAAAAACTGTCGAACTTTATTCGCGAGCGGAAAAATAACACTTTGCGCTACTTTCTACCTTTATAAAATGCAAAAAAATTGTTTACGCAACGAGATTGTTTTGTTTTGGGTTGTCATCTGGGTTATTATTTATGTTTGGAAATTCCGATTTTTCTGTAGCACTGCGTATCCCATATGGTGCCCATTGTTTCAAATCTGTGTTCGGATGAGTTTTTACGTGCGGAAAAGGTGCTTTGCGCACGTGTTAGGAACAACATTTTTTCTACGAGCTCCATATCTGATAACATCAATAAAAAAATCATAATTTGGTCAATGACTTTTAGTTAAACTTGAAACTTTTGATTTGAGCTGAGCTATAAATAATCAGTTTTTGGTCCAGTTTTATGTAAATAATGTTAATAAGGAAGAGTAATTGATAATTACATCTGTAAATCTTACTGGATTCACGGGTTTGACGGCTTATTGACAGCCGTGCGAAAAGTTACTTTCCAAACCATTGCGGCAAGTACTTTCCGCACGCGTGACAATAAAGGTCACTCTCCATTGGAATAGAGAGTGCGATTTGTGTTACTTTCCAATGGGGGCGTAGAAAAAGATATTTTCCACAGTTGTCAAAGTATGATGTTCTCTTTCAAAAAATCAATTGAGCAGTCGTGGATCCATGCCTTCTCTGTCGGTTAGTCAATGGGTCCTAATAATTTATTTTGAACTATATCATCAATGATTCTTGTTTCGGTTTGTTTTCAAGAGATAAGAAAATCTTTCGCATACTGATATGGGATCACCAGTCAGAATTATATAAGCTGATTGCACAGTAGGAGCTATGAGGCCTGTAGCTGGTGGTTTTTCCATGCCTACTCTAGGTTCAGTTATTTCTTTATGTTACAAATACAATTTGATATTTTGTCGGAAAAAATGCACCTCGACGACGTTTTTGGCTCTACGAGGATCACCCCGTAGTTCTGGCATTGAATAGCCCTTCATGCATATTGTCCGACATCCAAGATGTATTCATACATTCGGGATACATTAGATATGCGGGGAAAATATGGATATTCGCGACTGACGTATAGCCGCTGTGCGGACATTACATTATGCCTTATCGCTACCTTTTACATAAATTTTGTAAATGAACTCCCTCTTATTTGGGGAATATTGAGGGCGTTATACTTTTATGGAATGCCCAGCATATTCTCGTTGTAAATCAACTCATATCCTGCATGGTTTGGAGATAGACCTGCAAACAAAATCACTTGTGAGTTCGTAAATTATGTATAGTGATTCATAGGCTTTACGGTTCATAATTCATATAAAGCAAGTCGAAAAATATTACAGAAAGCAGCTAGGTACTTGGGCTTAAAATCAAATTTTACTAGGCTTCAAATCAAGTTTTACAAGGCTTCAAATCAAGTTTACTTTGCCACTTTCAAAACACGTGAAAACCTGAAAATGAACGATTAGCCACTATCTACAATTTACGAACTAGAGATGGTGTCCCACAAATAGCGTTCGATAATATATTCATCCATAAAATATCAGAAAATATCAAAGCAACTATAAAAGTTTGCAAGATGAAGACAATAAATAAAAAAATCAAACCATGGAATACTGAAGGACTCATCAACTCAATGAAAACTAGATATTTGCTAATAAAAGGTAGACAGTAAACTCAAATAAAAAAAAACGCGATTTTCAATTTGACTTTACACATTCTGATTGGATGAATCGAAGAAATATACACAATGTAAACAATCGATTTGAAAAATCGTAGGTGGTATTTGTATCACGCCCATTTTAACAGGAAGTGGACAAAAACCCTATTTGAAATGAAACACCCGGTGTGAATTCTCAAAATCAACGTATGATTTTGAAACAATTTTTATGATATGTCCGTGTAGTAAGCCTCAACAGTTTTCAACCTCAATGTTTCAACTCTGAATTTTGGTATATATATATGATGACATTCGAAGTGATATTGTCAATTTTATCAGAAGTTACACAGTGTGGTCATTAATCTTTTGTAATTCAGAGGCTTTTGAAAACCTTGAATGTTTTTTTTTTCAAATAGAACGCCCTCAATATCATCGAATAACTGAACGCACAATGAATTCTGTTCGGACTGAACTTGGGTATCCTATACCTAATTTCTAATTCGAAATGTTTTTTCTGGACGTGAAATATCAAGCAATCGTACTTGGTATAGTTCATCTGTGCATCCTTCGGAATTAGGTCGATTGAGAGAACAGTGAGAGAAACGGTTAAATATACAGGTGTCCAACTTTTTGGCTCTATTCCTCGTTTGTTACTCACTGAAAAGGCACTTTCGCTCCAGAGTAAAACCAAATATTCATTTTCCTGTCAAAACATTGACTACATTTAGAAAGTGACACGTCCTCCGTACATTTTATCTTCTCTGTCGCTCAGTATATTCTTTGTGTAAGTTGTCTCAAACCCAGAAAATATGTGCAAATTCATCAACGACTGCGTGTTATTTCAAGGAGATTAAAGGAAGGCATTATGGTCAAGACCCCAGAACTGGAATAGACATAAAGAGAAGCTGTTCAGAATTACAAAAGAACATTATCAAAATGATGTTTTTCGGTAGCAAAAATAATATATTTCATGAAATATAGCGCTACTCTGGAATTTTGAATGAATAGTAAATCAAGTATGAGTGGATGAAAAGGTCTTTCAAACACGCTCGATTTTTTGATAACGACGGCGCAGCCAGAGTGCTCGAAATAGAGCAAGAGCAAGATAATAGAACAATATCAGTTATCCATGAATACTTTACGTTTTTTTTTTCAATTGCTGCACTTTGAAATCATAAATACTGGTTTCATTATTGCAAATAATGGAAAATAATGTAAAATGGTTGAATTCGTGATGTGACATGTTTGAATACAAATTTTGCATTTGTTTGTAATATTTCATTTGACGTTACAAGGGACTCCTGTCAGATCAATAATCATAAAATTTTCATTTAGACTTCACGGTTCTCGAGTTAATGTAGCCATGGTAACTTTAAAAAACGCGCGTTTTTGAATGTTCGATTTGCACACGCTGAGGCATGCTTTAAATAGGTAAAAAAATTAATTAAAGTGTTGCGAATACATTTTCACAGTGCGAGTAAAATGATTCCGGGCGAAGCTATTGTCTGGAATTTCGAATCGAGTACTGGAAAAAAGTCCTGGAAAATTATTCATTATGGTACATACTCACTACTGTAAAAAGGCATTTGCCGGATTGAAATCAAGTATGTAAAAGTTTGTTTTCCAATAGATTATGAAATGAATACATGTTTACGGTACGAGAAAGATGTTTCAGGACGGGGTGATTAGCCGAGTTTGGAAAATCGAAACGAGTACTAGAATAGTATATTCTGTAACAAGGTTAGAATGAAAATTCGATGCGAGTGGGAAGTTCCGAGCGCGAGCCAGAGGCTATAGTGAGAAAATACAGCATCGCGAATTTTCATTCTAACCGAATAACAGACTGTGCTTTCTCCACAATCACAAATTTTACATATGATCAAATGGAAAGCCAACGAAAAATTATTTTGACATTTCAATTCACATTTTGTCACTATGATGCCAGTCAAGGCCAACCTTATTATAACTGCAACATTGTTAGAAAATTCATTCCTTAACAAGTGATGGAATGAAATACGCGCAGAATGCATAAGACAGCAAGTGTTATAGAATATTTGTTCAATATCAAGAGCGATAATGTTACCATTATGTTCTCAAATTTGATTTCAGAATTGGCAAATTCTTAGTGAAGAAAAAGTTCACCGGGCGTGCGAGATTAATTTTTTTCTACGACCAACATAGAAATATGCCCATTTTATGAGCTTTATCGATCAAGGAAGTAGGCTGATTGTAAACACTCTTTCACTTTTACATCGCGAGCTGTACTGTAATGATCATTTCAGTACAGGATATTTCATTTCCCACGACTTTCATGAACTACTAGACTGTCATTTCTATGATCATAAATAATATAAGATCGAATCAAGTTTGTTGACGTTCTAATAATTTGACATTTCACATCATTATTTACACAAATCGTTTATTTAAATTAAGTAATCGAAAAATGAGTAGTAATAGTGAGGATGATTTGACATTGACACCGCTTATTTCAATATAAAGATTGAATTCTATATTTTCGAATAGTTGACAGGAAGTTTCTATAGCAGTTAATTTCAGCATATTTTTATGTGAGCTCGTAGCAGCGAGCGATGAGTGAGAGAACGGTCGTGTTTTGGATAGTGGGGGTGAGGGTTTAAATCCCAAATAAACCACTTTTTTTTTTCTTTTATGAAATCGATCAGCGTTCGATTTTTATTATATTTTTCAATATTTGCACCTTCAATTCCTTTTTTAGGTTGTATGTATTATGGGAATCATGACGGCAGCAAAGTTTATGATAAAAATTGTTATTAAAAATATTACCTACGCTTGTACTACAAAATTTCATATACCTACTCGTGGGAAATTTGTGCCATTTATTGTACAATATAATTTCATACGTTTGAAGATGTTAACACGTTGGAAAAACTTGTCGGATCACTAGAACATTTTTTTACCTGTACTAATCTGGTAATTATTTTTTATTATTGGACAGTCCTGTGAATGGTTTCATTACTGTAATCAATATCTTGAGAAGGTATTATCAAGAATAAAATCAGTGTAAAATGTTTTAGTTTTTTACATTATAGTTTGAAATACAAGATACTCTTTTTCTAAGTAAAATAATTGTAAGTTTGTGTCATTTTCAGTTAAAGCGCTAACTTTTGGCATTTTTAATAAAACATATTCAAAATGTACTAACAAATTATTCAATATATTTTATGCACGATATTCTTTTTCTTCAATTAATATAGGTACTGATTGTTCTCCTTTTTGTTCAATGCCGAGGATGGATTTCCACCGAATTTGACAGGAAAACATATCATAAACCCTAGTCATCATCGAGCTAAAATACAAATACAATTTGTGAGAGTTGAGATTTGTTTTGTTTTCTCGAAATCTGTTTTTCAACCGGCAATCTTCAGAAGTCTTCAATTCGAGGCTTAACGTGTCATCTTAAGTATGGAAAAACAGTATCGAACCTTCGAAAGAGGCTCAGAATACCGAAATACTATCCAAACTTGTTAAATTCACTATACCCAGACTTATACAAACAGGTAATTGATGAAACCAACCACAAACTGGGCCATAAAGTGGTGTTGTTTATGGTAAATGGAAGTTGAATAAAAATTGTTAAGTAAGTATGTTGCGTGCGATCGGAAAATAATTTTCCCGGAACAATTTGTTTGGAAGTGTCCATAGGGTTGCTGGTTCCTATTTTTTATATATTTTTTATTCTATTTCATGCCGTTTTATTTTAATCTTCGACGAGGTGGGCTGTTACTTTTGGTGAACCCTCTACGATCCTGGAAATTGCGCTCTCTGGGGATTTTCTGTCGCCCGTTTGCTTTATTAATCTGTTTTACCGTTTAAAGTAGCTGCCTGTGGAGTTATCTTCGGATAAATACACAAAGGAAGTGGCTTAGCGTCTCGTAAAAGGGACCGACTAATTGCCAAAAACCGAGCATAGAACTTGTGTTCGAGGAGATTATTATTTGCCTTGATTAAATTCCGAATTAACAATCAAACAATATGTGTTCGTATTGTTGTAGAATTAGTGGAAGAACTTTTGGCTTCGCGAAGAAAGATGGAGACGGAAATATTGTTACTGGAATCGTAGGGACTGTCGTCGTATTGTGTATTTGTAGAATTAGAAATTTGAACAATTAATTCTCTTCCATGAAAGAAATATTTTCAATATCGGAAGCAATGCTATGAAGATTAATAAAATTATGAGGAAAACTATTATACGTGTTATCTACCCGTAGAAAAAATGTGATAGTGATAAAATATTACCCTCACTATTGAGTGTCAGCTGATGCTTTTTTACAACTCAACCTTTGAAAAAAGAGAAAAAAGTTTTACAATATTATTGAAATGAATAAAAAATGCCTTTAAGATAACTAAGAAGAAATAAAGAATTATTCAATAAACTTTGAACGATTATATATAGTTAATTTAATTCATGTTTGTAGTTGATTATCCAGTAGTTCCAAAAATTGCACTTTTAGATTTATTGCCGATAATCATAGTATGGAAGGGATCTTCAGGTTATGAGCAGTTGAGAGATGGAACGGGGTGGTCGAACCTTCATTGACTCGTGCTAAAGTGTTATTGACTGTCCGAAACGATAGTTCACGCCTGCCTACAGATGGAAACAGTCATCGGTGTCATTCAAAAGTGCAGAGGAATCCAGATTGTGCTGTGGAAATTATTTTTCGATATTTCCAACTGAATATTTTTTGTTCTTTCAGATTTTTTTCAAATACCTTCGAAAGGGTTGGGAATATGCTAATAGGTGTCAGATCTGACAATTTTGTGGGGAAGTTGCATTTGCATGTAGGTAATACTGCGCAGTCTTCCATATGGAGGGTAAATGTTTTAACTCGTGAGAAAAACGTATTTATACTACTTGGCAGAAGACCATTGAACTGATAATGAAAAATAGATTGAATAATCCAGTCTTCCGTTCCAACCTTATCAAAATATTCGTTGGCAAGTCTCCAGAAGAATGTAACTATTACCACTACCACCATTGAATTATACCTGTTAGATTATTGGCGCTGTTTTTTACAAAAACTACTTTGAAATTCTCTTCAAATTTCATAGATAAAAGTATGTTGCAAATCAAATGTGGAAATACCTACGTACAAGAACCATGACACGGCTCTTGTCAATCATCAGCTTAGGCTAGTTCACCTAATAAAATCGAAATATACTTTTAACTTTTGTTGGACATTCCTGAGCTAAAAAACCAAAGTATGTATCGAGCGCCTTCTCAGTGTTCCAGAAAGCACTTCGACTGTGACATCTACTTCTTCCTTCAATGACTTAATCGTATGAGGGCGCCATATCTGGGACCGATTACAAAAGAACACCACGATTTTATTCTCTCTAATCAGTTATCTAATCAGTTGGTAATCCAGGGTTCTTAGACATCTTTAAACATCAATATGTGTGTGTGCTTTCGTACAATGAGTGAGAATTATAAATGTTAGTTGAATTTCAAAGATATTTTGTTGATGCTGTCCGTATTCTCCCTGTTTCAATCAACAATCAGTCTTGACGTTGTTACAGCTCTAGACAGATCCATTCCGCAGTTACAATACCACATTATGCTACGTAGGTATGTATCTCTACAATACTAATATATGTCGGATGGCCCACACATTGGTATTATGGCATTATACCACTGTCAATCATATAATGCGTGAGCTGCCTTGTCGGTGTAATAACATAAACATTGTGTATCCTCATATACCAGATACCTAGTGTTGAAATTATATTGTCGTTGCAGAACATGTACGTCCTTTATTGATAATGCACTGTTAAGCTTTCGTAATTCAAACATTTATCTCAAATGGATCGAAGGAGAGGTGAAGTGCGAAGTTCCTTATACATTTTTTGTTGTCAAGGTAATTGGAAATTGTGCAGCGTGCATTGTTTTTGATGAGTAAATTCAAATTTTTGTTGAATTTTAGATAGTTTCATTCGGGACAATCACAAATATCCCAAACAAAGCAGGCGCGTGCCTGAGGGTGAGTAGTGGGGCAATTCCTTCCCCCCTTAGTTTAACTAAAGTTTAACTATTAAGAACGTAAATGAAGCCTTCATTCCGGAAAATGATACTCACAATTTTACCAATTCAGCTGACAAAAAAAAGTCCTCATAAATTGCGCCACTGCGATTGATAACCCCCCGTGGAATGACGGGGGGTTAAGCGAACGTATGAGAGAAAAATAATCAAGACAGGTGTATTGGGAGTAATTTGGGGGGTGCTGATCACGTGCCCCTATTATGTTTTACCGTGAAAATGGGTGGTTCCATCGCTGCTGGCGTGCAGTGTCTATCACGTAGAATGGCTATTTTGTGCAGTGAGTTCATTTCTAGTGTATCTATCTGTGTTGCCCACAATATCTCTACCCCCTGTGTTGTTGCGACGTACCGTATTCATTTAGTTGATACTGACAGTATGTAATAAATAGTTAGAACATAAACTTGGTTGTCTCGTCATTTCCTCGGCTTGCAACATATCCAGCAATACACAATACTTGGCGACGTAGGAAAAAAAATTGATTGACTGATTTCACGTTAAACTGCAAGGCTATCACGCAGAAGTCGAAGTTTCACAAACTTCTCCCACTGTTCGAGTATCAAATGCAATTAGCAAGAATGAATGAATCTCAATTGAAGAAATTAATGGAAGCATTTGCTGCCTCTCAAGCTCAGATGGTAAAAACTTTGGTTCAGCAGTTACGTAGTGAGCCTGAAAACTGCAACCTTGCCAAAGTAAGCCTATTCACATTCACATGTATATGGAGAGATTTGATTGCAAATTAATGTACCATGAAAAACCTGTCTGATAACCAGGAAAAAGCCCACGTTTTATGTGGCTCTATTGGATCTATGCATTATAACGCTCTAGCTGTTTATCTAGGACCAGATAAGTCAATGACGTCGCTAAAATATAAAACTCGTCGCAGAACTAGAAAAAATACTCACGCCTAAAAGATTGTGTCCCAACACTATTTTCTAAATATTCATCATAAGGAAGGGCAATCAATTTCTGAATTTGTTGACACACTACATCAGCAGGAGTTGGCTATTTGTGAGTTCAAAGTAGATAAGGATAAGGGAACAACTTTCACCGTCTACAGTGGCTAGTTTCGATAAACTTTTGGAAAAAGCTACAGCTTTGCAAGCTGCCAGCATCGAAAGTGCTGAACTTTCAAAACCGTCAAATTCAGGTCCCGCTACAAGACATAGTGACACGTACTGCCTCACTGGGACATCACAACGTTCTCGCCGTGATTTCAGTAACAGTTATCGCAACTGTGACAGTTCACGGAATAGCTTTCAAAATCGCTACCGATCGCCTAGCCCTCGCTTCCGTAGGGACAGATTCAAATCTCCGAAAGCCAGAAATCGTTTTCAAATCAGGAATCGCATTCATTGTAAAGTATTAGGCGTACAGGCTGTTCTAAAAACTCTCACCGACTGGCTGAGTGCCTGATGGACTAGAATGCAGTTTACTGTACCTTTTGTAATAGCAAAGGTCATGTTTCACGAGTTTGCATAGCCACACTTTCGCAAAATTTCAAACCTAGTAAATCGGATTCCAAGAACTTTTTTCTGCCTATGGTACTTATGACCCAGCAGCCCTACAGAACCCCCTTTCCAAATTTCATCCTTCTATGTTGAATATTGGCTCATCGTTTGCATTCCACAGTCCCAAAGAAGCTGTGTTACAATTTCAATTATTTTCCAGCCTTGTACGATAAATCCGCTCCAAAACTTGCTCAGCTGATCACACTCTCCTGGTGTGCAAGTGGGGTGGGAAGTGTCAAAAGTTGGTGATTTTAGATTTCAGCCAGGAACAATAATTACAACCACATTTCATCATGATTCGGGTATAACAGAAGAAATAAGGTGGAATTCTGCATTTTTCAGCAAAATTTCAAAAATGGCCTCAGATCTCGGTGAAGAGTTAACATATCAATATGTTTGAATAGTCCAAGAGCACTGATTTTTTTTAATATGAAGGAATTTTTGGTAAATGATTTTTTTTTGTTTGCTATTATTCTAACTACTAACCAAGTTCGGTGGTGCTATAATCGATAATTCAAATCCTAATTGGACTTGAAGCATCTGCATTTTCACTTTGATGAAACGAAATAACACTCTTTTGTCTTATTTCCACTAGATTTTTATTGTTCCGACCGGTTTCGGGTTTTATCCCATTATCAAGTATAAAAACTAACTAATACAATTGAACTCTAAGCCTAGTTATATAGGGAGTTTGCAGGTAGGCTGGATGGAGAGGTAATTAAGGGAACAAGGGTGAAACAATATAAACTTAAACCCTGGAGGTGATGGAAATTACCTGGGTTGTCAAATTTATAAATTCAAAAGTGGAAACCTACACAAATTTCGGGTTTTTAATTGATTTATTAATTTCCATGGCTTCCAACAGATTCATTGTCTTCCCTTTATTACATGTGTGTAGAATTTTGAGGTTATCTTTACTTATCTTGTGTTTGGATTCTTGTAGATGTTCGTACATTGGTGATTTTTTGTCTAAACCGACGTGTTCACGGAACCTTACGTCAAAATTTCTACCGGTTTGGCCTGTATATACTGCAGAGCATTCCCCGCATTCTAATCTATATATCCCTGATTTTTTCATTAAGTCTCGTTTAGGTTTTGCATTGAATAGAATTCTGCCTAAATTATTATTACTTATAAAAGCTGTTGTTATTTTGAATTTAGAAAAATAATTTTGGATGTTTTCTGAAAGTTTACCTGAGTAAGTAATGCTACCATATTTACGTGTATTACGTTCTTCAATATTTGGGTATAGTTCATTCTTAATCATTTTTTGAGTTTTACCTGATCTTAATTTCTCTATTGAAGAAACTGGTACTTGATTGGTTACCGCAATTTGTTTAATGATGTTCAGTTCATCCTGGAAATTCTTATCAGGTAAAGGGATCGCGAAAGCTCTGTGTATCTTTGACCTAAACGCAGACAATTTGTGTGAGATCGGACTGAAAGAATCAAAGGGAATTGTACAGTCTGTGAAGGTGTTTTTCCGGTATATATTAAATTGAAAACTATTATTAACTCTTGAAATACTCAGATCTAAGAAGTTAAGCTTCTTGTTCTGTTCGATTTCTACTGTGAATTTAACTTTGTTATGTAGACTATTGAGGAAGTTCAAAAATTGATTAATTTGTCTGTTAGAACCATCAAAACCTTCTACACACATGTAATAAAGGGAAGACAATTAATCTGTTGGAAGCCATGGAAATTAATAAATCAATTAAAAACCCAAAATTTAGAACCCTCGACGAGCAACTCGATTTGTGTAGGTCTCCACTTTTGAATTTATAAATTTGACAACCCAGGTAATTTCCATCACCTCCAGGGTTTAAGTTTATATTGTTTCACCCTTGTTCCCTTAATTACCTCTCCATCCAGCCTACCTGCAAACTCCCTATATAACTAGGCTTAGAGTTCAATTGTATTAGTTAGTTTTTATACTTGATAATGGGATAAAACCCGAAACCGGTCGTAACAATAAAAATCTAGTGGAAATAAGACAAAGGAAAAGAGTGTTCTTTCGTTTCATCAAAGTGATCATGAATTTCCACAAAATAAACAAGTCATCAATCACACAAATTACATCTGCATTTTCCCACTTGGCCTCGTTCTTAAGGACTTCAGGTAGGCCCATCGACCACTAGGTCGATACAACCGTGTTTCTCTATGTTCCCACTGAAATATCTTGCTAGTATTTCACCTGCCATTTTCCAACGGATTTACTGCTCGGGACTTCGTCCTGAATAAATACGATACACAAAGCCAAATCCCACATGGTAATGTCGCAGAGTTTGTTCTCCTGCCGCAAGAATTTTTGATCAGATAAACTTTTTGAAGAATAACTAATAATATGTATATAACGTTGTAACAATGGGCCTTCATTTATTATTAACCGAACATGTAGCTACCATGTTGGGTTAACCTTTGTGTATCCCGGAGGAGTATGTTGAATAATGGGGTTGGGAAATGTTCCTTGTGACTTCCGCAATGGTAAATACACGTTTCATTAAATCCAAGACGTACAAAAATGTTTTGAATGAAATGCTTGCTTGTTTCAGTAATACTTATAAGGGCTTCTGAGTTTTTCCACATTTACTTCTTGGCTTCCTCCACTAGTGTGCAGGGTGATTCGCGAATGTTCGAATACGATGCGCTGCACAACAGGTGCAACAGAACATCCGTACAGATCAACCTAGAAACAGGCATGGATCCGAAACGCCTTGTATATAGACTACTAGACCTGGTGAAGAACTCGGCCTATTCAACTAGGAACCACTGACAACAAAACAATACAACAGATTCTAGCTGGTTTAATTTTTAAGGGAAACCCCTAGCGTAGACTCGGTATCTCGGTTGTCAGCTTTTAAACAACCAATGTCATCGAATGAAATTGCCGTACTTTATTTTTCTGTTCCCATTTGCATGCTCGACTTCAGCTATGGTCATCACGATCTCCATTAGTTTAAAACACGAAACGCAACAGTTCTCTTCATCAATCTCGTCCCCGAGAAAAATTCCTCTCGTCGCTGCCTCGCAGTCACGCCTCAATGCTTCGGTGAGAGCACCCTCGAAAATCCATTATCTGTGTAGACAACACCCTCCGAAATGACCACCGGTTGCATATCATCGTATCTTTTGCATTATTCATGAGGATGTTTTGTGTGTGTGTGTGGGTGCCGCCGAAGCAACATTATTTTCCTCGGTGCCGAAGGATAAAGACGAGATCTGACTTGACGGGAATTGATCGTCGCTTGTCCCGGCCTAGGAAGAAACAGTTTGCGGACTACGTAAATGGGTTTTAGGAAACGATTATTTGGGATGGTCAGTAGTGTCGATTTCTTTATAGTCTGCTTCACGAGTGCTATTTCGTCCAAAAGCTGATCCAGACCACCAAGAATTATGATTTTGATTCGATTCTAAATGGTATCTAGTAAAAATGTTAACTGGAAAATTGGGGCGGCAAAAATTGAAAAAGGTTAAGACAATTGAACGAAAAAAGAGAATAGTTTGGTTTTTAAAAAATGTTTTGAAAACTGATGAGATATCCAAGAATTGAAAAAAAATGTCTAAAGAGCATGAAATTACATAAAAAAAGTCCTACCTCCCTGAACTGTACCAAGAATATTACCAATTTTAATTTGCTTGTGAAACTTGGAATAAAAACAGGTAGTAGTCCTTGCATGCACGTCGACCAAATCACAACAAAAATATTTTAACCGAAAAAATATGAATATCAAGGAATAAAAGAAAAATTGTATAGTCTGAACACATGAATAAACATTTTTATTAATTATGCTTTTGTTATTTGGTTAATTGTATTACCTGTTGAATTGTTTCACTTCTTGAAACGATTTATGAAAGATGCCTGTTGGAAAACTCAAGAAATTTAGATTTTTCATATTCCTATTAACGATTTGAAGCATTTAAAAATGAAATTTTTTTTTGTTCAATAATTATCCTCGTTATTTTGTTTCTCCATTGCTGAAAGTTACATAATTTTTTTTTTAATTTTTAACTTGTATTATTTGATTAATTGCATTGCATTGTAGATAATGGTTATTTAACGAACAAGTGTCACGCGTTAAATTGTTAATCGCCATTTTAATTCACGAGTTTGTTACAAAACTTTTCCGTCGACAATTAGTTTTCAAAAATAGAGATATCTTACTTTCAATGTTTATTTATTTAACGATACGATAAAAAACAATCACTATTTCCTATTTATATTAACTGTACTCAAAGATAGTTTAATTTTCCTTGGTGGTGGAGCTTTTATATTTTATATCAGCTCAACCAGAAACGCTATAAAAATGGACCGGGCGAAAATGAGAAACACATCCATTTTTTCATTGTTGATTGAATTAGTTCTTTGGTTTTCCTGCTTGCCCGTTTAAAATATTTTCCTTTCAATTATCTCTAGACTTTTCAAAGTTAATCGTTTGAATTTTCTGCGACTCGACGTCTTCACCTCATCTCGCATGGCTGTTTATCTACTTGACAAAAATAAGAAGAAAATACCACTAGAAATGTAGGTGCGAACTAAATTGCCTCGTGAATTATTTACAGTCACGTTGTTCTTGTGTTCTGTAGGAGCTTAGCGGAGACCGTGGGATTTGAGCACTTTTCCCGTTTTGTTTTGTGTTCTGCAGCTACAAAGGCCGAACGTTGAACGTTTCGACTAAGTGGGATCAAGTCGGTCATATTTTGACGGGTCGCTGAGTGAAAATTGAAGTACAGTCGCGAACTGGAATTATTGTACAGCGCTTGCTGTCGGTCATCGTTTGGAGTATGTTGACGTTTAATCGAAGTGGCGGCCACTTTGCTTTGTTTCCATTTGAATGTGGGAATTATATCGTTGAGAAATCGTGATATTGCATTGTTTGTGCGAATCCAAATTCCAGATCGCCTTTTTAGCATGAATTTGTTCGTAAAAAAGTTGGTGGAAATCGTTATCATTGGTAGTAACCGACTCATCATTCTCTATGAACAGAAAGTTACTCCTATGATCAGCATTCCATGTAACTATTCTATATTTCAATTGACTTTCTACTAATGCATATTGAACGATTTTCAGATGATCAGTATTCAATTAACCGATATTTCTCGAAAAATACGTCCTGGTTCTGTTCAAAACATCTATCCAATTACTTAATATTTCTCATACTCATAACTTGAAAGCACAAGAACTTCAGAAGTTTCCCAAGAGCTTTTAATCGCAGTAATGTTGGTGCTATAAATTGAAAACCAAGCAAGCATCCATTTGCAAATAAACAAAACTATCTGGAAATGGCAATTGGAGATTATTGAGGTGCATTAAAACTTTTGATCCTTCGATTATTCAATCGTGAAACTTACTCTCATATTTGCTGTGCTAAATGCTAAGGCCAAATTGAAACTATGAATGATTTATCAATGGAAGCATTCAGAAATAAGGAACATATAAACTTTTTGAAAAAAATGTAATAGTTCCGATGAATAAATACATTTCAGTTTTTGAGGCCTATACTTCTTTGAGCCAGGAATCTTCTTCTTAAGCAGGATTTATGCAATGCGGTTCCAAACGTCTGTATGTGTGGACCTGTGTCGGTCAACCGTGTTCGCTGCATTCGCAAACGTACTTTCGCTCTGAATGCACGAATGACGTTTCGGTTCATGCGTCTTCTCGTTAGGGGTTGGAGGCACTGTCTTTACACGATAGTTCTGCATCATTTGTTGAAGAGAATGGCTTCAACTATCGTCTTCCCCAGCTTGCACAAGGCTCTCGAAAACGCACGAGGGTGCGGGTGCGGCCGGTTGACAGAAAAAAAGTTAAGAAATCACAAATTCATATAACCTTATCAAAAAATACTTGGTAAAAAAAGGCGATGAATAGTTCAATCAATGAACATCAAATGGCTGACCATTCTTCTTTCTTCTTGTTTCTGTTTTTTTAATGTTCCTCACTTTGGATTTAACGGAACACTTCGACATTTCATGAAGTCAATCAACAGGGCTACTATCAATTGTTGGACTGTTTGCGATATAGTTACAAGTAATTTCAAAATCGAAATGACCCTAGTGGGTTTTTTGCCCTTGTCTCTTTTGTGCAAACTGGGTGTGATACTGACGTATGATGCCTGCAACCAATCTAGTCAATCATCATTCCTCGGATCTCTCAAAAATCTCAAGGTGTATGACCTCAATATTCAAGAAACTAGGAAGATACTTGTCAAGACTTCCACAGCTATAATAAACTTATGTTTCTCATGTGGGGTATTCCTGGATGCTTTGAAACTCAATAAAATAATTCCCATCTTCAAAAATAAAGGCGATAAGGATGATGTTAACAACTATCGGCCAATCAGAATTATACCGATTTTCTGCTGTCCTTTGCTGATAACAGATATTCATTCAGGCAGCTCGAGAATCCAAACTAATAAATATAATTGAACACTCAGTAGGGATGAAACAAGTTTGTTAGCCAAGGCGTCTCCATCGACAAAACTTAGAAAAGAAGTCAGTGCAAACCTAAAGGCCGAAACCGGGAACCCAGTTGTTGCCACATCTTTCTTTCTTTTGACTTGTTTATTCATATATTATTCTATCATTTTGCTGGGTCTTAACACCAACAAAGTTAGTGGATCTGGATTCTGCCGATCATAAAAAAATGTGCTCACGAACTAACACCAGCTCTTTGCAATTCATTCAAAAAAAAAAGCCATTCGTCTGTTCGTGTTCGGTGATGCTTCGCTTACAAGCTCGCTCAATTCTCTGGACTATGCTATTCTGAAATATCATCTATCGTTCCACTGTGTTGGTGGTCCCATCAAGACTGACCTGTCGAGCTCAGTGCTCACATCTATTTTTCTTCACTTTAACATGCTATTTTCCGTAAAGCTTTGGAACTCACTGGCTGTGGAATTGCTTGCAGAAATTCAAGAAAAACGCCAGTTTTTACCTCGTCTCACATAAAATCACAGGATTTTTCTTTTCGTGGAAACGAAAACTTAAAAAAAATGGTCCGATTAGATTAAGAATTTGTATGTGAGAGTTTTCGGAGTCCTAAATTTCACTTTTTTATCAAGGCTCATAAAATAAAAATGGCTGCCCCAAAATGAATCCTTCAAAGTCACAAAAGAGTTTTGTGGTCGTTACCCGAATACATTGAAAATTGAAATGTGGAAGTTTTGGGAAAAAAATTAATCAAAAGTAAAGAAAAAAATTTAAAAAGATAGCTTTCATTCAAATGCACTGAAAAGGAGAAAATAAAATTAAAAGTAAAAAATATTTTTAGGTACAGGCTTTCATTAAAATAATTAATTGAAAATAAAAATGAAATATTGCTTTGGATTCGTGACGCAGGTTATTCTGAGATTATAAGATTGAAAAGCTTGCTATGCAAATTTATTGGTTTTTATACAAAAAAATTAATATTTTCCAGATAAGCTTTTATATCACAGAATAAGCTACGTCACAAAACTGAAGATATTATTTTTTTAGAGCATTTCAATAAAAGTATGCCTTGGATTTTTTTTAAATTTCTTATTGCACCGCATGTAATACACTTACTGAAAGAGGCTGAATATGAATGAGGTATGAATAAAGTGACTAAATGAACAATTCGATGAATTGAAATTCTTACTAATTTTCTTCGTTTGGTGCACATACTGTAAAGCCGCTGTGTTTGTTCACTTTTGATATGAATTATCTCACGTTTTCTGGCGCTTGACTGGGGAGGAATAAGAAAAAGTCGAGAACAAAAGATGTTGAAACGTATATTGCAAAGACCGTTTGGGAGTGACAAGAAAAAGAAAAGTGATTTCCCAGAGAGTCGGTTAAAGTTTCCTTTACCTGCGCTTGATGTTCAGTGACACGCGGTTATTCTTTACTGATGCGGGATTAAATAAATGATGAAGTTTCAATGTTTCAAAATACGTGAATTATTCGTAAGAGGTTTTTGTCGGTGTAGTTTCGATTCCAATCGAACGATTTTCTGAGACCAGCAAAGCAGAAATAAAATAATGAGTGTGAATAGAATACGTTGTGCAGTTGCGCTAGTTTTTTGTTGAGAAAACTGTTTCTCATCAGCATTTGTTTTTCTTTTTGCACTTTCGTTTTCGTCTTTTCTCTTTCTCCTCCGTTCTCTTCAAAAGCAAGTATCCGTGATTATAGCTCCATTTGCAGACTTTCTTTAAATCTTTTTGAGGACCATTCGAAATGGATCGTACAAAGTATAGGTAGAAATTTCTGTCCGCAATTTCTGTTTTCAACTTCGAAGAATTGGAGCCACTGGACCGTTCAGGAATAAATAGAACTTGATGATGCCGGAAACATACCAGAAGATATGGAAAATGAACGTGTTTCTTTTTTTGATATTTGGTGCATATTCGAGGTATTAAACCGAACAATAGAGTAAGTACTAAATTTATCTCTGCTGATTATAATTACTGATATATTTGCTGGAGTTATGGATAACGTTGGATAGCAATTACTTACGGATAGTCGCTAATGAGCGATTATCATACGAAATGTTACATTCCTGAACAAATTCCATGTTTTGTTAAATTACCAGTGTTATGCGTTATCCACAACTCAAATATATTCCTGATTAACGTCCGATGGCAATTGAACGTAAGCATGCTTGCAACAAACATTTCCACTTATCTGTAACATTTCTGAATATTCCGAATCAACAATCAAGGTGACTAGTTGAGACTGATGTTTATTGAAAGAAGTATATCTCGTTTACTTGTATTCCTGAAAAGCTTTATCTGAATTGTTTTGATTAAACACGACTTTTCAATTGGTATAGTATCTCCGCTCATTTTTAAGTGTAGAGTGACTTGTTCAAGTTTATATGTTGAGTAGTATGCTGGGTGAACTATGAAACTATGACCACCGAAAATTATAGAGTGTGCTTTCCCCACCAAAAGGAGTATAAAACAAAGTGAATTTTGTAAATCTGGACGAAAAAAATAACTTTTTGTAATTGTAGTTGAGCGTCACCCCAGGATAATGAAAAATAAGGTTTATATGTTCCCCTTCCTTGATCAAACTGAAGTTGGTTATTTGAAATGAAGTTTTATTACCATGACAACCAATAGGAGGTTGCAGAATAAATGATTTCTGAAGAACACAACAAAAATCACGAGCATTCAAGTGAATACTATTGCTGTCGAACAAACTTACCGTATACGCGAACACAACATTTTTTAGAACTCAAATTACATTAGATCTAATCTATTAATGGTCATTCGAACGATTGATTAGTTAACAAAAATACGTCGAAATAAATGTCAGTAAGTGAACACGGTGAGTAATAAACTGAAGCTGACAGACTTCAGTCGTTAATTCGCGTGAAACCAGAGACATCGTAGATCGAGAGTTCGTACTTACACAGGCTGAAAGGGAAAATGGAGTTGCTTCATGCATTGGTTTCTTTCTCATTCTGATTAGTGATGATTGATAATGATTGTCCGCTTTTTGGTGACGCAGGTGCCCCCTCGATTGTTATTTGGTTGGATCATTACCCGTTAATACATTCTTGATTTTTATTCTAGCGTAAAAGGAGTGTTTGGCTTGTGGCATGTTAAGTGAGGAAGTCACTGAAAAAACTCCCGATTCAAGAAGCAGTCGGTGTCCATAGTTCCGATAAATCTAACATTCATGTGATTTCTAATAACCGGTTTGCATACGGACATGTCAACATGAAACTTCAAAAATACCTATCGCCTGTTGGCTGAAAATAACTATAATTATTGGTGAAAGGTCTTATCTCCTAGTGTGAGTGTTCTAAAGTGTGAGTGTTCTAAGTCATTCCTTCTTCACTCGTATGCGGAGAAGAATATAAAAATCATAACACGGATTATAAGGGTTTCTGTGGTTGTAAGAATTCAATTCGAATTTTAGATATGTATTCTAGGATGGGTAGGTAATTGGTAATTATTGAAACGTGTGGCGTGGCACACATCGTAGTCACAAAAACCATCCGTTGAAAATGGCGGATGCGCCAGAATAAAAAATTTGCATTTTTAAACTTACTCAGATCGAAATCGACAAATTGAAAGGAAATTTTCTCAAATGTCAGATAATTCACGGATCTAGGTGCAGGCATAATCATCCATGTAGTTTACTGGGTTTCCATGAAATGTATTTCAATATGTATATCCAATCCAATCCCAATCCAAAATAGGTGCCACAAGTCCAGCCTTCACACATGTATACATCTTCATGGAAAATCTTATGATTTTCTTAGTTATGAACAGATTTCGATGAAATCTGACCAGTGATATATGGAGACTTCCTGACACTGGTGGATGTCGAATTCTGATCAAAGTTCTGAAATTGAATTGGTGGGTTGATTAAACGGCATATTTTTCTAATTTCATTCCCTTATAACTTTTTCATTTATTGACGAAATTCAACGTAATTTACATATATACCATTTAAAAACGTCACGAATCCAGTGGTGTAGTCCGATTTTTTTCTAAAAAAAATCGCTAGTAATTTTTTAGATTTTTAACCGTGAAAAGTATCATTAGTTGAACCTGGAATGAAATTTGGTGTTCTAAAGAACTTTTCGAATATCTCCCTAACGAAAGCCACAAGAGGCCATTGGCCGCAGTGGAGGTCCTGATATGGGCCGACTCACATTTAAACCTTAAACCTAACGAAAGAAAAATCGTTCCATTCGGTTGAAAGATGTAAGTTTCATAAAGATGCTTCTGTCTTGAATAGGTCACACTGTATATAGCTATTATTACTCCTGTGAATATTTTATTTCATTACTGTTCCTTATCATGTGTTCAAAAATAGGTCTAAGAACCTTCAGATGAATTTTGATTTCACAATCATATTGAATGTGATGAAATTTCAATAACCATTTTTTTTTGTGTAATCGTTCTGGATACAAGTTCAGAAATTGGGGATTCCATTACTTCATGATGCTTTGTAACAAATAATTAAGGGTTTGCTAGATTAGTGCGTATTCACTAGAGCATTCTTTCCGCATGAGCATCGAACGAGCAAATGCTCGGATAGTGTGGACGCAGATTTGAGCACGAACAGAATGCGTGTTTACGTTACGCAGCATGACGCAGCCTGAGCTTGAACCGAGCATGCGGAACGAATGCCTTATTGAATACGCATCTTTAAAGAAAAATTGATAGCCACAGTACATCACATATCAATGATTGAACGGAATTCGTAGAAACCCAGAAATCCTTGCCCTGTTCTTCTGCAGTGGTGTATAAAATGTGCATCGCTATTATGTTCAATTGCGGACATATTTCGTTATATTTTTCACCATCTCGTATAGCGAATGTAGGAATTTTTCATTCCTCTGTTCCGGTCTGGAAATGCACCAGCAATGCCGACCTAGCAAATAATTAAGCTGGTTACCCATTTATTATGTATTGCTAACCTCTGGCCCCACAAACGCTCTACTTATTATTCATACCAACATTATTACTACCATGAATAATTGAACCGACTCGAAAATCCCTTGGTTTTTCTCTTGCTGTCGCTGTCAAGTTATGTCTGTTGAGTAGGCATCCAACTACCATGGTAATTTTTCTGTTATATTCGCCTGCGGAAATTGAGATGTACATGGTGGTCCAAATATGCTGCAGTCACAATATTTTCATACGAATCTGTTTTAAAAATATCAATAGTTATTTACTCCATATAGCAAGTAAGTTATGTTTACCATTGAAGGACGGTTTTGTTCTTAAGTGTAGCGATGGCTGACAGAAATAGGTCGAGACTGGTCAAAGTACCCATATGTACATACAGGGTGTAATCTAACCACTTGCACTCCCGTGAAGGACGGGTGTATAATGCCATTTTATAACGAATGGCAGGTGTGAAAGATTCTAAAAAAATGTATGGAAAGTTTAAATTGTCCGCCGAACGTCAGCTGACCGGAGCATCAGAGCCGCATAATACTGAAACTGCCGGATGGAAGAAACTGTGTAATTCGAACAGCGGTTTCCAAGATTTTCCGAATTTTCCAACAAAATTTGAAATTTTCAATTTTTTTTTTCGAATTTTTCACACCTGCCATTCGTCGTAAAATGGCATTAGACACCCGTCCTTCACACGAGTGCCAGAGGTTAGATTACACCCTGTATACCTTTCTATACGTGGGACGGATATAACGTTTTTTCTGCTCCCACATGGAAAAATGAGATGGAACATTTCTTTATCAATTTGTTTTAACATTGAGACTGAGTAGTTTTTTGAAATTAATAGATATCATGTTACGACGTTTGCTTTGATTTTATCCTTGCTTGGGTGATTCTTAGACCAAACTTATTCTTTTTCTTTCACCTTTTCTTTATTTTTAAGCAGTAAATTTTACCGTTTGTATGCTGGAAAATATGTCATATTTTGATTTTGAAAATGTTCGTTAAGATCTAGTATAACTGTTGACACATAAGTAGGTTAGGTCAGGTTAGGTTTGAAAGAATAATTCTATTGCAGCCTTCCACTGCGACCCATGAGGAATTATTGTGGCTCCCTTATTTCATATGATTCAAAGATGTAATTCACCTCTCTGGTATAGAGTATATACAGAGTGTTAATTAGGTACATGGACAAACTTCGGGAGGTGATTCTTTGTCTTTGAAAGTTTTCAAGACGAAAAGTTCATATAAACATATGTCCCAAACGGCTTGGTTTTCGAGATACAGGGTGATAAAAATGCATTTTTTTTAAGTTTACTTCGACATTTTCGACAATAATCAGTTCAAATTGGGCAAGTACAATCCATTCAATAGTACGGACTATACAAAATAATTCATTACTCAAATAATTCACAGGGTCCTCCTTTTTTCAAAGTCAAGCCTTGTTCAACCCTTCAGAATTTTTTTTTCGTCGTCACTACTAAAACTACTGCTAAAAGTTCCAAAATATATGCGAGTAATTGAAAGTTGTTGATTTCAGTCAACGAATCAGGTTTCAACTTAATGAAAATTAAGATCCGCTATTCTTTTTCAGCGATCAGCAGTCTTGAAATAATTTTTACAGTTAACGTAGTTATTGAATAAATCTGGTTGTTCCATTAGTAAAAATGAGCATAATCGTTCAGTGACTTGATATACACCCTGTATAACAGGAATATTTTCAGCTTAGAGATCATTGAGTGCGACTGGAACGAATACATTTAAAAACATTGAGTGATTTTTTGGTTAATACAGAGTTTTGAATTAAACCCTATACCTACTTTGGAAACACCCTGTAATCCTACTAACCTACAGTTCTACCAACGTAGCTGAACATGTGAAATTATCATTTATCAACACTCAACACTAAAAATAAACACCAGAATAACATATAGAATGTTAAAAATGTTTATCAGTGCCTACAATGAACCAACGAAGACTGTGTACAGAAATATTCCGAAATTACAATATATGACTAACTATGCATATAACAATCTAAGCATTCATTTTCATGTATTTCAATATCAACTCATTCTCAGACAAGTACGAATAACTAGACCTTTAATAATTCATATGCACTCAGCCTGTAGCGTTCAAATTCAAATTAAATTTTGAAAAGAAGAGAACGTTATTTGTAGAACTGAGTTTGAAATGCTTGAATGTTATATAACGCAGTATGATATGAAGTAATGAATGAGAACGGTAAAGGGCTAAATTGAATATTCTGTTGTTGATGGAAAAACTCATTTGAACTTCTGTTCTAGGTATGCAATACATATGATTGCGCACCTTGCTGATCTCTACAGGGTAATTGAAATAGAATTGAAATTTCAGCCGCATCTTGGAAAAACTTTTTACTTTTATTTGTAGGAGAAATGAAATTCGAATATCTAGAGAACAACACAACGGCCACATTATAGAATTAAGAGTCCCATCTGTCAAAAGAAGAAGATACTGCCTCACTTCTCGGTATTAAAATAATAAACTGAAATTGTGAGATTTTTTATTGACTATTTCACTCACTTGCGAAATGAACCAATCAGAAGCTCCAGTCAAGTTCGGATTACCGATAATACCAAACTTGACTCTTGACTCTGATTGGCCTATCAAGTTCGGTGTTTTCAGATTTGTTTACAGTGCATGTAACAGTTAAACGTCAAATATGAGTAATTACGCTGTGCACGCATTCAAAAATGTTTGTGAAATAGTCTAATAAAATTCCACTCGTGATTGAATTTTTCTCATAAGTCTGTCTTTCATTTGTGATCTCAACTCGTGGTGTTTTCTCGAAACAATTCAGTTTCGTTCAGAAATGAATCGACAGAAAATTCAATAACTTGTGGTATTACTACTGAAAATGGCACCTCATGTATAGAAACAACTACTTCCCCGGCTAAAGCCACGCGGGACATTGAACTCCATCTGATAAATATCGTGAAAAGGCTTAAACTGAAAAAAAAAAATCTGAAAGTGAAAATTCATGTGAATATGAATTGAATATCAATGTAAAATTTTGTGTTGACCCGTGTTATGTTCTATGTACTTTTGTTTAATATCTTATTTATTTGATTCGTTTAATTATCTCATTGAATACCACTTAAATACCAGGTTTTCTTTTCAAGGAATAAACTTTAATTTTGTTACACTTAAACTTGGCAGGTTGTAATATGATGCCAGCAAATAACATTAAAATCACTTCACCTTCGGTGTCCCTATGTTATTTACCCTTGTCAATTACCAAAGCAACAAAGTTTTCGTTCAAAATTGTTTATCCGATAAAATAAAAAAAAAATATTGTGGTCTTACCCCTCGAATACATTTCGACAGATAGATGAGGGAAATTTATATTTGAATAAAAACAAAAGAATAACGCTCCAACGAGTTTTATTCGACTATGAGTTATTCTCATCTGTATTCATTCATACTTACTTTTTCCGAATATTCAACTATGTGTATTTTTCTACCTATCGATATATACCTACCCATTTCAGGTCTCTCTTCTAATGTTCACTTATTTCTGTTCAAAATGCGAGTATTCTCCTAATTTCAGGAAGTTTTGTCCTCATTACTTCCTTGAAATAATCCCTCTGATACATTTCCATATTATGTCCTAGTTAAATAATTCTCTTTCAGAGGGATCAACTTGAATAACTAGCATCTCCCTTAGGCTAAGTTACTTTTATTTATTCTCGAAGACGTCGGAAACATGAGGAGTTTCCATTTGTTTTTCAATTTTCAACCTTTGTGGTTAAATATCATATTTTCTCGACATTTCATCTAGCTTTGTCATGTAAGCAAATATATTTTACTTGTCTTGTGGTCTGTATCTCCTCGGGAAAAGGAAAAAGTTACGAGAAGTTTGTTAAATGATTATTCACGTTTTCCTTTTGTCGGGTACATACCGAGGGTTGTCTTTATGTATAGCGGCGAGCAACACTAGTACTGCTAGGTGCAAAGTGATGTTTGTTTATTTGGGGTAAGATTCAAGGGACATGAGTAGTTATTATAAAAAAATGGTACTCCTACTGAATCAGTTCATACGTAGACACGAAATCAAAAACAGTTTTTATTGTAAATGTAAGGGCGTCGATATGGAGGAGGATAATGGGGGTTGGTAATGGGGGTAATTACCCCGCCCCCTCCAAGAAGAGTTATATACTAGTATTTTTAGTATTTTTGAATAAAATTCATGCCTTTACCCCCAAGAAAAAAATTAAAGCCTTTAACCCCCCGAAGAAAAAAAATTAGCCTCGCTCTTGTATAAATGAAATATAAGTGGTGAACTGAACTTGACGAGTACTGTCGATTGTGCGAATTATATTAGTAGTACAGTAACCACAGACAAATGTAAGCCACAAGTGAAGAATGAATCGTAGCACTTTGAAACTCGGCACATGACTTCTTGACATCATATATTGTTAGAAAACTTTTTTTACCAAAATATCAGGGTGGAACCCAAAAAAATTGTATTTTTTTGCTGTTGTTGTGGAAAGTATAAGATTTATCAAGAAACAATTTCAACAAGGCGATAGATAATTTAATTCTCCACAAGACCACAAGAAATATACTCAGTAATTTCTCACAAAATATAACTTGTGAGTATCTGAGTACCCAAAATGTGTTTCATCCCACTTCTCATAATCGTTCTACAATATTTACGGAGGATCCGAAAGTCATGGATATTTTAGTTGATATGGAACTAGTTATACTGAAGCAGGACTCAGTACCCTTTTTGGACCATATGCAACGATTTCAGACCAGTGAGACACGTCTCGCTTAGACATGCCAAAGAAAAAACTGGGTTTTACTCGTGCTTCAGTTTTCAACTCACCCATAATCCCGGCAATTTCTTCAGTAAATGTGAAAATAATCGCTCATACACATCCTACATGAAAAATAAAGTATGAGATTTCAAGCTTGAGGTTTGCACTTCACACTAGTGTTATTAAACATATATGCAGGTTATGAATAAGCGATTATTTTCAACATTTACTGGAGAAAATGCCGGTTTTATGGGTAAGTTGAAAATGAGGCAGGAGTAAAACAAAGTTTTTATTTTGGCATGTAAGTAGGACCTGTTACACTACTTTAAAATTGTTGCATATAGTCCAAAGAGGGTATGGGTTTCTGCTTCAGTAAAATAATTCCATATTTACTAAATTTTTCATGATTTTCGGATCATCCGCAAACATCTCCGTGAAGTACGACAGAACACATTTTAGGTACACAAATACTCGCATATTATGTTTGCATAATGAGGTAGGAGTCTTCAAAAACGATATCAACTTTTCCTTTTCCTTCTCCGATCATTTTTAGCAGAGTTATGACTAATCAAATATTCGGCTACGCCAGAACTTTCAGCGGCCTGTAAGGGTGAACGTGAAAGTTGATGGCGGCGTTCAATCACGCTTTCTGAAAAAACAAGGGCATTTTATAAGATATTACTAGGAAAAATTTTTGTGGAGAATTGAATTGTCTTTCACCTTGGCGAGTTGTTTTTTCGGTAAATTATATATACAGTGCTAGGCTAAAGTCCATTCCCCCCTATAATTTTTGAACCACCTGGTATATCGCAACGAAATTTGAAAGGCTCAAATAGAAGATAAAAACCTACTTTTTCATGAGAAAATTGCTGCTAAAATTTTCAAAATGGCAGCTGAGCGCCATCTTCAATAATTTTTTTAAATAAAACACCCTATATCATTGCATGATCGGTTAGGGACGATCATAAGGAATCCAACAACATCAAGTTTGATGCTATTATCTCCAAAGACTATTGAGATATCGCCTATTATTTTCTCCATAAGCCGAATGAGTGGGAGAAAGTTTTTCTGGTGGGTCAAGTAATTACTTAGCTCCCGGTTGAAGATAGGTTGCGCACTATATCGTTTGCTTGAAATTTACACCAAGATTGTTGCAGACATGAGTGTTCACTGAATCTATTACAAGTTTATTGTTTATTGCAGATAAATATAAAAAATACCATTCCTTCATTTCTTTTCCTTGACAGAACGCTCATTTTCAATCAACGGTTTATTGAGTATGAAGAAAAAAGCTATTTGGGTACTATAACACAGAAAAATGAAAGTGGTTCTCCGGGAAATTAAAACAAAATCTCCTCAGGCCTTGACCTTTTCGGGTCTGGATTTTAGTGAGAAGAGGTTACAAGTGAAAAAACTTGTTTGGTATTTATTACCAGTAGACAGGTAGTATATATCAGTCATCAGTTGTCTATGTAAGTATTATTTTTGTCTGGATTACGAAATGTTTAAATTATGAGATTTTTTGTTATGTATTGTTTTTTCGAACGATGCCACAGTTGTGGCTTGTGGAAAATTACTCGCTCGTTGTTGGTCAAAAGACCCGTTCATTATGTAGAATTCATATCGAAGGATATCATTCGACAGATTTCTTCACCGCCTAACCTTTTTTCTTGGGGCGTCACTACGATAACGGTGTCGATAACTTTTTCTCTTTATGCGGACGAGATAATCAATTTGATGTTATATTTAAACAATTTTGAAATAGTTGAATACCCTTTTCTCTAAACAGGCATTCCTACTTGAATATGAAGCAAATATCGGACAGAGAACAGATTCATCCTTGGCTAATACCACGACAGACACTGAAATACATGTGACATATATTTGTGCGACGTTCGTCGAATAGGACTCTAATGTCAGGGGTCCTAGAGTTTTCAGACCAGCGGAAAATATTTGTCGTAGGAGACCTTAAGCTCTTTCATGCAGCATAGCAAAATCCATACATACATGACATATCATGGTTGCTAGAATGGCATGGCATGGCATGGCAAATAAAATTACAGGTGAAATATTAATTTATAAGCTGATCTTTGCTTTTAATAAAACATAACTTTACAGAAATTGTTCAAAATGTTGGCCATACATGCTTCCGAATCAGTGCGCGAGTACAGAAAGCTGTTATCATTTCCGGAGTCACGGTGTTAAAATATTTATTGGTTGACTCTTGAAGACAACTTGTTTCAAATATTCCCATAGGAAATCCACTGGTGTGAGGAAGAAGTCCAGTGGTGTGAGATCTGAGACTTGCAGGCCATCGAAGAGGTCCACCATTTCGGTTCAACGGTCTGTCTTATTTAGGAAAGTAGTGAATATATTATGGTTATGTTCAGGAGTTCCAGGAGTCTATCTGCATGGGTACCCGTTCTGCTTCATGTTCTTCTTTATGTTGGTGAGTTCAGTTTCCAGAAGTTCTTTGTTTCTGCATAAAGTACTCAAGAGTTTTCACGATGCCTTTTCTACAGCAACAAAGAACTTCTGGGAACTGAACTCACCAACATGAGGAGAAACAGAAACTGTACGGGTACCCAGATAGACTCCTGGAAGACGTTCTGAAACTAGGCAAAAGAGAAACCAAGGATCAGCAAACAGGCTATGTTGTTCTCATTCCATATATTGAAGATGTATCGGAGAGACTGAGAAGAATCAGAAGATGTTTAAAATAATAATAATATTAAGTTTATTTATTCCATATAAAATGTAAAATTTCAATACATAATACATAAAGATCTTACGAATAAATAAACATTTACCTACCCCAAGGAAATTAATCCGCGCGGGGTTGTCGGCCAATCTTTGCTTGATAACAGCAATGCACACTACCTACCTATACAATTTTTAAAACAAAGTTGGGGATTATTTCAAACATAGTTTCTATAAATTTACATGATATCACTACAAGAAAGTATAATTCGCTTAACAATAATTGTAATAAAAATAATAAAAAGTAGCAGTAATTTACACCTATCCCAACCATGTACAATGTGTAGATTCTAGATACAAATACACACAATCTATAAAGTAATTTCCACACACAGACCCATTGAACCAAAATATATCTTCAGTTACCTAATTTCATTTATTGCATCTTTTGGTTGGCTAATTATCCATTTCTTTACCTTATAATTCCAGAGTTTATCTTTATTATCATTTCAATAGGTAGCAAATTGAACATTCTAAACCCAAAAAGTAATGACTTATCACTTATCTGTGCTTTTGTTTTCTCCGCTTTAGGAAGGATTATCGATTCTTGTTAGTACCTTGTTGGATGGTCATGATTAATTTTTTTGGTATTTCTATCCCGGAATTGGTGTGACGGCACAGCCTGGCAACACGTTGAGAAGCCTTCTGATCAAAACAAGCCTAAAAGTTCCAGCGAATATTCGCTACATCGGAGAGACCAAAAGACCGCTCAGCATTAAGATACACGAACACACAGGGGAGTTGAAGAACACGTTTGGACAGAACACCACCGTATCCAGTGGAAAAATGCCAACGTCTCAGACAAGGATGAACATTGGTTCAAATGAAAATTCAAAGAGTCGTTTTACATCAAGTCAACAAGGCTTTCAGTCAACCGAGCGTTGAAATAGGGAATGCATGGAAAATATTATTCAATAACAGGTCAATTTTAGGCGAATATGAACGGTGAAGGGCTCCTACGCAGTACTACGATTAGGCATTGCCAATTAAGAAAACAGATAGTCCCTAACCTACCTATAAAGTTTCTCTCATTTACTCATCCAGTCTGCATACACTTGATAACCATCGGTGATACTGGACTGATTGAAACGTCATGCTCATACTAACAATCCATACAATGGAAGTACGCAATAAAAGTAATCAATTGTTTAAAAAAATTGTTTTAAATTTTTTCCGTTAACCAGCTGTTGCCCCTTTACGAACGGCAGCCCTCAAAAGTCGAAACTTGTGCGAGCCAAGGGTTTACATCATTGTCTGGAACTTTCAAACATACATTCAGATGTACTAAATCTTGAGAATGAATGCTCAAACACCTCGCATCCAAATGGCGTTGCTGAAAAGTCCCGAAACAATTGCTAATCGCTAATCCAACGTATCTATCAGAAGAGCGTGGCTATATGCCCTCATCATATCGTGTTCGGATGAATTTTCTTCGCACATCGCGCGCTTTTCCATCGAAAATCGGTTTTCATTCTGAATTGCACTCACTTCCGATTATTCAACTATAATAAAATGATTGTTCCATTGTGCCCGACGGACCAATGCTCGATCGCCGGAAACTAATCAGTTACGATTTAAGCGACGAATAAATGCATGGCGTGTCCCTCTATTGTCACTGTTTCGTCGGCTAAAAATTGCTTCGATTCAATATGGAGATAAAGGTTGGGCGGACGTTCTGCTCAGTCAATTTTGTTTGCGTAACGTGATTGTTACTCATCGTTCCAACTATTTTATATCGGGTTAACTTTTTTTTTTGTTAAAATAGTTTTTTGTCGACCAGCTGTTGTTCCCCTACGAACGGCAGCCCTCAGAGGTCGAAACTTGTGCGAGCGTTTTTACGTGCGATGCCGAGCACTTTTTCGAGTCATCAGAAAAAAATCTGAAGTCGTTAGGCTTTGAACCCAGCTAGAAAAACAGAGCTATTTAACCACTCGAATACCGTGGCCCTAAGACTGCTAAAGATAAAACTGGGTAGTGAAAAAACTTACAGGCGAACTTTACCAAATATAATATCGGAGGACTCACATCAGCACATTATAGGATGTAGTCTGAAGACTTACATCAGTGGGACATGTTTCGGAGGATTAATCCTTCATCATCAGCAAAAGTAGGGTTACATTAAGAGCTACAGAAAAAGGAAATACTACATTGGTGATACTGAATAACAGTAATAAATGTTAAATCTACCAATATGGGGTCATCGACATCTTCCGCGACATAGGCGGGTTCCCTTTGTCAGGGATTATGATTTGATTTAATCAGGAAATACTTCATTTTAAATTTTAAATTTGTGAAAAACTTGTGACCATGTACGTGTTCGGAATTTCGATAGTAAACAAATCAAGAGGTTAAGAGTAAGATGTCTAGAAACCCTGGTGCGTGCACTTATAGATACCTGTAAAACTTTGGGATCAAACTGAAGACACCTGCCTACTTGAAAATGCTTGATTTTTTGATAATTAGGTTCGGGTTCCGAATTCCGATGTTCAGAGGGCGACTCAGTTATGTTTATACACAAGGTGCTCAAATTTTCGTGAACATTTTTCTTCCATGACCATAGATTTCTCTTTCTGACTGTCTGAATTTTGACAGTTTGTGACGTTTGTGTTGAGAGTTTGTGTCTGTTTTGATAAAATGTAAAGTAATGTTATGTTGATAAAAATTCCAATCGATTAATTCGGAAAACTGTGAAAACGCCATAATGAGATATTTCCGGTATTATTATTATTATAAAATGCACACTCGGGTCATTTTCTAGGCACTAATTTAAGCAAAAATGTTCAAGAAAAACTCTTGACTGAAGTGTTGAACAATTTATAAGATGAAATAGGTAACAATCCAAAAATCAGGAAAACAAGAAACTTGATCGGAAAACACCATAAACAACGAAGAACTAGAAACAACACAATACACAATGAAAAATAAGACAAAAACTCCAATCACTACTAAACCAGAATCAAAATGAAATCAAATTCCTGATAAACTAATTCAAAATTCAAATTTATCGAAGTAACGTCAAATGTATGACAGCTTCGAGCGTTTTTAACGGAACCAATAAGAGAACAGAATAAAAATAAAAGTCGTGAACGCAAAACGTCGTTATGTGTAAGCAGCCTAACAGTTTCTTGTCAGCGCTACAAGCGCCACGTACTAAAGAATGTGAACTAGGACCTAATCCAACAGGAGGTGCCGTCCATAAAAATCAAAACAAAATCGAATCGTTGAATTCACCAGGGTTTCTAGACATCTTAGTTAAGAGTTTATGAATTTTGACATAAAATTTGAAGGTTGATATCTGTCATGTGAGACGTCACGAAAAAGTCGAGAGAGCAGTCGTCCCGTGGTAAAGATAAAAGATCAATGTTGATATTGATTGAAAGTTTGATTTTGTGGAGGAAATCCGATTCTTGCCATGATTTTTTGGGTTTGTAACCTTCCATAATCTGAAAATGAAAAAAATGTTAATCTAAAGAAATCTGTACAAGTGTAGAAGGGCAAATTAATTAATTTGTTCGATAAGTTACTGCGTTCACAAGACTGCTGTCTTGAATGAAATTAATTTTTGTCAGTAACGTACCCTGCACTGAATTTGCCTGTCTGAAAAAATGAGATCAAATTAATCAAGAATACTTCTTTTTTTTTGAAAAATGTTGACGTTTCGGAGGCTGTACCTGCCTCCCTTATCAAAACTTGCTGGAAAGGCGCTGAAAACTGTTTTGAATATCAACACAGTTTGAGTGCTTGGCAACTAATTCATGAGATCCCCCCAGTGTTCTGCTCTCTATAGTGGGGGTCGAGACACTGCTCCCATAAGATCTATTGGGTCCCCTCCTGCTGCACAGACGTTTAGGATGTCTGAACCACTAGAGGAGTTCCTCCAGTCCTATGGCTTTTAAAAGTTTAGGATTTCGGGTGGCTTCAGGCTAGGAAGATCTCCCTCTTCTATTTGATATTCTCCGAGGTATCTCACCCTTGGGTTTTGCAGGGTAGAGGGGTTTTATCATCTTCCTCGCAAAATCTTCATTCTTCTTCCTCGACTAATTCGTGTCTTGAGGTGCCTGTCAACCGGCAGTCCATATAAGGATTCCCGTTAGTATTCGTGAGCTTGTTTTTATTCTTGCTGGTGCAGTCATTCAATCTCTTCTGGTTGTAGTTTCCCAATAGTATCTTGGCCTGGCTCATTCTCTGTGATTCTATTTAGTATTGGGATCTTTTTTTATATACCTCTTAATTAAGTTTATAAAGTATTGTGCTGCTACTTATTCCGCAGAAGGGTTCAGGTCTCAGAAAAGGTGTTTCACTCCCTTTTTTGCCAGTATATACGTCTGCTATTTCATCACCCTCCACCCAGTGTGTCCTGGAACCCATAGGAGTGCAACGGTGTTGTTCTCACCTAGTTCATTTAGTTTCTCTAGACACTCCCACACCATCTTGGAGTTGATTACATGGCAGTTCAGAGAATTGATGGCTGCTTGGCTATCTGACATGATTATCTTTTGTCTGTGGAAATTTCTTTCTGTTTCGAACTGAATGCTTGAAAAATGCTAGTAATCCAGTCAATGACGGTAAAAAAGTGTAAACTCTGTATTTATCCTATACAGCACCGATTTGTATGAAAATTTGGATTTAGGTTCTACTTACCTTCTATTTTAAAATCCACCCCGTAAATGAAGAGGAATTTTGTATAAAAGTGTATAATTTCTAAAATTGCAAAGCGCGTTCGACTTTCGTCATCTTCAGTGCTCCAAGTCAGGTAACAAGAAGTTTTACAATTTGTGAGGACATTTTAAATATAATTAATAACATTTATGCTTTATTCTAACGAAAATCATGTTATAAATCACAGGCCATGTGGATATGTTATTTGAAAAGACAGCTCTGTCTTATCAGTTTCAGCTCGTTTGGCGTAGGCTGTAGATCTCTGATGAGTGATTAACAAAATGTCTTGAAAACTTTGAAATTCAGTATCTCCCAAAATAATTTTTTTCGACAAAATTGTATTCTTTCATTAAATTTTGTTTTTTCTCCTTCTACTTCTTCATTTATAGCTACAATTTCGTAAAAACCCTGTATATCCTTGCAGGTTGCCAGTCAGACAGTCTAGACGATTCGATTTTAATCCAGTTGCTTCAAGATCACACACATCTCAAACCTTCAGAATTCTTTTTGTTTCTTCAAAATATAGCCTTGACTAGCTACACGAAAGTGGTCAGGTCTGGCTCCAGGCTTGTTATTTTATATACAGTCGGTCCATAAAGTAACAACACGTATTACATTTCTTGTTTATCAAATGATAGATCATAAACTGTTTCATATACGTTCTAAATGAATAGTTAACCCTGCGCCTGCTGCGATCCTGCAATTTTCGTACTCCTGTTTCGCCCCTGTTCCTCATAATCCTAAAAATAACGTTTGATTAGAAATTCCGAAAGGTGTTGAGTGTTTATCGTGAAACATTTACGACCCTTCTCGGTGGACTATACGATCTATTGTGGCACCACACTTCACTTTGATGTATTTTCAAGCGTCAACGTTGTATTTTTACGTCTTGGTAGAAAATTCAAGTTTTATTGTAGGAATAAAAAATTACCAATAAATAAACACGAATGCACGAATCAATATCGAATATACAGTGAGTATTTAATTATTCGAATACATTCTCCAAAGTCTCCACCGGAACTAAAAAAAAAACGATCGAGCGAGTAATTTTTGTGGTATTAGAAAATGTTAGTTATAATTGTGTCAGTTATAAAGTCATCAATTTTGTTTGAGAGTAACAAGTGATAATTTACTTTACTTACAAAGAACTAGCGATGCAAATAAAATAAATAAAAACTAATTGTAAAAAATAGCTCAAAATGTTCATATGCAGTGTTCAAATTATTTGCCATTTTTTCCTTATTTTCTTGATATACCAAGGCTGTAATAAAAATCTTACAGAATTATTGTGCCTCACTCCAAAAGTGCCAAACAAACGACATCTACGAGAAAGAAGTACCTCATCGTCATAGAAATTTTAAATCAATATTTTCTATAATTTCTGTTTTGGACTGAAAGTCTTCAACGTGATTAAAGAAAAGTCGAGTACCTATAATGAATAATAATATACTGGTAGGTAGAAGATTTTATGTTAAAATAAGAAGTGGTGGAGCGTCTCATTTTCATCTACGAATGTCATCAGTACGGGGTAGGTCACCACAGACAGTCTTGGGGCCATCTGTTTCCCGTCCGAATTATCACACTACCCCGACTCCAAATCAAAACAAAGTTCCGCTATTTAGTTACAGGAGGCACTTGCAATTGTTTCCTCTGCAATGAGGTACATTGCACAAGTATCTGTTGGATATAATTTGATACCCGTCGTGGTATTAGCCAGGGAAGTGGTTGTTTTCTGCCAAGGATTTGCCACAATGAACCTACGTTCTAGGTGTATATGGGAGTAAAAAGGGTGAACATCGATCGTCAACGACTATCGTTATTGAACGATCTCGCAAAAGAACCCTTAACTTTGTATTGAGATATCTAACTTACTTAAACATGTTCGGAAATGGTTTGGGAGATAAAATTTTCGGAAAATATTCGACTTCATACTGGATCTGTCAATGTGCGGAATCATATGACCGTGGCTAGAAAGGTATTCTCATTTATTTTTTTTATAATTATATACAGGGTGACCCAGGGTTAAACCGTCAAACGATCAGTATCGGTTTTTTAGGTGAAAATAAGCTTTTTCTTCATATGAGGATGTGTCCCAACTTTTTTCGAGATACAGGGGTTCAAATTTTAAGAAAAAATCAGTTTTTGATTCATCACTCAAAAACTTTATGGCTGATTATGATAAAAGTTGGCATGCTTATTTGCGGTGATAAAAGGCTTATTTGAATGTGCCTAGAAAAAAAATTATGACACCCTGTATTGTTATTTTATATTACTCTTATTTTCACCTAAAAAACCGGCACTGAACGTTTGACAGTTTAACCGTAGGTAACCCTACGGGCCACCTCTCTAAAACTGTTATTTATTATCCGATTCAGAAATTTTTTTTTTCAATATATAGAGCATCAATAGTTCTAGTTGAGTGACATTCGAAATGAAAATAAAATGTCAAGGCCTACTTCGAAATTTTTTCAAAGTCAAAAATCCAAAAAACATACTAGCGATTTTTTTAGATAGAATTAGACGGCGCCACTGGATTCACGACATTCTCAAGTGATTTGGAGGAATGTGTCCATGAATAAAAAAGTTATATGGGAATGAAATTTGAAAATTATGTCAATAAATCAACCCACCTCTTCAATTTCAGAACTTCATCAGAGTTCTGACTACACCACTGGATTTAGAATACTTCGAAATACATTTGGTCGAAATTTCATCAAAATCTGTTCATAAATAAAAAAAATATAAAATTATAAAATTTGAAATTAGTGGAATTTTAGGAAAATTTGATTTCACTATTTTATAATTTTTTTATTTATGAACAGATTTCGATGAAATTCTAAACAAATTTATTTCGAAATATTTTGAATCCAGTGGTGTTGTCAGAGCTCTGAAATTGAAGTGGAGGGTTGATACAGTGACAAAATTTTAAAATTTTATACCCATATAACTTTTTTATTGACGCATTCCTACGAAATTTTCACATTAAACACTTAAAAATGTCGTAAATCCAGTGGCGTCGCCAAATTCTATTTAAAAAAATCGCTAGTATGTTTTTTGGATTTTTGACCTTGAAAAAAATTCGAAGTAGGCCTTTAAATTTTTATTTTTATTTCGAATTTATGCTACTCAATTAGAACTATTGCTGCTCTATCTATTGAAAAAAAAAAATCTTCTGAATCGGATGAAGAATAACAGTTTTAGAGAGGTGGCTCGCTTTCAAATGGGTCACTCTGTTTTATTTTCGAATTCTTTGATGCTGTAATTCGTTATACCCCCATAATTCATGAACTGCAAGAGGTTTGATTAAACCTTGTATATTATCAACATATCTGTCTGATTCTTGTTGTTTGACTGAAGAATGAATATTGAAGCAGACAAACCGTTTCGTGTCATCGTTGTTTTCGCAAGACTCTGCTCTACCCTTCAAGAAATCCCGCAGTATCCACGAACTTTTTTCTCCTAATTGAATGAAATTAAAAATTAAAAACGTGTAAAAGTTCCGAAGGGAATATCATACCGAATTAAAATTCAAAGCTGCTCGAAAATCATGGAGTTTCTAATTAAGGGATCTGCTGATAGGAGACGAAAGATGAAAACGATCAGATATTGAATATTATCCTTTCCACTTTTTTCGGGACGGCGAACTTTTTTATCGGCAACAGTTGCATGAACTCAACCGTTCAAATGGATTATAACGCCTCGCCGTGAATGGAGTGGAAACAAAACGCGAAGGATTTAATGAATTCCATAGAATGTTGAGCTGTTATTGAGTAACCGGTGAAATTCCCGATATTTCTTGATTCATAAGTTCTAAATGTTTCACTTCAAAGAAGAACATTGTGTTCCAATTTCATTTTCTTCAAATTCAACTTATTCGTGTTGTGTTAAGCAATTTTTTCATTCTATCCATGGGTATAAATATTATTTATTTTTATTATTATTGTTTCCCGGTGCCGCGATGGTTAGAGCACTCGCTTTTCGGCCAAATTCGAATCCCAGCGCGGTCACCGGTCCCGTGCATGGTATCACACATTAGAAGGTAAAGGCTACGTCTTCCTTAGCTCGCCCAAGTTACTCGACAACTTCTGAGGGTTGCCTCAAGGGTGCAGCCGATTCACGTCAATCTCGTGAGTGCTACGGATCTTCTGTATAACAGTGTCCAATGACACTCATTCATAGTCCAGGAGGCAACGTTGAATTTTTGGTGGTGATTTCAGGTCGACACATGTTGTGTGTAGTCCAAAGTCTATATAAACTTGCAATAAAACCAACCATCACCTCTAAGAGTCGTGGTGGATCTGGTGGTGAGAAATCGTCATTCATGTAAAAAAAAATCCAAAAATTATTTCTGGTCGTTCGAAAATATGCACAGAAAATGATTATACAGTGCGTTCATAAAGTGTGGAAACGCTCCATTATCTTAGAGTTAATTTTTTTCGGAGGTAAAGCTTAGACAGATCGATTTTGCATTTCAGTCTTCCATCTTTTTTAACAATATAGTAATTGACGTAACAAGTCCGGAAAACAATGTTTTTTTGGACGAGTGGACAAAATTCTAGGACGAGCGTAGCGAGTCCTGGAAGTCTGCGAGTCCTGGAAGTCTGCGAGTCCAAAAATACTGTTTTCGGCGTGTTGCGTACACAATGTTTTCGGCAACCGTGTAGAATAACAAATCGAGACACATTTATTTATTATGTAAAAAATATCGATGACGTCATATCTTGTAAAGTGGTGGAAGAAAAATCATTTTTTTGTAAAAAAAGGTGGAAGACTGAAATACAAAATCGATCTGTCCAAGCTTCCACACTTTATGAACGCATTCTATACTGACAATACTTAAAACAAAGTTAGCTGAGAAAATAATGGGGGATTATAAGTCAGCTGCTCATATAAACTGTCTAAAAAATAATCAGTGTTAAATTTTCTGATACCCTAGTTGTTTCTATTGGATTTCACACCACTTATATTCGAATATAATATATTGGATATCTCCGTATATCATCAATGATTAATATTTATATAGGGTGTCCTATTTTTAATACTACAAAATTAACAATTACCCTAGATAGAGGAGTTAATTTTGGTTTCAGATACGCGGAGAATTTCAGCAGGAAAGAAGAAACTCTGAACCTAATCCGGATCTGGAACTTCATTTTAAAAAATGCGAGGAAAAGAACAACTAAGAACAATTTAATGACAGCAGTAGAAACATGTTATCAAATAACAACGCAATTACTAGTATAGGTGCGAACTGATAAAGTATAATTAATGAGCAAGATAATCTGAGGCAAATACAACTTGCGGAACAGAAAACCTTGAAACATCCGTGAAATATCAAAGATGAACAGAGCTCTGAAGAAACAATTCCAAAAAATGGCGGCCTCTAAACTCGAATAATTATAGTGGTAATTCCTATTAAAAGCCATGCCAAAACTTGATTTAAATTTACCAGCTTCCGTTCCACGTTTAATTTGAGGAGAAGGAACATTGATACTTGCTGTCAAAGTGTTTTATACTGGGGCGGCGCTTTTCTGTACATACTCTCTTGTATGATAAATAACTATTTCTCAATAAAACATGCTAAAAAACAGCTTTATCAAAATAAAAAATGGTGAGTTATTGATGATGGACAACAAGCAAAGTAAATAAAATACCGACTCCACAATAAATTGAGTCCTCACGCCGAAACAATCAGAACTACTCAATAAATGATATGTTTACGCATAGACATTGTGCTTGGTTAGCTGGGATAATTCCCAATCAAATATTATGATTACCTGTTAAACCACGACTACAACTGAATCATCTTGTCTGATTACACTTTCATATTGGCCTGGGCGCAACCCAAATAGAAGCAATCATATGCAGGATTAGCAAGCACGTGGAGGAGATTACAAAACGGTGGGGGCTACCATATTGTTGAAATGGAGAAAGCGATTTGTGAAGAGTGGTCCTGGTTCCTGAGCAGAGTTGAGTGGCGTAGGAGAGCTTCATTCTGGAAATTGGTGATGGATCTGAATGGACGTGTTCCATGTGTCCCGAATATTTGGATATTCAATTGTGAATGTTATGTTATCTTCGTTTTTTCAAACTGTTTATGGCATCACACGTTGAAAGGTTTGGGTAACGTCTTCCCTAGATCACACTTCTGAGGGTTACTTGGAAGGATGCATGCAGTTGGCGGAAATAACAGTTTTAACAATTTTTTTAACAGTATATTGTTATGATGTGGAAGTTTTTTCTTGTTTAGTATTTATTGCATGGAGTTTAGTTAATTTTGTCGATACATATTTATCCCGTTTTAATTAATACTCTTACTTTGTTTACTTGTTTTACTTTTTTTCCGTTACCTTGCTCAGTTGAACGCCTCTGAACAACTAGATATAGATCCAACAGTGTGATTGCAGATTGGAAATTCTTCTTGATTTTTGTACCAGATACGGTCCTGTCATGCATTCCACTCTCAGCGTAATTGTGTTTGTTTTCCTTTCATTACCGATTATCATCATAATAAATTAAATGAAATTCTAAAAACTCTTCACTTGTAACACAACATTGATGTTACCAACAAGCAAGGGTTCTGACAAAATTCAATTTTTTTAATTTAGTGCTCGAGAAAATGAGAAAGTTGTTATTATCATCGAAATACAAATATTTCAGTATGGTCAAGCTATTCATAAGAAAATAATTTGATATTTTTATAAAGCTAGGAAAATATTTAAAGAAAATACTATTTTCAATTTTCTCACATTATTTTGTCAAAATTCGTTTATGTGTATAAAATTGAATTCTAAGCAACTTTTTCGAATTACTTTTTTCGATATCTTGCCATTTTACTCGACTTTTTGCCTATTCATAGTAATTTTTTTCAATTTACCGCCATACCAGCGATCACGTGACATGTGTCAAAATCGCTTTTAGGTTATCGGACATGCACAACCTTTTCCCAAGAATCTTTTTTCGAATACTCTAATAATAAACTTTTTTCCCATATGGTACATACTTTTTGACGGTCACTGTAGATATCTTGGCTAGAACAAGAAGTATGTTCCCCTTTACCACACAAGTAATAAATAATTTTAGTAATTGTGTGGTAAAGGGGAAAATACTTCTTGTTCTCGATCAGTGACACCACATGCGTCCAATATCTCATTTTCCATAGATATCATTTCTTGACAATAACATTTTTATGCAGCTAAAGATGTCTTTATCGATAAGAATATGATCTCTTATGTATATACCCCCATAAAAACTGATATACCACCATCATTAAACATCTAGGACCATATCCTATATTATATAGTATCAATACTTCAAGATTCGATTAAAATTGAACGGAAAACTCTGAACTCCCGCCGTCGTTTCTACGTGACAAGAAAACTTTGATAGTTGGAGTTTAAATCAATCGATTATTTAAGATCTACGGTAGATTCACTGACCAAGAGTTAACTTCAGGAATTATTAAAGATAATAGTCGTCCTTTATTGTCTATAGCCATAACGGTATACTCACGAGAAAAGATAAAATTGATGATGACGAAATTCTGTTCCGTCTTCGACGAATTCAAAGAAAGAACTTCACGAAAATTCAGCCGGAGTAAAAGCTTCTCGAAAATTCGGCATGTGTGAGAAAATAACTTCAAGAAAATTCAAGGAGCCTGGAGAGATGCTTGTATAAAATTCAAAGACTTTGAAAGAGCAACTTGAAAAAATAAAAGAATAAGAAAGGTTTAGAAGAAGAACTTTGCAATATGGTAAACCGGTTAAAAGAAATAATGGAAACCGTTGAGACACTGCACACATCCAGGAAAGTGTCAACAAAAATTCAATGCTGGACCTAAGATTGAAATTAGATGAAATTCGATCAGCATTGCGGGGAGAAGCAAAGCATATTTTACAAACCCTCACCGCCCAAGAACAGGATGATTATGAATAGCTGATAAAACATCTAGAACTACAGTATACAATTCACAGCAAAAAACCGCTCTCATAAATCGGGTGAATCGTTATAGAAATTCTAATATGACATTGCACGGTTTGTCGTCTTTATCTATATTGACGGTCTTGAGTCATTTTGCAAATATGGCACTCGTGAAAGGGATGTTACAATTATTAATTTCTTCAGATTTTTGATTGAGTCTGCTATGAAAAACATCGAATAGTTGGTAATTGGGTCGGTTGGCCGAGCGATGTACCTAGATGTCAGTCGCTTGTATTTCAGCTTGTTACAAGGCTTCGCGAGACCAAGAGATTAGTCTTGGTCTTGCGTTGGTCTTGATACAAGACCTAGACCAAGACTAAATTAATCTTTTCAAGACCAAGACTTGACTTTCGGGACCAAGACCAAGACTCTCTCCCAAGAGACCAAGACTCTTGGTATATTATATTACATGTTATCAAGTATATGTTTCTTCTATGTTAACACATGAATCTGAGATTATAGTTTTACTCAATTTCGAAGTTCTTTATTAAAAAAAAAGAAACAAACAAGGCAATCGCATAAATATTATATAATTATTATGGATTGCAGAACACTTCTTACTTTTGTTACATCAACTTCAATTGTACTGTAATACAAGTGCACACAACTGAACAGGAAGGTCTAAAGGTGATTGTACCCTTAAGTTGAATAATTTTGTTACTATACTGAAACTTTACAGCTTTATGGGGAATGTTTTTTCAGTTGAAGGATATTTGCATAACTCTTTTCAGCTTGAGAATGGAAAATTCACACACTGAATGAGATATTATTTCAATTACCTACAAATACATCATAGAACACAATAAGTCAACGATGGAAGTAAGATTCCCATAAATCTGAAATAAAATCAAGCTCTTAGAACTGAATATACATCGAAAATGTAAAACAATTTTCTCAGTGTAGACCATGTTAAACAATTGTTATTGCGTCTCTACAAACCTACATATACGCATCTTAGATAATTGCTAAGAAACTGAAACTGAAAACTTAACTATTTCTTCATTTCATACCTACTTGTCGTTATTCATTGGAAAGGGTTTGGACAATAGTAAATTAGTCATATTGTCTCCTATGTTCCCTCCATCGCGTTATTATTTGTTTGTATACTCTTCGCCATATCTGTTGTGCTTTGCATAACAGAATTATAAAGTATCGGAAAGTTATCATCGGGGTATAGACAAACCTATGCGAGCAACAAGGAACGCAATGATATGAGAGAGACGCACTACTGTATGACTCCCCTACTACCTCGTCCGACGAATTAACAGCCACGTCGAGCGAGTCGAGGAGAAATTGTAATGCTCTCTCAAGCTATTCTTTACGCTCGTATGAAACCAGCATACCCCCGATGAAAACTTTCCGATACTGTGTGTTAGTTACTAATTCACAATATTCACTTTGTTAAAGAAAATGTGAAACATAAAAAACAAAACAATAACTTCAACTTATTTTTGATTCACATCGAGGGTTCTCGCTATTTTAGATAATGAAGAAATACATGTGAACAGACTCACAAGAATATTTTGATATGTATATTGATAAGATTATCAATCGAAATAACGTGTATGTATGAGAATGGCTTCATACTTTTTCGAAAACTGAAAGGAAAAAAATGGTCCCTAGTTCATGAAGTCTATTTAATATTGTGATTTGGAAGGCACTGCGGCCAAGAACGTATATAGCTTTTCCCACTCATCAATTTTGTATATCATTTACTTGTCGGGAATGTGTAGGAGTACATTTTTTTAAATTTTTTACGAGTGATTCACTTTTCTCCGGCAATGGTATATCGATGGTATACAACTTACTGGTCTAGGTCGGTGATTTTAATTTTGATGAAAATTAACAAATTTTAGTGGAAATGCTTTCTTGTCAGTTATCAACACCGTGTATATTCCGCCACTTTTATTAAGTATTTATTCATTACAGTGGTTGATCAGTCATTTTCGGAACATACTGTTATCACTTACCCTCTTCAGATATCTCCTCCGAATATCCCTCAAATCCGATTCCGTTTTATCTTTGGGCCTCTGTTGTCACAGAATTGGATCAGATGGCGGGGCTGCAAATACGAAGTAGTCGTTTGTTATTAGGATCCCGCATACATCGTATGTTTATGCTCATGTTTATGCATTATCATTGTTAGGGTGTCTGTCGGTGGAGATATGTGCTACCTAGCTTATTTCGGGTGTACAGGACCGGGATGGGACAGTAGTCTGCCTCAGGTTTTCTCATGTATCTTTGTACGTAATACCACGACGGACATTGAATCACATCTGACAGATATTAATGCAAAGTTCTTCCAAGACGACCGCTCGTCAGTGACAGGGTAGGTCGGACAACATTAGAGTCGTCCTGGTCGTGGTATTAGCCAAGGAAGTGGTTGTGTTCTGTCAGATGTTTGCCTCATATTTTCCACATGGTGGAAATATTTGGAGAGAAGGGTACTTCGACATTGTCGATTTTACTATTTCATTCATTTGATACTCTCCTGCAAAAATTCTCGAACTCTATTCACTTCCTAGTGTCTTTGCTACCGAGGATTGCGATGGTTTCGCCACTGGTGGCGCTGCGACTGACTTTTACTGTAATATTAAATTATTAGTTATACAGAGGATTATAATTCATTGGGCTGGGGCAGGACGACTGTAATGTTGTCCGACCCACCCTGCCACTGACGAGCGTAAAGAACCGCGAAACGCGTCTGCAGGTGGTCTTCCCCAGCCAATTGAAGGATAATTTGCTGTATAATTACAATAAGCAATTGCAACTGAGTCTTCTTGGAAGAACGTGGCACAAATATCTGTCCGATGTCATTCATTGTCCGTCATGGTATTAGCCAGGGAAGTAGTTGTTTTCTGTCTGTAACGAACCACTGATTATGAAGTAGTTCAACGAAAAAGGCTGTTGAAGTGATAACTTCTTATGGGAGGGTAAACCGCTTCGATACGTAATAGACCGAGAGATTTTCACTTTCCGATTTTTTCTTTTCAGTTAGAGTATTTTCACAATATCTATCAGATGTAGTTCAATGTCCAGCGTGGCTTTAGCCGGGAAAGTAGTTGTTTTCTGTTAGATAGTACAAAAAAATCACATTTTTCTCTGTTCAGTTCTCATGAAGAATGATTCCATTTTCAACATGAAAATTTAACTTGATTGGTGACTAGGTGCAAATTATATCTCATCGCATGGTGCAGGTCATGAACCACTTTTGCCAATTCTGCTTCAGTTTTGAAGCAAAATGAGAAATATATAAAGGGCACATAATTCCTGAAGATTATTTCGTTTCAACAAGTTATGGTCAACAAGTTATGGGATCAGAAGTCATAATTATATTTCCTTGAGTAGAAGCGACCCACAGACAGTGGGTTGGCTCAATCCGGACCTGTGGACAAGGTTTAAATCCTTGCGTATATAGATTCAAATGATCCGAGGATTTACTCCGTGTAAATTAGTTTGTTTATTTTCTTTGCAAGGTAGTTAATTAATTTGGATTTGAACGGCTTGGGGTTTCAGTGGGAATTGTCTGGTGTTTGGCTTGGAGACTGGTTATGGAAACTAGATTATGTTATTTCTTTAGTAAATACAAAAAAAAATTATGTTATTGAGATGAGCAAATATTTTGTCGCACCGTAGCGACCGGATTTTGTTGTTTGATTCCTGTAATCCTGGGTCAACCATCAATCAATCAATTCATCAATACTAGTATAATCAGAAAAGAAAATATTATAAAGTTTTGATATACCGATATATATGGAACTTTTTGAAATCTAAACACTTCTTAAGTTAAAACTGTGAGGTTCACCCCCAAAATCCATTCCTAATCGAAATCAAAACAGTTCCTAAGTTCAAAGTGTGTGCTCCACCCCGAAAATGCAAACCTAATAATAAGCAACGCGGTGTTTTTTCTAGTTTTCCTCACAAATCATTGGTCGCACAGAAAATGTTTGTCCTCCTTAAAATGGTTCCCATATTCATTTTCTTTTGTCCAATGAATTTTGAACAACGAGTGTCAGAAGTTAGGGTTACTTTCACCTCAGAATAGTTATATCGAAGTTTTTTTTATCTGACCTAACGATTTTGTTCTAGTTGGCTTCTGGGTTTTGCCGTGGTGTTGTTTGGTTGAAATTTCAAAACGTTTCAACCGCAACTCTAGCAATCTTCTTCAGTGGCGTGGTCGAAGTGCTTATTTGACGTATCAACTAAAGCAGACTCAGTTGAAACGTTTGGAGATTGTAAACAAAGGAAACCACAGCAAAACCCGGAAGCCAACAAGAACATTGACGCCAGCCGTGTAAGCCCACATTCCTAAATATGATTTCAATTCAATGAATACAAACAGTTTTAGATGTTAAAATAATGTTCGATTGTTGCAAGGATTATATTTTTGAAGTTATTTAACACATATTTTGTTATGCTTTTTTTTAAAAACAAATATATTTATTATTATTATTATTATTCGAAAGCGCTGTGGTCAAAAAGTTACTTCGACGGTTACTCACGCAAAATGCCTCAAATGTGAGAGGCGATGGCTAAAGCGTTCTAGTCCTGAGATCGTTTTTAATATATATCAATACCATACTAGTCGAACAGAAAAGTAAATTTCCTGGGCACTATTGAGAATAAGGAAAAACTCAGTTCACACCTTGTTATACACCTGAATAGCAAGAAAATCAGCACATCAATTTCAGAAGATGATGCCGATATCCAGATTGAATTCTTCTGGACAAATACAGTACATGTCAACTGTTGAAACGTCGTGACTAAAACACTTGCAGAGAATTAATTTTCTTTGATTGTAGATAATGAAAGTCCAGAAGAATTCTGCTCACACTAATACAACCATTTTCAAACAAAAGTATGGTGGATGTTTTCACCAACGCCAAGTCAACCCCTGAATGAATTGAAAAAGCCGTAAAAAAAGGTTTGTACTGGAGGTGTACATATTTCAACCATCTGCAGGTAGCCTTACTGATCAAAGATATGCTTGCGTTAATAAGTTAGTTGGTCAAGCAAACAGTACCTCCTTGTTGCTCGCATAGATTTCTGTCTATACCACAGATGAAAAGTTTCCGATACTATATATTTTACAGTATTATATCTATCGCGTGTATATTTAGAATGTTTAACACTTTGGGGGACACATCAGAAGGCGACCTGTGTTCGTTTCTACCCCTCTTTCCACTCAATAGTCAAAATACATCAGATAATAGTATATTACGTAACAAATATTGTGAAGAGCATATTACGCACGAATGTAGCGTAGCGGCGAGGGCGTAATTCCATGAGAGTGTTATTGCTTTACAACACGTATTACGTACTATACTTTACCTACGGTCATATACAGTGTGCCAATAAAATCTGGACATTTGACAGGGTATTTAGAGAATGTATGTTTCACAACTTTGATTATCATACATTATATAATTCGTTCTATTTATTACTGCGTTGGCTTAATCAACATTAGGAACATTATAATTATTTATGATTACTGAACAATTAAGAAATATATTAGAACTATTTCGATATACTTGAAGGAAGAAACTTTGTATTTCGTGCAAAATATTTTTATTTTAAAAATTGTAGCAAAGCGCTTTCGACTGTTAAGTCATCATCAGTGCGTACCTGCAAGTAAGTAATGCTTGAAAATGAAATTGATAAAATTGAAAATTTTTGAAATTTGAAAGTTATGAAAAGTGAGGTTACTTACTCGTCAGGTGTACAAGAAGCCATATAAAAACATCATGTTCATGGACCAAATTAAAATGTTACAAAATATAAAACATATTTAAAATTGAATAATTTTCATCCTGTTTGAGGATTATTAAAGATAAAGATATGGGATACTACATCATATCTGTCTGAATGTTGAAGCGGAAGTGGAAAAGAAATTTAAATTGACAATGTATGCCAATGACACTATTGACAAGTGACAGTGACCGTTGACATTTGTGACATAGAATTCAAAGAACTCCAGACATGAGTTTAAAAAGGAAACGTAAATCTGAAAGTGATTAGTCTAATGGGAACGTTTCGTTTTCCAAAAATACGATACCAAAGAAAGCTCTATCAAGAATACGAATAAATTATCTAATTTATTAATGGGTGAAAAATAATGAGTAATAATCAGAAAGAAAATAGGGGGGTGGGTTCTCTATGGATCTGTCCATCCTCAACCAATTGCTAAGACACCGAGAAAAAGTCTAATGAGAACTTCACTCAATATACCTGCATACTGGGAAGACTAACTGAACCTAAGAGGTGACCCAAGTTGAGTGAATTGGCTCCAAAGTTTGAGCACCCACAATTGGGCTTAAGGACATGTGAAAAGTCTAATGAGAACTATCTTAGTCCAAGTTTAGGCAATTTGGGTAGCACAAACGTAAAGAAATGAAGAAACTTTCAAGCAAAAGATCAATATAAGGCCTCTATGCAGTCCTATCCAACCCCAACAAGGAAAGCTAAGGGAATGAGAAAGAGTCTAATGAGAACTCATCACATTTTACCCGCTGATCAAAGTTGGAAGTTGTACACAACTACATAGTTACCAATAAAAAACCCAAAAGGTGAAAATTAACTTCGTGTTCTCAGAATTGAAAGCCGGAGAGAATGGATAAACTGCTAAACGGGTTCAAGTAATATCATCATAGAGAAAGATTAATGAAATATTGAGAATGTTTGAACTGAAAAAAATTTTTTTTAATTTGTTATTTAATTGAAAAAATTTTAAAGACATTAATTATTATTATTTCAAACGCCTATGAAGCGGTACATAAGTTCTGTTTAGATTGACTTGAGTATTGAGACAAAGGTCATTGTTGAGTAATTCTTTACTTATATGTAAATCTTCAAGGAAATCTAATCTATTATTATTTTTGGACCTAACCTCCTGTAAAATTTGAGAGTTTCTGTTTGGGCTAAAATTATGGTTGTTGAACCTTAAATGTTCACCGAAAGCAGATACTTTGTTTGGGTTTTGATGTTCTTTTATACGAACTTTCAAAGGTCTACATGTTCTGCCAATGTAAGCTGCATCACAATCTTCACAATTTAATTTATAAATACCACTTCTTGAAAGTTTATTAATTTTGTCTTTTGTATTGACTAAAAATCTACTTAAATTGTAATTCGTTTTAAAAGAAATTTTAATGTTTTCAATGTGACCTTTTATGCAACCAGCTATTTTGTTAGAAATATTATCGTTTAAAAAAGGAAGTGAAACAAATTTGTCAATAGAATCTACTTTAGGATAAGCCAAGTTATGTTCCTTCTTATTCTTAATTTTCTGTATTAAAGAGTTAATGATATTTGGGTTATAATTGTTATTGCAAGCTATTTGTTTAATGATATTCAATTCATTTTTGTAATCAACTGTAGAAAGAGGTATATTCAAGAGTCTGTGAATGTAACAATTGAAAGCAGCCATTTTATGCTGGTGGGGGTGATTGGAAAAACTAGGTATCACATGGTCTGTCTGTGTGGGTTTTCTGTAAACACTGAAATTTAGGGTATTATTGTTTTTAAGAATAGTGATATCAAGAAAGTTAAGTTTATTATCAGATTCAAATTCAACTGTAAATTTAATTTTGGGGTGTACTTGATTAATTTTAAAAAGAAGATTTTGGGCAGTGTCAATGTTACCATTTACAAACACCAAGCAATCGTCAACATATCTGAACCAGTGTAAAATTTCGGAGTTGGCATCAGTGACAATAAATTTATTTTCTAAATAATTCATGAAAATATCTGCTAAGAAGGGTGATAAGCAACTACCCATGGCAAGTCCATCAGGCTGTTGATAATATTTATCATTAAATAAAAAGAAATCTTGTGAAAGGCAAAAGTTTAGAAGGGTCAATATAAAAGTAATCGAATCAGAATCAACTTGAGCAAGGCTTAAGGCCTCACTAACAAGAGGTAAAGTTTCCATTTTTGGGACTGAAGTGAAAAGGTTGCTTACATCAAAAGAAATCATCAAGCTATCATGAGGTAAATTTAAATTGGTCAATTTATTAATCAAATCTAGAGAATTAGTTACCGAAAATGTAGGTGTGAATTTGGTTAAATCTTTTATGAGTTTATAGATGAAGGAAGCTAAAATTGAAACTGGTGTGTTGGTGAAACTTACTACTGGCCTTATTGGTATACCAACCTTGTGGATCTTTGGAAGTCCATACAAACGAGGAATAACTGGGTTGCTACTAATTAAAGAGAAAGGAGCAGAATGGTCTATAAAAAAATCTTTGTGAATATTTAATTGAGTTTTAAACTTTCTGATAAAATTGTTGAATGGATTTGACGATAAGACTTTGAAGTTGTTCTCTGAAAGAAAATTTTCAACTTTATTAATGTAGTCTATCTTATTTAAGATAACTAAACAATTAACCTTGTCCGCTTTTGAAAATATAAGATTATGATCTTTGATTTTAGTTTTAATTTTTTTAAGAATAAAATGTAATTGTTTGTGAGGATGTGAATGGAAATTTTGTTTGCTACGTTTAAATTTATATAAGAAATTTTGGATATCATTACGAATGACCTTCTTGACATTATAATCCCTAGAAAGTTGTTCAATGACAACATCAACTTCAACTGCAAACTCCAAAAGGTTTCTCTCAGAAACTTGAGAGCCCAAAGCAAATTTGAGTCCCAATCTCAACAGATCCATTTCGTCATCATCGAACACAATGTCAGAAAGATTTTTAACTCTGTCGTGAAAAATGAAATCTGAAAATTTCTTAGTATTTCTCTGTTTGTTTTTCCAAAAGTCATGCTTCTGCTTAATGAGTTCTCTAAGTTTTTTGTTAACTTTATCAAATTTATTCCTTTTGGCTACTTCCACTTCAACATTGACTTCATTAAAAAAATTTTGTAAATAGCCAACATCAAATAATCTAACTAAACTATCATAAGTGTTTTTTAATTCACAATTGATTAAATTAAGTTTGGAGTAATGTTTGCAGATAGTCTGCCTGAGCAATCTTGATTCCATTTCTGATTTCATTCTGTGACTAACATTCCTTGAAATTTTGATACTAGCAAAGGTGGGTGTAACCTGTTCTTTGATGCAGTTGTTAACGAACCAAATGTCCAATTGAACCATAGATCTCTTTATGGAAAGCTTCTTGTATTTAGCAGCCATTCTACCATACTGTAGTCACTCAAGTGAAATTGTCAAGCTGTGTGCACGCTTCAATATACTTGAAGGAAGAAACTTTGTATTTCGTGCAAAATATTTTTATTTTAAAAATTGTAGCAAAGCGCTTTCGACTGTTAAGTCATCATCAGTGCGTACCTGCAAGTAAGTAATGCTTGAAAATGAAATTGATAAAATTGAAAATTTTTGAAATTTGAAAGTTATGAAAAGTGAGGTTACTTACTCGTCAGGTGTACAAGAAGCCATATAAAAACATCATGTTCATGGACCAAATTAAAATGTTACAAAATATAAAACATATTTAAAATTGAATAATTTTCATCCTGTTTGAGGATTATTAAAGATAAAGATATGGGATACTACATCATATCTGTCTGAATGTTGAAGCGGAAGTGGAAAAGAAATTTAAATTGACAATGTATGCCAATGACACTATTGACAAGTGACAGTGACCATAGTGTCAATAGTGTCATTGGCATACATTGTCAATTTAAATTTCTTTTCCACTTCCGCTTCAACATTCAGACAGATATGATGTAGTATCCCATATCTTTATCTTTAATAATCCTCAAACAGGATGAAAATTATTCAATTTTAAATATGTTTTATATTTTGTAACATTTTAATTTGGTCCATGAACATGATGTTTTTATATGGCTTCTTGTACACCTGACGAGTAAGTAACCTCACTTTTCATAACTTTCAAATTTCAAAAATTTTCAATTTTATCAATTTCATTTTCAAGCATTACTTACTTGCAGGTACGCACTGATGATGACTTAACAGTCGAAAGCGCTTTGCTACAATTTTTAAAATAAAAATATTTTGCACGAAATACAAAGTTTCTTCCTTCAAGTATATTGAAGCGTGCACACAGCTTGACAATTTCACTTGAGTGACTACAGTATGGTAGAATGGCTGCTAAATACAAGAAGCTTTCCATAAAGAGATCTATGGTTCAATTGGACATTTGGTTCGTTAACAACTGCATCAAAGAACAGGTTACACCCACCTTTGCTAGTATCAAAATTTCAAGGAATGTTAGTCACAGAATGAAATCAGAAATGGAATCAAGATTGCTCAGGCAGACTATCTGCAAACATTACTCCAAACTTAATTTAATCAATTGTGAATTAAAAAACACTTATGATAGTTTAGTTAGATTATTTGATGTTGGCTATTTACAAAATTTTTTTAATGAAGTCAATGTTGAAGTGGAAGTAGCCAAAAGGAATAAATTTGATAAAGTTAACAAAAAACTTAGAGAACTCATTAAGCAGAAGCATGACTTTTGGAAAAACAAACAGAGAAATACTAAGAAATTTTCAGATTTCATTTTTCACGACAGAGTTAAAAATCTTTCTGACATTGTGTTCGATGATGACGAAATGGATCTGTTGAGATTGGGACTCAAATTTGCTTTGGGCTCTCAAGTTTCTGAGAGAAACCTTTTGGAGTTTGCAGTTGAAGTTGATGTTGTCATTGAACAACTTTCTAGGGATTATAATGTCAAGAAGGTCATTCGTAATGATATCCAAAATTTCTTATATAAATTTAAACGTAGCAAACAAAATTTCCATTCACATCCTCACAAACAATTACATTTTATTCTTAAAAAAATTAAAACTAAAATCAAAGATCATAATCTTATATTTTCAAAAGCGGACAAGGGTAATTGTTTAGTTATCTTAAATAAGATAGACTACATTAATAAAGTTGAAAATTTTCTTTCAGAGAACAACTTCAAAGTCTTATCGTCAAATCCATTCAACAATTTTATCAGAAAGTTTAAAACTCAATTAAATATTCACAAAGATTTTTTTATAGACCATTCTGCTCCTTTCTCTTTAATTAGTAGCAACCCAGTTATTCCTCGTTTGTATGGACTTCCAAAGATCCACAAGGTTGGTATACCAATAAGGCCAGTAGTAAGTTTCACCAACACACCAGTTTCAATTTTAGCTTCCTTCATCTATAAACTCATAAAAGATTTAACCAAATTCACACCTACATTTTCGGTAACTAATTCTCTAGATTTGATTAATAAATTGACCAATTTAAATTTACCTCATGATAGCTTGATGATTTCTTTTGATGTAAGCAACCTTTTCACTTCAGTCCCAAAAATGGAAACTTTACCTCTTGTTAGTGAGGCCTTAAGCCTTGCTCAAGTTGATTCTGATTCGATTACTTTTATATTGACCCTTCTAAACTTTTGCCTTTCACAAGATTTCTTTTTATTTAATGATAAATATTATCAACAGCCTGATGGACTTGCCATGGGTAGTTGCTTATCACCCTTCTTAGCAGATATTTTCATGAATTATTTAGAAAATAAATTTATTGTCACTGATGCCAACTCCGAAATTTTACACTGGTTCAGATATGTTGACGATTGCTTGGTGTTTGTAAATGGTAACATTGACACTGCCCAAAATCTTCTTTTTAAAATTAATCAAGTACACCCCAAAATTAAATTTACAGTTGAATTTGAATCTGATAATAAACTTAACTTTCTTGATATCACTATTCTTAAAAACAATAATACCCTAAATTTCAGTGTTTACAGAAAACCCACACAGACAGACCATGTGATACCTAGTTTTTCCAATCACCCCCACCAGCATAAAATGGCTGCTTTCAATTGTTACATTCACAGACTCTTGAATATACCTCTTTCTACAGTTGATTACAAAAATGAATTGAATATCATTAAACAAATAGCTTGCAATAACAATTATAACCCAAATATCATTAACTCTTTAATACAGAAAATTAAGAATAAGAAGGAACATAACTTGGCTTATCCTAAAGTAGATTCTATTGACAAATTTGTTTCACTTCCTTTTTTAAACGATAATATTTCTAACAAAATAGCTGGTTGCATAAAAGGTCACATTGAAAACATTAAAATTTCTTTTAAAACGAATTACAATTTAAGTAGATTTTTAGTCAATACAAAAGACAAAATTAATAAACTTTCAAGAAGTGGTATTTATAAATTAAATTGTGAAGATTGTGATGCAGCTTACATTGGCAGAACATGTAGACCTTTGAAAGTTCGTATAAAAGAACATCAAAACCCAAACAAAGTATCTGCTTTCGGTGAACATTTAAGGTTCAACAACCATAATTTTAGCCCAAACAGAAACTCTCAAATTTTACAGGAGGTTAGGTCCAAAAATAATAATAGATTAGATTTCCTTGAAGATTTACATATAAGTAAAGAATTACTCAACAATGACCTTTGTCTCAATACTCAAGTCAATCTAAACAGAACTTATGTACCGCTTCATAGGCGTTTGAAATAATAATAATTAATGTCTTTAAAATTTTTTCAATTAAATAACAAATTAAAAAAAAATTTTTTTCAGTTCAAACATTCTCAATATTTCATTAATCTTTCTCTATGATGATATTACTTGAACCCGTTTAGCAGTTTATCCATTCTCTCCGGCTTTCAATTCTGAGAACACGAAGTTAATTTTCACCTTTTGGGTTTTTTATTGGTAACTATGTAGTTGTGTACAACTTCCAACTTTGATCAGCGGGTAAAATGTGATGAGTTCTCATTAGACTCTTTCTCATTCCCTTAGCTTTCCTTGTTGGGGTTGGATAGGACTGCATAGAGGCCTTATATTGATCTTTTGCTTGAAAGTTTCTTCATTTCTTTACGTTTGTGCTACCCAAATTGCCTAAACTTGGACTAAGATAGTTCTCATTAGACTTTTCACATGTCCTTAAGCCCAATTGTGGGTGCTCAAACTTTGGAGCCAATTCACTCAACTTGGGTCACCTCTTAGGTTCAGTTAGTCTTCCCAGTATGCAGGTATATTGAGTGAAGTTCTCATTAGACTTTTTCTCGGTGTCTTAGCAATTGGTTGAGGATGGACAGATCCATAGAGAACCCACCCCCCTATTTTCTTTCTGATTATTACTCATTATTTTTCACCCATTAATAAATTAGATAATTTATTCGTATTCTTGATAGAGCTTTCTTTGGTATCGTATTTTTGGAAAACGAAACGTTCCCATTAGACTAATCACTTTCAGATTTACGTTTCCTTTTTAAACTCATGTCTGGAGTTCTTTGAATTCTATGTCACAAATGTCAACGGTCACTGTCACTTGTCAATAGTGTCATTGGCATACATTGTCAATTTAAATTTCTTTTCCACTTCCGCTTCAACATTCAGACAGATATGATGTAGTATCCCATATCTTTATCTTTAATAATCCTCAAACAGGATGAAAATTATTCAATTTTAAATATGTTTTATATTTTGTAACATTTTAATTTGGTCCATGAACATGATGTTTTTATATGGCTTCTTGTACACCTGACGAGTAAGTAACCTCACTTTTCATAACTTTCAAATTTCAAAAATTTTCAATTTTATCAATTTCATTTTCAAGCATTACTTACTTGCAGGTACGCACTGATGATGACTTAACAGTCGAAAGCGCTTTGCTACAATTTTTAAAATAAAAATATTTTGCACGAAATACAAAGTTTCTTCCTTCAAGTATATTGAAGCGTGCACACAGCTTGACAATTTCACTATTTCGATATGCCCAATCATATGATATTTTGACAGTTGCTATGACTGCACTGATGATGGGAAATTGCACAGTCATGACCTACTTGCGGAATTATTAACTGTTCCGCTTTAGTAGGTGTAAAAGTTTCTGAGAATTGTTTCTGAGAAAAACGAGAAAAACCACCGCATTGCATAAGGGGTGGTTTTCGGGGGTAAAGTTCTCCCTAATATCTTTCGAATTGGAAAGCTCTTCCCCTGTTGTATATAAATCTAAATGGCAAATCTATATATATTTTTTTTCTATTCGGCTAATTCGCGAGTAATATAAATGTGCTAATTTCGCATCGTGACGGAAGGAGAAGTTTTGGAAAGGTACAAAAATCCAAATAATCAACTTGTTATGGGTTTGAAACCTCTAAAGATATTTCATTTTATTAATTTTAGCGTCGTTCGAGCACTATCTCAAAGATTTGGTTCGTAGTTTGAAAGCAAGTTTCGTCAACTCTCGAAATAATAAACTTTAATCCGTTTTTCAATGCCTCGTGGATAATTTCATTTTACAACTCCATAAACTTGTGATATATGAGCTATTTTGAGAATATTCGTAGTATAGTTGCTTAATTATCTCATATACATTGATTATTCATGAGATGTGTCTTAAAATTGAAAAAGGAACATCATAATATGCTAAACTTAGAAAATCCTCTCATAGTTGTGAGATGATGAATGCATATTTGCCTTTATAGCTTGGCTTTGTAGACGAAATATCGACAGTAACTAGTTTTTGACTTAACAGGACAATACAACTCGTCCTGCGGATTATCGGTAATAATCATACCACTTATTATATTACCCCTGAAAATAAACAAAGAAATTCGGATTGAGGGTTAACATTCTTGAAAAATATACGCATATAGGAAAGAAAATTTATGTTAAAACACAATGAAAATGTCAGAAAAAAGTTGTCTTGCGCCATGTTTTGTTGATTTCGTAGAAATCCTATCAACTTCATAAATTTGAGTTTTACCTCAAATGGTAAGGTGAACAGAATATTCTTGACATGCAAAAAATTCCCCACTTTGTAATTATCTGAATCTCATTGCTCAGTTTCTAGGAAAACTTGTTCGTGTTCAGTTTGTTTATTCCTATATGTAATTTGAACGCAGAAAACTTTACACCAAGACGGGTACAACTTCTGACCATACTTCTCAACATTGTTCCTCATCTCGAAATAATTAAGATGTTTCTTGAACAGAGGAAACATATTGTTAATGAAACGTTTCAGAAACAATACACACAGCTCAAAATCCCAAACTTTTAATTAGCTATCCTTTTTCATTCTCATTCGGTTTCAGTAATGAACAGAACAGTTAATGGGAAACGAATGAAGGCTGGAAAGCGAAACAATGAACTACCGGTAGCGAACTGTAATCTACTCGAAAAGTTTTCCAGTGATTTCGGTCGATTGTATGCTCTTTTCAAATGATATTTTGCGCCATGTACAGTTCACTTCCAAACGGTAACGTTTTGATAGGGGTTCGTTTTTGTTCTATTCGCTTGTTTCGCGGTATTACTGAAATTCGTCCGACTTCGTGTTTGACGTTCATTGTGACGTTATATCTCCTGTCCCACTCCTGATAACACATTATGCTCTTAGGCCTGATACGGTATAAGTACATTAGCATTTGTGAATATGACTTTTTTTTCCATGGAATTATAATCGAAGGATTTTTCCAGAATACTGCATGCAAAACATCAAATATATTGATTTTCTTTAGAGGTACAAGACAAGGAAAAGTCGGACATAAAGAGATCGACTTCTATGAAATATCAAATTGATGGGGAAAATAATTATAAATTACAGAAAAGTCTGATGGAAAATAACCTGATAGGGAGAAACTAAATCAACTAGACCACATATGCACTTCTACATATCTTCATTGCATATTATCGCATGTCATATTTCTACACCAATACTTAATAAATAATAAAAATAAATAATAAAAATAATAAAAAAAAATCACAGTATATTCGTATCTTTTGATATTATACTTTATTTTTATATCTACCTTTTAAATTTTATATTATCAAATTTATTATACAGTGAGTTTCCAAAAGTTTCCTGCTTTTTCATGGTCACAGACCAAGCAGAGAAGGGGATCTGAACTCCTGATAACTTTACAGGCTCCATCCATTACCATTCTGTTATGTAGACACTCCAAACTAAAGTTATTATTATTATTATAACTTATTATATGCTGATGGAGATTCCATTCTTTCCATTCTTCAGTGTTCAATTCATATTATTTGTTGACTAAGATCTAATTCCTCTAAAGTATTAAACATCATGATTCTGGTAATTTCACTCTATCCTCAGTCAAAGTCACATTTGTAGTTCCAACCAGAGCTTCTAAAATTTCCCCTTCTGCTTCTCTACTCTACCTGAAGGTTCTTATTTTTTTATGATGAAACGTTCATTAAACAATTGGGTTCACCTCTGCATATTCTGCTTGAAAACGCTTTGCCGCTTGCTCCACATGTCATGAGCGGAATTACACACACTAACTAACTATCTTACTTGAGAGCTCAACCTGGAGACTATTATATTATGAGATACTCAAGTCGCTATCTATCTACTACGCAGCTTTCACGTCTCTTGATGCACTTAGTTTTTTTGTAGATTGCATTGCAAGGAGATTAATTTTGAACTGGAATTTCCAATCGACCCAGTTTGCTTTGCCTTCCGATGTCTCAATTATCGCTTTCAAGATCGTATCTTATCAACTTTCAATTTAGTTTTCCAACTAAATCTTTGATAAATGCGTAACGGATCCTTTTAAATTGCGTGAAATTACATCGCTTATTGAAGATTTAGTTGAGAAACTAAATCCTTGATAAATGCGTAACTGAGCTTTTACATCCAGCTGAATCCTTGATAAGTGCGTTAAGAATCCTTTTATATCAAGGATTTAGTTGAGAAACTGTAGCCTAAGGTTACAACAAAACTTCTACTGTGTATTTTCCTGAATTCTAATGCAAATAAAACCAAAGTGTAATAATTATTTTCGGGGGTAATATAAGAAGACCTCGTTTATCAGCGAATACATTTTTCAGTTTCAACGAAAACGATTTTGTTTGAAGATTTATCGAGTTGAATTCAGAGATTTATGTTCTGAATAAAACCCGAGAGCTTTTAACAATAACAATTCCTCGGATCAAAAAGTCTTCCTCATATATTTATTCTCCTATTTCTCAACTGCGGGTGCTCCCCTGGAGTGATGTCACTCTCAAACGGTCCTTAATCAAACTAATCAACCAATTTGATCCAATTAATACACGCCCAGTGTTTTTGTTCAAGATGACGCACCAATTCAGGTTGAGGAGATATAAATTGCCGGAATAAGATGCGACTTTTGACCCTATTCCAAATGATTTGGTTGAATTACTTGGACTTGGATGGGGAGACTTAGTATATTCGATATAATGATCTTTTATAATGAAAAAGCCGATACAGTGAATGATAAACAAATAAAATTGTCAATTTTGCCCAAGTTTTTTCAGGGAAACATTAATCTCTCACAGATCTTCCAACATCAAAAATAAGTCAGTAAACCATTAAGAGGCCATGAATAATAAAAGAAAAATCATTACAGCACGTACATAGATCAATGTTTTACCTTTCTTTTTATACCAAATTCATTTCGATCGGATAAAGAGTGCTTCAAATTTTAATGGAAGAGAAATACCACTGCAGCTACTTCGACTATCCGTTAAAAGAATATTGAGGTGCTGCCGCAGACATAGTTGCATTGAATGAAACTTCCTCTAGAAACCTATCGAAGAAATCGATACGACGAACCGTTTTTGAGTTATCGACTCTTTTTCCCTAACGGCCAAAATGTGATCGCGCTCATGGCCTCTTAAAACAAACTCTCAATTATGTCTATAATGTCGTGGTGAAAATTCAAAGAAATACCAAATTCTGGATAATGTCTGCAAGTTGATTAAACCATCAACATTAAACTATCAGCAAAATTTAAATGTTTACAAAAACTAGCAGAATCATTCCCAAAACGTTTGGTTGGAAAAATAAGGATGTAAGAAAATATCTGAAAATACGCTCTGCCTATTCTTGAAATAATATATATCCTCAAGCAAGAAACGGTTTGAGAGAGAGAGAAAGAGAGATATAGAGGGATAGAGATAGAGATATATAGAGAGATAGACATATATAGAGAGATAGAAATATAGAGAGAGATAGATATATAGAGAGAGATGGAGAAATGGAGAGATAGAGAGATAGAGAGATAGAGAGAGAAAGAAAGAGAACTAGATGGAGATATATACAGTGACCGCCAAAAAGTATGTACCATATGAGAAAAAAGTTTATTATTAGAGTATTGGAAAAAAGATTTTTGGGAAAAAATTGTGCATGTCCGATAACCTAAAAATCGATTTTGACACACGTCACGTGATCGCTGGTATGGCGGAAAATTGAAAAAAATTACTATGAAAAGGCAAAAAGTGGGGTAAAATGGCAATATATCAGAAGAAGTTATTTCAAAAAGTTGCTTAGAATTGAATTTTAGACACATATACAAAGTTTGAAAAGCTAATGAGAGGAAATTGAAAATAGCTATTTTTTTAAATATTTTCCTAGCTGTATGATCAAAACCCTGGCTATTACATTGGTTCGTATCTAATAGTTATATCAGAATTCCACGACCATTGTGATGACATGACACTCCAGAAACATGGTGTTTTTCAGATTATAATAAAGTTTCGATGATACTTGGAAAAACACGATATTTTTGGATTTCTCCAAATTACCTTTTTCGATATCTTGCCTATCTATTCATAGTAATTTTTTTTAATTTGCCGCCATACCAGCGATCACGTGACATGTGTCAAAATCGATTTCACAAACTTTTGCCAAGAATCTTTTTTCGAATACTCTAATAATAAACTTTTTTCCCCATATGGTACATACTTTTTGGCGGTCACTGTATATATATATATATATATATATATATATATATAATTTTTTTGGGGCAGCAGCAAAACGCAAGTGTACTCTTATAACATTATATTTCCTGTTATAAGAGTACACTTGCGTTTTGCTGCTGCCCCAAAAAAATTGTCAAGATTTTTTTCTGACTAGTCAGCAATAGACTACCTCTCTTATATATATATATATATATATATATATATATATATACACAGAGAGAGAGAAAGAGAAAGAGACACAGAAAGAGAGAGAGAAAATGAGAGAATGGAAACGAATCTCATCATCGAATCAAGGAATCTCCAATAGCTTAGCTGTTGCTGCAACGGAAGAACTGTTACAAAAACATTTCATAAAAACACGGCAGCACTTGACCTTCGAAAAAAAACCAAAAAAGAAGAATCATCTCTCTGGGTAGACGAGATTTCATGCTAACAGGGAACAATCACCTGAATAGGCACATGGTCCTCATTGGGATTACATATGATCCGCTCTGTAGGTAGTGCCTGAAAGAAGACGAGACCTCGTCACATCTCCTCCAGAATGCCCTGCACTGGTGCATCAGAGAAAGGCAGCTTTTGTGGGCAGTATACTGAACCTAGAGGACGTCAAAATGATTCAGTCAAGAAAACTGTTGAATTTCGCCAGGGAAGCTGGCATGCCTAGCTGAACCCAGACATGTGGGTGCACAAAGGGTCCAAGCAAAGAGACATACATTCATGGGCTTCAAAACACGCTCACTAGTGCAAGTAAGTAAGTAAGTGAATAAACCCTGACCCAGCCTCTCTGCCTCAATTTAAAGAATGTATAACTTGAAATTACACAGTTCAATGTTCAAAGTACAAATTACTTTAATCTCAATAAATATTTTTACCCTTTCATTGAAGTATTTGTCTTGTTATTCATTTACTTTCCATATCCTACAAATTTCTCATAGAAATTCTGCAAATGTTCTCCAAAATTACCTAGCTTTCAAAAAATGTCCTTAATTGGTTGGGAAAATTTCACTATTCAGTCAGAAAAGTTACTATTTCTGTGAAAGAAAGCCACTATTGTAGTATTTTGACCCTCTGTTCGACCCGGAGTGTGATATTCATTTGAGTGGAACTCCCACTGCAACTCCCTAGCTACCCGAATGAATCAAACAGCCGGAACACTCTCATTTCAGTCAGCTACCTTAGTCTAGCAAGGAAATTAGCCAACAACCTGCAATATTAATGTTATGAAGTACGCTCGTGCGCCGCCATTCTCTAATAAGACGAAAAAATGAAACCGAGCTCTTGACGGAAAGTTCCATGTAAAGACGTAGGAGCCCGAAGGAATGTAAAATTCCTTCATTATTTTCGTACCCCGGAGGAGTATATACCCACATGACATTTTCAATTTGCTTAACCTGCTCTCTCACGGTCGAACAGAGAAGGCCCTGATTCGGCGGACCGAAAAGGAAAGACTTTAGTGGCCCCTTAAGACGAGCCGCTAGAATCAAAGTGGAGACTGAGTGCTTCTTAGATGGGGATGTTCCGCATGGTATGTGTACATGTCGGAGTCTGGAGGATACACCTTGGGTTTTATACAGGACAATTCCCATATAGTACAGTAACCAGAGATATATCTTCTGCTCAAAAAATTGGATGGTAATGAAATTTGGTATGAACTTAGTTTGACAATAGAAGAAAAGGTTTCCAATACGTTCCGGGTCCTACTGTGTGAAAATCAAAAGAAAATTTGGAATGAATTTTCCGAGGCTTTTCCAGCTGTAACTTGAAGAAAACAGAAATTGAAAAAGTATCTAGATATCAAAAATGAAGTTGTGAAGATTTTGAATAAAAAAAGTATTTTTTTACCAAAAATCAAAGGTTTTCTCTGAAATTACTTTCAGAATCCTGGGTATAAATATGGAATACATTTTTACATCAACCGGGTTTTTTAGTATAATTTTTTTGAAGGAACTAGACAGAAAATCAACGCAGTATCTCATTCAGCCCCTTATCAATTGTTTTGAAGCTCATACTAATTTGATTTCAGCTAAGGAAACTTTGCCCTACTGATCTTGTTTTTGAAAAATTGGTCTCTGACATTCACTAAGTAAAGATACTTTTTTGAGTTTAGAATTTTCCTACTTTTCGAGTGTTTTTTTGTAATTTTGAGCATGCGATTTAATACCAGGAAACAATGGAATAATTAATGTATTTAAATATTCAGCTAAAAAATCTATATTTTGACTTTTGCTCCTGGTTTTGTATACAACTTTTCTGAATACGTTCTCGGTAGAAAATGAAAGCTGAAGTCTCCCTCTTCAAATCCCATATAGGTTTTGAAAGGCAAGGTCTTTCTTTTGTGTAGTTCAAGGAGTATTGTAGCGGACTGGAACCACGTTTTTTAATAGCACCTACAGACGCGTTCTGCGCATGCCCTTCCCGGTCTCGCAGTTGTCTATTATGAAAATAATAAAATAAAGTAAAACCTAGGATCATACCATTTTAATTATATCGAATTCTGAATTTCTTTGAATATTCTGCAAAAATATTTTATGGGACAATACGGAATCTCTTGTGCCGGGGTGAAATGGATTTATGGGGTCGCTAATCAGTGATCTTCCTTAAAAAAAATATTATGGGTGATATTGAATATTAAAGCTTTCAAGACTTTTTTGGTAATTTAGCATATTTTGTCAATTTTTATCATTGGTCCCATTAGTTAGATTGAGCATAATTCGAGGTGGAAAACGCTGAGAATATTGTGTACAATAATTTCCAAAAATCGTAAGTGATTCCTCTTATACCCAAGTAATTCCCGAGTAATACCCAATAATTCCCGAGTAGTACCTCCCAAGTAATGCCAGTAATGAACGTCAGAAAAGTAGGAAAAATATTAAATCGTGTCTTAATGTTAGGTTTGTTGTCAAGTACAAGTCGGAGGGCCTATTTTTTCATGTCGGATTTCCGCTACTGATGTCCAATTTTTCAGACAAATCCAATTCCCATGTTTTGAAGACCTTTTTTTTCCCTTCACCGATTATTATTGTGTGCAGTAATTGTTCTCTCACTAATAATTCCTGTAATACCCATATAATGCTCGAGTAATGTCCAATAATTCCTAAGTAATTCCTCTAATGCCCGAGTAATACACCAGTAATACCTGTAATACCCAATAATTTTCAAGTAATGCCCAGAATTCCCGACTAATACCCGAGTAATGCCACTAATACCCAAGACATGTACACTAAAATTCCCCAGCGGTTTCCCCCTCGGTATTATTCATTGAAAAATCTCCCATGTTTTCTTATGATAAGAATATTTTTTCCAAAATTTTCCACATCTTCTACAATACACAAGTTTGTTTTTTATACTTCATACTACATTAGTCACTTAAAACAGCTTTTTTGAGTAAATAAACCCACTTTGATGCCAAAACTATACTTAAGGAAGACTTGTGGTGATTGTTTAATATGATAAGCTAAAAAAGTTACATAAGAAGGTAATAGTCCATACTCGAAGTGGAAGACCAAGTTTTTTTGGAAAAAGAACACAAAGTCGTCTCCACAAAATTTAATAGAGCAAAGGATATAAATCCAATCTCAAACAAGACATATATATGTTCGAAACATGTCTTGTTTGAGATTGGATTTATATCCTTTGCTCTATTAAATTTTGTGGAGACGACTTTGTGTTCTTTTTCCAAAAAAAAAAAAAAAAAGTTACGGTGACATTTTTACAAATATTTTAGTTGGAAGAAGTTTTGCATCTAATATATTGTTTGTTCATGATTTTTGAATGGAGGTGCCAATTTCAATCATATTTTTCAGCTTCACTTTGGAATAAATTATTCCATTAATTTCATAATGGCAGGTTTTTGAAATGAAAGAAGAAGATGACAAAACAAAAAGAAATGAAAGAATACATTTTTGTCGAAAAAAAAATTTTGGTAGATATTGAATTGTAAAGTTTTCAAGACTTTTTTTGGTAATCATAGATAAGAGGTCTACAGCCTGCGCAAACACTGCCAGCGGGCAAACGTGCTGTGGCCTGAAGAATCAAACCAGTGCCTCCCAAACAAAGGTAACTGAAACCGATATCATAAAATTTCATACATTTTTCGAAAATTTTTGACTGCTTCAAAAACGAAATTGCCATTTATTGATACATTATGTACCATATAACAACACATTTTCTTAATCGCTCCAATTTCGGAAACAACCTGTATGGAAGATATTATGCATTCTTATTTCTTGGTGAAATATAAATGATTTTGCCGTGCAAAACAATTGGACCGTTAAAAACCGCGTCACCAACGGATCGATGTCCACGCCGTTAACAGTAACACGGTTTACAACGATGCAATTGTTTCGCGCCGCAAGATCATATTTATTTCACCAAGAAATAAGACTGAATAATATCTTCATCTTCTATCGAACATCAATTTTCAATATTTTCATTTCAAAAACCTGACATAGGAAATTAATGAAACTCACCCGAGTGTAGAGTCATTTATTCTAAAGTATAACTGAAAAATATGATTCAAATTGGCAGCTCCATCCAAAAATTATCAACAAACATATATATCAGATGCAAAACCTCTTTCAACCAATATTTGTAAACACCCCTCGTATAAAATGTGATCGTAACTTTTTTAGCTAATCATATTAAATCGCTGAGAACTATAATCAGGAGTGTGATACATCATCTTATCATTCATTGGACCAGTCAGTCTCTGGTAATTTTGGAAATTTCATAACTGGCGAGAAACTGATATGAGCGAGAATTATACTGTGTCGGAACTATCTTAATTTAGTCATGAACTTAGAGTAACCTCACTTCCTGGCACTTCCTCTCTGCATGCCGAGGCACATTTTGCGGTAGAGATCGGAATGGAAAAAAATTGGCCCACTTTACACGCACAGTACAAATTTAATGAAATACAGGGTGCTTATGAATTGGATTGCCAAAGTCATACAGAAGCAGGTCAAGTAATTTTTTCTAATTTTAGTATTTCTAGTAAAATAATTAATAGAAAAATTTTTAGTTGGAAGAAATGTATCTATCCAATAATCCAGTGTTTTTTCGCAAGAAACGACAATATATAACTCCAATATACCTGCTTTGAAACGATTATTTGAAGGATCAGTCATTGAAAACACAATAATTGTTAAAATGTTATTTCTGTTTTTTTTTATACTAGTTGTATTTTAGTAAAGCTCTGTAAATTAATCTTTGGATATACGTTTATATCATTTGAAAATCAAAAATATTTTTTTGCAAGTATTGTTATAGTTTTTTTTCTACAATTGTTAAAAAAGTCCACTTTTCAATAACCAACTAACGTATTATATGAACGTAATGTTTATCAATGTTTCAAACTTTAAATTGATGTGCATACTTACGTTGCTGAAACTTCGAGAAAATACCACAATCGATAATGTTTTCAATTATATCCTGGAGCATATAAAGCTGCGTCCACACTATATATAATATAAAGGTTGTCATCTAGAGAAAATATTTAAATATTCACTGATAGCTGTCAAATTTGACAAGTGCTTTCGCAATTGACAGACCATTTAATATTTGGTAAGTGGTTGTAGTTCACCCTGTATTTGGGAACATATTAAAATTATTGTTGTATAGTGTTGAGAGCCCGTCTAACTAACATATGCGTCACGACAGTAATTTGATAAAGAATCTAATTCAACAGCTTCATTCTATCTTGAATAGAAACTGCCAAGAAAACTATTGAAAGCCACTGACACAAACACAAAAGTGCCCGTTTACTTTGACGTCACTCTCCAATCCGAAATTCAATACATCATACATCAGACGCCACTATATTATTTGCATTATTAGTTATGTTTTGTTTCGATGGGTAAACCGTCACGTCGAAAAAGAACGAAAAGTAACGCGATACGTAGGGTAAGGTATCGATTTACTCGACCATTATTGTTTTCATTTTAGCATACGCTTTATGTTTGTATTATGTTATGTGGTCGTGAAAATGCGACTTCCTGTGGCAGTCAATTACATTTCCGATGTATGGGAACTGGGAATGAATATCCAGTAATGGATTCGATTCACAATCAAATTATGGCAAAAATGTGGGTGGGAACTGGTATAAATAAACCATTATGAAACCATTATTACTAACTGATGCTTGATCGAAAAAGACCAAAATTAATTATTCCGAACTGAATTTTGCGTATTTAGTGCTGCATTGATGTTATTGTGTGAATTGAATAATATATATTATCTTCTATTAATGATGTCAAATGATTTTTTTTTAGATTCATGTGAAACGTTTCAGAATTTTTGGAAGAAATACTTAGCAAATTTCAAATATTTGCGTTCCATTGAGAAAAAAAGTCATAATATGCCGCTTGATGAAAAGGGGAACATTCTATATCTAACAGAAAACAACTACTTCCTCGGCTACAGCCACGCTGAACATTGAACTACATCTGATAGATATTGTGAAAAGATCACCACTTGTTTTAATCGGCTCCTTGAAGATTGGTGAAATATGAATTGCAGCCTCAATAGATCCTCACGACTCGCAGTGAGGGCGGCAATGGACTAACTTACTCAAAACCTAACCTAAGTTAACCTAATACATACGTAGAAGTAGATACTTCAACAGTTATTCCATAAATTGGGCGTCCATCACTTCATGAACAGATGCAGTCTTCTTTCATGAGTTTCAAGTCAGTTCTGCTCTAGTAGGTATAGTAACTTATATTCTCTGGTTCAAAGGTAAACTTTTGCGGAGACAAGAATTGAAACCAAAGATACTCGCACACTGTTGGTATAACATTTTATTCCAATATACATTTTGTAATTCTGTAACAAAATCATATTCACTGATGGATATTCTCAAGTCGCAGACTGATTTCAAGTGTCCTACTGTAATATTCGAGATCTTGGATGCGAGCACATAGCACACGAAATCTTCAACCGCGGCACTCAAAAATATCCAACAGCCAATTAGATCCAAATTAAACCCTCATATAATTACCGGGGAACGCCAGAACTAAGATCTTTCGACCTCTAATCGCGAAAATCGCGTATTGACTCAGAGAATCAACTTGTGAAATTCAACCGAACGCGATCTTCGCTGCGGGCGGTTTACTTAGCAAGATTAATAACATCCGAGATAAATTTCGTATAAGAAAGCTCAGGGTTGAATCGGGACTTGGGGTGTGAGGGGAGGCGTAATAAGATCGTCCTCGTTTCACTGCATGCGATGTCAAAGAAGATGGGTGGAGAATGGTGTCCAATCGGCCGTATGATCTGTTTAGACGCAACTCTTCCACTTTTTGCTTTTTTACATGTAGAAGGGACTTCAAGAGGACTTAGAGTGCGACTGGGGTCAATTTGTCATCTTCGAAAGATGCAAGCGTGCGTTCATGATTTTACCTTGGGCCACTGTAGAAAATAGGCAAAAGCACACGTCACACCGCCTCAGTAAAGAGCTCATTACGCACGGTAAACAAATCGCACAGTTTTCGTAAACAAAACGCACAGTTTGAATATCTCGAAAAAGGCTCAATTGATTTCGGAGTTTTACATGTAGATAGGGTTTTGTTTTTAAGTTTATCTATAGGCGTCTTTCATGAAAAAACACGATTTTACTAATAATAATAATAATGATAATTTTTGGATCTCAAAAACGGCTTCAACGATTTGGATCAAATTTTGTATCTTGATAAGGTTTTGATGGTATGAAAAAATGTTTATGAAAAAACGTGATTTTACTCATTGTAATAATAATATGAATTTTTGGATCTCGAAAACGGCTCTGATGATTTGGATCCAATTTTTTACTTAGATTAAGATTTGCGTTTTAAGTTCATCTATATAGGCTTTTTTTCCCAAAAAAAGGGCGATTTCACAAATAATAATGATAATAATGATGTGAATTTTTGGATCTTGAAAATAGCTACAACTTTTTCGATCAAATTTATTATTCAAATGAGGTATCGCTCTTAAGTTCATCTATATAGACGCCTTTTCCGAAAAAAGTCATTTTAATAATAATAATATGAATCTTTTGATCTCTGAAACAGATATAATGATTTGGATCAAATTTTGTATTTTGATGAAGTTTTCCGCTTTAAGTTTATCTATATATGCGTCCTTCTTAGAAAAACTCGAGTTCAACAAATAATAATAATAATAATAATAATAATGATTTTTGGATCTCGAAAACAGCTTCAACGATTTGGATCAAATTTTGTATTTAGATAAGGTATTGCTACTCGAATACATCTTCATAGGCGCCTTTCCTAAAAAAAAACGTGGTATTAGGTACCAATAATAATAATAATATTGTGAATTTTTGGTTCTCGGAAACGGCTATAACAATTGGGATTAAATTTTTTATTCAGATGTTTTGCTTTTTAAGACCATCCATACAGGCGTATCTCCTGAAAAAAAAAAAACGCGATTTCACTAATAATAACCTCCAGCCTTTTTTGGTACACTCTATATGGCCGTAGGTAGGCGTAATTTTTCCATTCGAGAGACTTGTGCGAGCTATAGGGAAGATGCGCAGCCCTTACCTTTTAATGGACTGGGAGATGATGACAGATTTTAGGTGACGATTTTCTCGTTTATGCCTTTGAGAGTACTAAAAGATATAAAAGTGCTGATGAAAATAATGGAAAATTGCAGAGGTCCCCGCGTACCTCTCATATGGAAAATTCAATTTTCGCATTTGCACAAAAAATTGTGTTTTGGGGCGATTTTATCGTCGCTGCCATGTTCATCAACAAAATGTTAGGATATATTCTAGCACCGAAAAACGCATAAGGATTTCAAGTGGCCAAAGGGTTGAAATTATGGGGTGAACTTTTGACAAAAAATGGAAATTTCCCGTGATTTTCTCGTTGCTGCCAATTGAAAATATGAAAGTTTTCCTCATGAAATGGTTATAAAAAATAGAAAGAAATAGGTCAAGTATATTGACATACTAATATTTGATATTAGAAATGCGTGTGGGCAGCTCGACCAGTTGCTCTAGACCATACGTGAAAGTAATGGCATCTGTCTGTTTTAATAGATGTACGTAAAACAATAATAAACTCTTCAATCTCTCATTTTCTGCCAGTTGCTGAGCTTCTAGTAGCATATTCGGTCGGATAATTATGTTTTCAATCTGAATTTTGAAAAATAATCCTGAATTTCAATGGCATTCCGTATAAATTGAATCAAACATAAAGGACCCCGCACAAAATGAATGTAATTTGGGTCCGCTAGATTTGGCTGAAATTTTGATATGTCATAGTTCTCGACACTCTGATCAAAAGTGTCCATTGGCCCAAAGTGATCCTATGGATAGTTTCAAAGATATCGAGGGGGATGTGTGTGATATTGGCCATGGGCTTGAGTCACCGATTCTGAGTCTGATATTTGTACTCACAAGGTGAAGGGTTCAATGGACTCCAATCAGTGGAAATATGAGAACAAAAAGTATTTTACCCCTTCTCCATACGAGTAATTCAATTACTAGATGCGCATTTCTTTCTTTATCTTCATCAGTAGGGATTACTAAACCAGTTTAGTGATCCCTTCTGATGAAGAAACAGGTATCCCGCAACAGAACGCTGAAAAACCAATAAGAATGTTGCTCGACCATATTAAAACAAACTGCAGAACAAATAAAATCAAAACTCAACTGCCCCAAATGTAAATACAAAAGCTTTTTGTAAATGGATAAATAACAGTTTTTTAATAAATATTTCTTCAGGTTGAACTTCATTACAAAAAAAGCATGAAATACTTATATGAATACATTCATTCACGTTTTCGAAATTGAACAAAAAAATATCGGCTTTGGATATCATGGATATCATATCGTCTGACTGATATAGATGAGGACGATCAATCGTTATTATTATTATCCTTGTAAACCTGAAATCAAACTCTTGGCACTTGTGCCCACATAGCGAGCACATCATAATCATATGATAATATTATTAATTATCCTTCAACATTGAGATTGTTAAAGATGCTGCACCAGGCTACCACCTAAATATCTGAATTAATGAAAAATTAATTCAATCATCTAATGTGTTTTAAGTAATGCATCTCATATGATAATCAACGATTAATTGAAACTCATTCGATAACAAAATCAACGGTCGAGGTGCCTTGCGTGTACGTGATTCATCACAAGTGTTTTCCGTTTGACCTTGAAATAACCCTAAGATGTCCTTGCAAGAATGAGGAATCGCTAGATTCTAGTTCAGCGACCTCCAAAACCTATAAACTCATGTATTTTAAGACATCACAAGCTTTATCTTCAGTTTGACCTTGAAATAACCTTGAGATGACCTTGAATTGACCTCAATAGGCATCACATCCATTGGTTGGAACCCATTGAACTCTTCACCTTCTGAGTACTAATATCAGAGACTCAGAAACGGTAAGCCCATATAGCCAATATCACACACATCCTCCTCTATATCTTTGAAACTATCCATAGGATCACTTTGGGCCAACGGACACTTTTGATCAGAGTGTCGAGAACTATAACATATCAAAATTTCAGTCAAATCTAGATCCAAAAAATCCACTTCAAATCGTGAACATTTTCAGATTAATCACTCAGTCGCGCGATTTTTCATGCTACACCATAACATTTCATGCCTTTCATCATATAATATGTACGCTGTTAATCATGTCGGGCAGCGTATTGTATTATTCGACGTTACACGCATACTGTCGCCTTCATTAAAGTAAGTGCGATTATTTAATAAAAGCTCGCCAGACAGCGGTCATCTATTTCGGTGTTAAATGTGGCGGCGACTGAAACGACACCGCCATGTGATGCTTTTTGTTATGTTTTTTTTTAGGTTTGGACCCTTTTCTTGAGATAAAGTCCGAGAAGAGTAGAGGCGTAAACTGAACTGAAAGAATATTCATCCAATACTTGATGAAGATCTAGGTTTATACTTATAATTAAGTTTCAAGTCTAATGATTTCCTCAGATTATGGGTTTAGAAAACCAAAATTATTCCGCCACATACACGAACCAATAAAATGTGAAGTTTTGTTATGAATACTCATGCTCATGGGCTCTTTGTCTTTGTTCTTAAAAGTTTTGTTCGGGAGTTGTTCAGGTTCACTTTAAATAATAATAATGGTACTGGTTAAATCCTGTCATCAGGATCTTAAATCCTCTTCTCTGCATGTTTCCTTAAAATTTATGCCTCACAACTTAAGGATAGGAATTTTAGTTTTTTCAGATCATGGTGAGGTGTTTATGATCGAACCAGTCCTTCATTACCCTGAGTTAATTTAGGACTGTCTTCCTCCAAATTTGCCAAGTATCTGCTTCATAAAAAACAGCAGTGTTTTCAGCATATTCTATGATTTCACCAGTCATCTTCGCGCTGAATAAGTCATTTATGTATAGAATAATAATGTTGGACCCACAACCGTTCTTTGTGGTACTTCATAACTAATTTTTGACTAATTTTATCTCCTACTCCAACTACTTGCTTTCATGTAATTAGGTAACTTTTGAATAAACTCAAAACCATCCCTCTGGTATCTAACGCTCGAATGAGCAACGTGTGACTTACCGTGTCAAAGGCCTTACTTAGATCTATAAACTGGTATAAACTAGGCCTTCCATTCTCTAAAGATATATGTACTCATTTGGATAAGTTGAGTATGGCATCCAAAGTTGAGACTTTTTACCTCATTCCAAATTGTTTTTCAGACAAGTTAAGTTTATTTATGGATGAACTTATTCCGTCTCTTTAATGTTCAAGGACTAATGAGAAAAATGGTATATAGTTACTGACGATTATTCTGTCACCGTCCTTAAATACCGGCACTACGACAGAAACTCTAGAGGGCTTCAGGCTGTATTCTTTTGTCAATGCTCTTGATTAATAATGTGATGCCGACATATGGTCTGGAACTGTTTTTAAAAGTTCTGCTCTGATGTCGTCAAGTCCTGGAGATTTATTATTTTTTGTTCACTTATCAGATTGCATGTAGGCGTTACCATAGAGTTAGACAAGACCATTAACCTGTTTTCAAAGTGAGATTGTCTTTCAATTCTGTCCACAAGACTTCTCCCAAAACTTCCCAATTTACTATTGAATTCGTCTGCTGTTTCCTAATCGTTTAGTGGTTCATTCGATATGTCCCACAAATATTTAGCGTTTGTTAAATTTTTTCTTAGCTTTTGCTCATAATAGTTTTGTTTATGTCATCAGTGGTCAGGTTTATTAGCTCTTCTTGTCTTCAACCACCAGCTAATCCAAAAATTGCTACCAACCAATGGACGTTATATGTTCAAAGAGAATACCGATTTAAGAAGAAGAAAACGACTCGAAAGGGAATATCTTGAAGGATATTGAGTAGTCCAGACTACTCTATATGGTATAGATGTGCTTCGTAAACTAACTAGCCTCTGTTTGTCACTTGTTCAAGCTTTGACTTTGGCCACCACAACAGGGCTACGTTATCGAGGGCCCATTGCTGAGGAAGTGTTCGGGTCCAAGTCCCCATGAGTTGCTAAAGAAGCGCCTATCATCATCAGTGATGTCCTTGCCCTTGTCAGCACTTTTTCTGGATCTTTGTTACCGGTGAGCTTTAAGTCTAGGATTAACCCCAGGAGCTTTGTTGATATCTAGCTATCTCTTCTTGGTTAAAGGAACAATCGTGTTTATTTTTGTGGGTTCACCTTGAGGTTCTGTGCGTCTGTGAGGACTGATTGCATCAGATCCAAACAGACCACAATATACTTTCTATTTACCATTTTAAACGATATCGTCAACATAGTTCTACCCGGTTCAGATCTTTGAGGAGGCTATCTACCACCTTCATTGTGTCCCCGAATAGGGAGGCCTGTATTACTCTGCACCAAAGCATGGCCTATAGCCACTGGGGCTATTCATTCCCTGAGGTCTGGTATGGTGGACGGATGTGATGATGATGATTTTAAGTATTAACGATAGAAGGCAATTTGGTCTGAATGCCTTAGCCTTGGCGTAGGATGGTTTTGCCGGCTCCGGTATGAACACTACTTTGGACCTTCGCCAAGTGGTAGGTAAGTATCTGTAGGCCAGGCTCACCCTTAAGAGTAGTAGTAGTGATAGTAACAATAATAATAATCATTATAAAATATTTCTCCGCAGAAATTCTTCCACGCCTTTCTTTCTCTTTTTTTATGTCTCTTTCTTACAGAAAATGACTTCATTGTGAACGGATGAAAGTTATATGAAAATATAGAGAAAGTGAAAAAAATAAACAAATAAAATCGTTTTGAAAATGCAAATAACATCTAAATTTCGATTTAATTTTATTAAATTACAGAGTAGGTATACAAATTTGTCACTCTCCCCGATATATATATGGATTTGCCGAAAGCACACTTGTGACTTCATGAAAAAACTACTCTATCTACTCTTGACTTTGACCCAGTTCTCTTGGATCTCATTTCCCGTACCATTCGAGATGCATAGGAGCAAATTCGAATAACTCTGTCTACCACACGGACCAGAATTAATTGTCAACTAATTTAGTACACACTCATAAACGCATATTCTGCGCTCCTAGCATCAAAAGGAACACACACACCCAGGGACACACATAGGGAAACCGAAGCTTATATGTTTGAATAACACTTATGCACACACGGCACTACCAAATGAAATTCCTGGCGGGCTCATTGACAGCGAGAATTGGATTCAAGATTGAATTCACTTAATCAAAGGGAATTGATTCGTTAAAATGCTGTGAATGGCGAACGGCCTCTGTCTGTGCTGGGATATTGGCAGAGATAATACAGTGCACGCTACGAAGTATGTAACATTTGGAAAAAAAGTCTATCATTAGGGTATTGGAAAATTATCTTTCGGTGATCGATTGTGCAAGTCTGACAACCTCTCACGTGATCACTGGTATGACAAACTGAATCAAAACACCATGAAGTGCGAAACGTTAGATACGATATCCAAAAAGTCATTAGAAAAATTTGTGAACTTGATGATGATCACTTTGATGAAATGTATAGAAAAAACTCTTTTGTCTAATTTCCACTAGGTATTGTATTATCAAGACCGATTTCCGGTTTTATTCCATCCAGTATAATCACTGACAAGTCCTGTTTTTGACATTCCTGCTGTGAGTCTGGTCTGGGTTTGAGCGATCTTAGCAAACCCAAGCACATATCGACAATAGCGGGTGCACAAATCGTACTCCGTATCTTTCTTGAACAGATGGCATTTCTTGGGACTCTGTTTCAATCCGGAGTCGCAGGAAAACCTCCTTCAGATTTTTCACATAGTCCTCGAACGATTTGTCTACTACAATTTCATCATCGAGATACACTAGACACGTGTTCCATGAGAGTCCTTTCGGAACCGTCTTCATCAATCTTTCAATATTGGATGGAGCATTACACAGCCCGAATGGCATAGTTGTGAACTGTCACAACCCTGAGCTGTCTTTTCTCGATCTCCTGGAGTCAATTTTTTGCAGCAATATGAAATATATTTCACTTATGATGACCAGGATTCGAACGAAGTGGATGACACACCTCCAATCCAACATATGTCGAGAGAAAATGGATTTAATTGCAGCTCACATTTGAAATCTCCACATCTCTAGTACCTACTTATTTGATTAAATTCTCATGCAGCTTCCCTAACACCATCATGTTTCCTTTATTCTTCCAAATGACGTGCATACCCCAGGGCCTTCGCAGTGTATCATTGAGTCTATAGCACACGCAGTGGTTGCAGATAAAAAAGGTATACAATATTGAATTCAAGGTATTCGTGCTGAAGAAAAGGCAACTATTCATTCTACTGGTGAGTTTAGCATTAGGTCACGACCCCTACGGGGAAATATTTAAAACTCTATAACCAGTGTTTGTTTGCAACTGTACCTGTGAACATCACAGTTATTATTCAAGAAAACTAATGTTTTCACTTCAAATTAACACTTGATGGATATGAAAAAACACTGTAGAGATATAAAAAAGCACTCGAAGGGAGTACAACAATAAGTCGAACAAGATAAAATTGAACAGAACTACAAATGACAATGATTAGCGTATTCCACCAGAATATTTTGATAACACTTCAAACTGATACTTGAGGCATATGAAAAACCACTCGAGATAATCAAAACACTAAGACAAACCCGATAAAATGAAACGAAACTACAAATGACGATGATTTCATGTTTTCATGTAAACAAACAACTGTGCTTAGGCGCCATTTTCCTAGCGACAGTAGCGACACCATCGGTCCATTTACTATCCAATAGTATCATTGCTACTAATTTTCTTTTCCTACGATTTTTCGTTTTGAAAGTTGTACTTTTCCGTTTTGAAAGTTGTACTTTTCCGTTTTACTTTTCCGCACGATTTTTGTATTGTTGAAAATGAGGATATTTAGGACTAACTAAATGATCTATGTAACTATTCTGTCTTATGAGTCATTTTGTAGCATTATTATAAAAGCTTGTTTATTAAAAACCTTTTTTTGTCATAAATAAGAAGGACAAAAACACTCGTAGGAAAAATATTGTACCTAACTCTTACGGAAAATGTCTTTTCCGCCCTTAACGGCTTGCCCGAACTCCGCTCCGCGTTGTTCGTGCAACTGCCGTCGCGTGCGGAAAAGTACTACTTTCCGCACTTGTTAGGTAAATAACTATTTCATATTCCAGAAGAACAATCAGCACCTCCAACCGTTAAGCGTTGTACACTATAGCTGTCCCTTTTTTTATTCACCTGCCTTTATTAATTATGATAACCAATATAAAAATTTATGAAAATTACGCATTTTGTATCTGAATACCCAAGCAAACCTTGGACAAATATAGTTGATATTAATAATAAGTAGTAATTATATTAACCGAACAAATATTTTTTAATAAGTAAATAGTAATAAAATAGATCCGGACTGAATTTTGGTTGAAATAGCTGTGACCTAAAATTCCAATGCGCTCTAGCGGTTACACGGTTTGTCCAAAATAAGTGATTAAAGTGTGCAATATGTATGGAATTTGATATAGTTTATTCGTAATCTCAGATTTTTTGTGAATTCAATCATATTTTTAGGTTATAAGCCAAAAACTGTCGAGAAAACTGGGTTTTCCCCAAAGTAGTTAATTTTGGTCTTTTTTTTCAGCGCGCTCTAGCGGCCAAACCGTTCATCCAGAAATAATTTTGAGGGGTGCTTTTTGTATAGAATGGTCTACCTCGAAAATCGTGTAGTTTTATGACTTTTTGTCAAAAAACTGAAAAAAGGTCGAACATTTTGAAGTTTTTTGCGATTTTTTGTTGTGAAGCCACAATCGTAGCAAATTAAAAATTCGAATTTGGCATCCCGAAAAAAATATAGATCGAGTGAGAAAACAACCACTATATTTTTTTCCTGAAACAAGCATACCCGAAGAGGATTTTACTGGATTAAATTACGAGAAAACTCTATAATTAATAGGTAGAGTAGATTCCCAAAAAAATCACCATTATTTATGTTTACCGTTACTAGCAACATCCAGGCGGTCTCTCCTGAAATACAAATAGGGAGTGAGAGATTTTCAGGGGTAATATAATAAGTGGTATGATTATTACCGATAATTTTTTGAAATATTAATTAATTGCAATCCCAAAGCTGAAAATACAACGAGTACGCAGGACGAGTTGTATTTTCTTGCATTGGGATTGCCAATGAATTGATATTACAAAAAATTATAGGTTTTTAATCATACCACGAATTGTATTTAGGACGACAATATATCGATTTGAAATAAAGAAAAATCGTGTCACCTGGTAATTGATGCTTTACTTCTAGCCGTATTCAACGGAATACTCTTTTCCACGGCCTCATCTGTGATACCAATGGACATTTGTCCCCAACGATCGCTCATATTGATAAATAAAGATAACTAGTCAAAACACATAAATTTGACGTTTATAATTTAAATCATTTTCACTTGACAGATGGTAAAACAAAAACTAAGCAGGTTTATCACCGTGATAATACAGCGACAAGCTATATTTTCACTGTAGTTCTGATTCTATTGGCTGAATTTCAAAATTTGAAATCCACTGATTGGTTGTTAAGCAAGGAAATATATTGTCGAAGTAATAATGCATTCAATATTGTGTGTTCACATAAGTTTTCATATATTGTTTGAATCGAGTTCATTCGTACGGTTCTCACCAATATATCCCGTAGTGAACGTATGTAATCGCAATTATGTGATCATTCTCGATTCACCACACAATAGATAATACTTCGTCGAGGATCATTGAATGTAATGATTCACAATATAGTAATTGAACCTTGGCGTAACACAATTTGAATCGGCTATTAACAGTAATATAAAATTACTGTCAGATATTACCATTAGTCCGTTTTGTTTCCATACAGGAGTTCTTTGACTGTATATCAAAAATTTAAATGTAAAACACGATAATCTGAAAAACGTCAATAACATTTTCTGGATGAGTAGTAATTTGTTGCCATTTTAATGCTTTTCAAATGGTTTTTATCCAAATTGGTTCGTTTGTTTCATAATTGGTTATTGTATGTACGTACTCGTTTTTGAATATTCAACTTTCAGGTGATATGTGAATATGATAACAAATTGGGGTTTTGATAAAAATTATCGCTATTTCAATTGGGTCAGAACCAAATGGATATAATCAAATTGGTATTTTGAGGAACTTGAACACATCCACATAATATTGTTCTAACTATATTGATTTTGAATAAATAATATGACATGCAACTCGCCCACATTGGGAAAACAACCCCAGAGAATTATTTCCATTGACAGTCATCTCCCTGAGATTATGATTTTTGTTTGAAAATATCGCACAGCATGTTCATAAGTTATTAGATGTCGAGTCATCTGCTGCTGAAAAAAAAACTTCAGTCACTAAGTATTTTCCATCGTTCAAGATAATCTCTTGGGAGGTATTCACCTTGAAAATTTTAATGATGAATGTTCCCCTTTCCTACCTGAGATTTTCTTTCGCCAACGAACAATGAAACGCATTTTGTTGGGTTTTAACACCAACAAAGCTAGTAAATCTGATGGAATTCCGCCGATCGTTCTCAACAAATGTGCTTCCGAACTAACACCAGATATTCAACCTCTCCTCTTATAATTTGGAGGTAATTCCGTCCATTTAAAAAATTACAACCAGAAAAAATCTTTCATTTCGAAGGTCATGGAAAAAGCCATCAACATCGAGCTCATGAAATATCTAGAACGCTTAGGAATTATTAATGATAGATAATATGGTTTCCGGCATAAGAGATCAACTGGTCACTGCTTATGTCCCACATATTTGGCAGAAACTATCGAAAAATATGGTGAAGCTCTGGCCGTTGCACTATATATCTCCAAGGCGTTTGATCGCGTTTTGACCAAGTACCCTTAGCCAAACTTCCATCTTATGGCTTGCCTTCCCAGTTGTGTTTTTTGCTATCTAGCTTTCTCTATGGAGTATCAATCGACACTCTACCAATAAATCTGGTATTCCGCAGGTATCATATATTCTGGCACCTACATTGTTCCTTCTTCCCATCAATGATTTATTGGGAGTTACCTCAATTCTAGTGCACAGCTTTGCGGATTATGATAGTACCCTTCATACCTCTTCCATAGCTTCGATATCAGCCAAGAAAAGCAGACAAGAATGCGGAAAAATCGTGAACTAAATTCCAAGAATGGGTATCCATAACTTGGTAGGATTCAATGCGAATAAAATCCAAGCATGTCTGTCCTCTAGAAAAGCCAATCTCACATCGGCCTACTTAACTATGTCAGGAGTATCCTTGCCAATGAAATCTTCCACTTCAATGCTCGGTACTACCATCAGCAGTAAGCTTTCATGGGAAAATCGTGTGAGGTCCGAAATATCATCAATCGTTTCACCGTTAGCGGTCCCATTGAGACTGATCAGTCGACCTCGGTTCTCATATCCATATGCCGTTACTTTGGAGATAATGCGAACATTTCTTGTCCAGTGCGACGGCAAAGCCCTGGAACTCCCTCAGGCATAAATCCCGCAGAAATTCAAGAAAACCAATTATCAATGAGCTTTTTTTCTGATGTGTTCATTTTTTATTCGACGCCTAAACCTTCGGAGATTAGCTTCGACATCGTGACACAGCATTTTTTTTATATATTTTAGTTGCAAAACGAGGAATAAACTTAGAGTGTTTGTGAGGTTATGTGGCGTGTATGTTAAAAATAATCATAATATATGGACAGAACTGGGAATAAAACTTCATTTGTAACACAAAGATTTAACGTAGATGTAAACACATTACAGATGCTACATTTTAAAATGGATTTAAAAATTATTGATACTAAATACACGTGCTGTACCTTGAGGAGGCAAGAAAATAATCTCATGTGCGGTTGTTTGCCTCAGCCATCTTCCTGGTGGTCGAACTTCCGAGAACTTCACTTTAGTGTTTTTTCAACACGCTCTCCCTTTTATGATATTCCTCCTTAGCTCTGTGTATGACACGTAGCTTGGTGTCATTACACAATCCTAAACATTTTTATTTCTTGGTGAAGTCGCAGGTAAAATCCTTAACTTCGCAATACTCATTTTTCTGGGAAATTCTCTCAATTTTTCTCTTCATGAGAATCTTCTTCGAACTTCGAAATACTACAATGTACTATTACAATTCTTTACTCCCGCTATACTAGTCTCGATATTGGATTGAAAATGGAGTCATGAAGAGTTACATCATTCTTAGACAATTTCAATTCAGCTATCATTGGAGTGGACAGGAAAAAGTTTAGATAAATTTATTATCAATTTATATATAAAGTTGGGCACGTGCATTAGGTAATAAAGTTAATGATCGATGAGTGACTAACTTTGTTTGAGTCATTCAATGCAGGTATTTATATCTGGTATGCGAAAAATGAGGGTGAAACATTCGAAATACCAAGAAAGTTTCATACAGCTGAATTTCAGATATCAAAAATTATATTGAAGGTGAAGATTAGTTTTCTCTTAAGTTTGTGTTAGTTATGTGAGAGTAGGTAAACCGGGTGACACAGGTTATCGCGGTGTTTCTGGAAATGCCATCAATTTTGTTTTTTCAAATGAAACACCCTGTATATTTTTAAATATTTAAGTTCTGCAGGTTAAAAAAGTTGAAAGTTGAAGCGTTATGTCAATCGTTATCACTTATTCAGTAATGACACCGACCTGTTGTTATTGTTGTTAAAAATTGTTATTATTAAGATTGTTATTTCCATCAACCTTAGGAGCAACCCTCATAAGTCCTCGACTGACTTGTGCGAGCTAGGGAAGACGCAGCCTTCACCTTTTAACGTGTGTTGCATGAGACCGGTGACGACGAGGTGAATCGAATTCGCGTACCTTGGCTTAGCAAATGGAAACACTATCTACGAGCTACCAAGGCCCATACCTGTTTCCTCTAGAATATACATTCAGGAAAAAAATTACTCATCATTTTTATTATTTCCGTGCTGTAACTAATTATATACATTGAAAAATCTACAACACTTCTGAATCTTGCCATATAATAGTCTAAGTAATAGAGAGCTAAAAGACATTCGTGGGTAGGTAATTGAGGCACCGCGAAAATTTGTATACTACTACTAACTCTTATGATAAGGGAATACAAAAACGCAAACCTGGCTGAAGGGTAGTGGAGCTCAACCGACCCTTGAATCTTTAAAGTTGTGCAAAATTTTTCGTAAAACAATTTCTTGAGGTATTTTGAAATTTTAATACTTTTATATTTTATATTTTACGTTTGACATAATTCTATTGAACCTGCTGTCATTGTCAATTTCAATCGATCTATAAATTCCCCAAAATTTTAGTAATCCATTTAAAGAGGTTTTTTCAAACATAAAGATTTAAAGAAAAATTGAATATCACCATTGATTAGATATGAGCACCTACACAACGTATCCCCTTGTCGCTATAACTTGTATGCATTGTCGAATCACAGCGGGACTACATCTAGCAGACACTACACTGCTTACTGTAGGCATCCATATACAGGCACGTGGCACGAGTACAACGATTCTCGTTATTCCCCAATTTCAAAAAAAATTGAATAAGTTCGTACATCCCTTTTAAATTTACTTCACGATACCCGGGACAATAATAGCTACGAAATGCACTACTTCAAACTGCCACTTTATGATTGTGAAGGTAAAATTATGGACTGGGTCGTGATTAAAATCGATCAAAATTGACAACTAAGATTGTAATGTATGAGGCCCTTAACCAATAATGAAAAAAATTATTGGGTGTCCCATTGAAAAATTTGTGAAAAGATGTGAGTGGTCTTCACAATTTTTCATTGTCAGTAACCGGTATCCTGAAACATTTTATTTTCACTAGACATTTGGTGTCAGATGGGCTGAATCATTAGGGTTCCCAACAAAAATCAGGTGATGCATGCATGCATCCAGTATTTAATACTTCGAAATAACCTCTTTCATAGTTTCTGAACTGAAAATATGTCGCATTTTTTCCTTTCAAAGTAATAAAATTGTATAAAACTCAATTCTTTTGTTCCAGGTAAGGAGTCATTGTCGTCGTTCCTTTCGGAACCAGCGGAATTAATCATGAAATATGAGGTAATTATGGCACACTTTATTCCCGCATGCATTTTTAATGCAATCTCTCAAGCCTTTCATGCTCTTTTCTGATATTAGGAAGATGATATCACTTTGAACGTAATATATTTTTAATAGCATAATAATGCCCTTGGTTGCCTTTTGTTTTGCTCGGCTCAAATGAAAATAATTTCTGTGTTGAAAGTGTCGACGTAATGTAATCTTATCTAGATGAAACTACGAGAAAGATTTATGCAGAAAAAGTCATATTATATGCTACGCTCACATTAATGCTTAGGTAGGTATTCACGATAAGATAATTTTTTACTATATTCAAATCTGCAATAAGGTTCAATTTCCTTGATATGTATATCCGTGAAATTCACGCCCAACTTTAACATCTGCAATTTCAAGTTCTAAAGCATTCCTCATTAAAAGAAAATGTTTCAGTATCAATGAATTTATGACCTAACAATAATAATACTCTTTCTAAGAAAAATTTAGATGCGAGGACCAAAATGCAGAGTGCGTATAACAAAAAAATTCAATGAAAGCAGTATTAAATAGTTATTTTTGTAATTTCGTTTCAATCTGCTGACTTTTTGTTTTCATTTTGAATGTCGAAATGACAGCCATATTTGCACAAGTGTGAATATGAAAGTTCATATCGATCCTAGTATGAATATAAAAATCGTTGGTTCAGATTTATTGGGTAGTACATAATACCTTCTCTGTGGCAGCTTTAATATTATCAGGAACATTTTTGGTACCTATATAAGAATCATTTCTTTTGTTTTCGATGAAGATTCTTGAGAAACAAATATCCAAAAACTAATGATTTCAATCGAAAAACAGTCTGACATGTGATTTAATCGTGACAACTTGCCAACTAAAAGTTAGAAAATCCTGGGAGTATCTCAGGTACCGTTAACCCTGCAATATAATGAGAACCATCATTCGAGACTCGAGTTATGCAATTCAATATATCAAATGTAGCTGTTGACCTATGCTTGTATTCAGTGTATAATTTATCGCATATTATATGAATGAAGGTTCCTACGTAATTACAAATAGGTATATAAAGGTGCGTATTCACTATAGAGCATTCGTTCCGCATTAGCACCGAACGAGCAAATGCTCGGATAGTGTGGACGCTGATTTGAGCACGAACAGAATGCATGCGTATTTACATTACGCAGCATGAGGCAGCCTGAGCTTAAATCGAGCAGCACATTTGCTCATTCGGTGCTCACGCGGTACGAATGCTCTAGTGAATACGCACCTTAACACATTACGCTCGTGTTCACATTACTCGAAAAAAACAATTTTCTGAAAATTCCTTCAGCTACAAATGGTACAAGACGACAACGTACGCATTACAATACAACTAATATAACCTCAAATTTACAGGAAAAATTAGTGTGATACTGGTACAAATCGTTCGAAATATGTTTAAAATCTTACAATTTTGAAAAAATATTGTACAAATTCGCCACCTCCCACAGGTATGGCATTATTAGACTTTTATGTATGATCATACAAAGAGCTGGTAATTTTTTTTTTATGGTGGTACAAATCGAATTGCAACAAAAATTACTCCATGACGTTTTAGTCGAAAGCGCTCTGCTATGATTTTATTCAATTATATTGATACGTGCACACAGCTTGACAATTTCACTTAAATCGTAATTTATCTGACGTTCGATTGAAGCCCAGGCGATTGGGCTGCCAGTACCAGCGCAATGACCATCATTTTCCATTACGTAATTAGACCCCTGAAGGGTCGCCATACTTAGTCCAAATCACCGGAAATTTTGTGTCCGGTCTATTTGTATCCAATGAAGTAGGCAGATAATTGTATCAGTATATTTGAATTGTATAATTTTTTTAATTGGAATCCATTGGTGTGTTGAAGCTGTAAAAGAATGAGTCATAACTGTCCAGTATTTGTTCGTAACCACGAACTCCACTAATGGTACCAGTTGGCATCAGAAGTAGGATATTTGGCTATAGACCGTTTCTACGACCCTAGATCATACGTGGCTGTAAGTCAGGAATATTTATGGTGAATGCAAGACAACAATCGGCCGATGTGGAAAATTATGATAAAGTGGTGTCTGATATAATGAACTACCTATTCAAATGGAGGAAGCACGAAGAAAAGGAGAGAAAGAACAAAGACGCGAAAAGAGACCAGAGAAGGATGCTAGAACAAAAGGATAAAGAAACAAAAGCGAAGGAGCTAGAGAAAACAAAAGGAAATGGAGGAAAGAGATTAAAAGAAAGAAAAAGATAGGTGAAGTCTTGAAGGAAATTCACAAGAAAAAATCCGAAAGACATCTTGAAGTTGATAAGACTTTAGAGAAGGCAGGCAGATGTACTTCTGGGTCCAATGTCGAAACGATGTAAACAGCTGGTGCAGAAGATGCCAGGATTACGGAAAAATAATGTTGGTGCTTTATTTGAGCGGATTGTTATTGATGTAGCTGGACCATTTCCTGTGACGGATGATGTCAAAAAATAGATCCCTGTTGTCATGGATTATTTAAGCAAATGGGTAGAAGCCTATACCATTCCAGACCAAGAACCATCCACAGTAGCAATTAAGTAAATGGTAGCTAGGTGATATGAAGGAGAAAAACCTAGAAAAATAATTGCTTCTTATATCAACAAATTTCCCTTAGTCCCGATTCCATAATGAAAAACTATTTGAATAACAACATAATGAACGAGTTTGAAGTCAGAAAAAAAGAGACCCTTCAATTCTGGTAAGAATAGAATATTTGGTATTCAACTAAAGAAACGTTTAAAGGTATCATTATTCTCATTGTGATATTATAGAAACCACCAACAACCAACCAAAAACTTAAACTGTTCTCAAAGTTATTTAAAATATTTCGTTTTGATGGGTCTGTAAACATGTTTGTGAATCACCATGTCTACAGAATCTTCAATATTTTTACAGACTAAATGATACTTATGATGCTTATATGCATAAGTGAATTACTTACTGTGTTCATCCACATATATCATATAGATTCATTTATTACCTTGGAAACTTGGAATGACATTAAAAATATTATTAATAGACTCACAGTTGAACATAAACAATGTTAAATTTAAAATGGCCAAAATGTAAATGATGTAACATTTCACAGAATCTGGAGTTATCTTGATTTCATACCACCAGCAACACGCTACTATTGAAAACCTTTAAAAACTATTACGAAAAAATTTAGGGCTATGCAACAACATTCTCGAAGCTTTTTGTCTCCAGAAACGTTTAATTGGTTTACGGATGACATGCAATTGAAACGATTACTTCAAATTATACAGTTTCTCAGAAAACATTAAATTCAAAATGAATTATGTGTTTGGTCTAGGCATTTCTGAAAAACAAGAGCAATAAATAAACAATGCTGCATTGTTCTCGGATTTATATGACGGAGAATAAGTGGACAAAAAAAGCACCAAAATAAATTCCTTGCTATAACTTTTTTATTACGTTTTTGACGATTAGCAATGTTGCCAATCATTTCGTTGGAATTGAATCACATAGGGAAATCGAACAAAGTTTGAAACAATCTGCCGGAGATTATCAGTTGAATGATATGAATAAAACCGACAAATACGAAGTAACCTTCTCCTTTAAGTGAAAAATATTAGATATACACCTGACAGAAAGCAACTACATCCTTGACTAATATCATGACTGTTATTGATTTACATCTGACAAATATTTTTTGCATCGCTCCTCCAAAAGGACCCAATTGCAAATGCTTAAATCAGATAATTTAACTCGTAATATAAAACTTCCATCTTTTTATATATAGACTAGTAAAAACGGTGTGTCAATATTACACAGTTCCTTCGAGCAGGTAAGACCACATTGTCATGGGTAACCACAAATACAAACAACGATGATTCATCTTGTTCTTAGTCTGACCAACTTAATGTTCATTTGTATTAGCTGATATATAACTATTGAAGAGTTCACGACAATGAAACTCTCTTGACTTGAAATTATCTCAATGAATTCAACACTTTTTCACAATTCTATCCAAAATTTTGTCAGAAATCTTAAACTCGACCTAATAGCTATGAGGTAACACCACGCCGCTAGGCGCATCAGGACTTTGGGTCGTGTTCGAGATCCATTATCCGTCCCTCTCAGATTTCCTCCGGCGACGTCATCGTGGCTTCCTCGAAAAACTTCCTGTCTTCTGTTCCTGGATACTGCTGTGTTCTTCCCCACTATTTTCGGACACATGTTTCAGTACCCCATTTTCCAATAAGGCAGTTCTATTGGGTCCAGTAGGATATAACGGTTGGTGAGATATCCTGCCATGACGATCTTCGATTACTTCCAGCCATTGACCAAACCAAGATCTGGATCATCCTCTTGGTCTTTCTACAGATTGTTCTCATTCTAGTTATCGTCTTCTGCCGTCGTTCTAGAAATTGTTTCTTCCTTTTCTTCTGATCGTTGACAATGTAAGCATCAGTCATCTTGGTTTGGTCTCCGTGACAGCGTTCTGATTTAATACTCCCCGCTCGATGTTCCATCTCTAGATCGAATTTTTGAAGTCCAGCGTTCTTTCTGGTCTCCGAGGTTTTCGAACTGAGGAAGCCATGCAGGAGCTCAAGAGGAATCGTTTTTTATATACGTATTTTTGAAAGCGAACACGCCTGGTGACACAGTATTTACTATCCGATTAACTTCGGGTCTTGCTGAGGTATTCAATGACCTTTTCCTGTCCCGAAAATGGGGGGCGAGCACTTCAACTTAAAAATGTTAAATGGCATGGAGGTCACGTCGGCGTCGTTGAAAAGAGAATTCAATCCTCTCTAATTTTTTTCGCTTATACGTTTTTTTACAATACGCAGAGAACTAGGTACCGAGTGATAAAAGCACCGATCTTTCAATAACTCTTGGGCTGCCGGTCGTGGGTTCAAAGCCTAGCGAATTTTAAATGTAAGTGTAACAAAAACCGAAACTATTATGTAGGATTTTTATTTATTGACATTGAGAAGCAAAATCGTTATCAATCAATGGAGTAGGTGTACAAAATGTCCACCTAATAATTCTTGACAATGAATCATTCGATCCGAAAATTTCTCCCGAATGTCATGCAACATATCTGCTGGTATACCAGCAAACAACCGTGTCATTCGTTGTTTCAGTTCTTCCAAAGAATTGGATTGTTGCTTATACACTTTGGATTTGACGTATAGGCAAAACACTAAAAAAAATACGTTTTTTGTATTGAAATGTTCGTACAAATAAATCGCGAAATAGGCTACCTTAAAAAATGAACCAAATCCGAAATTTCTGCCATCCTAAGCACAAAGGGCTTTAACTGCAAAATTCGTCTATTTTGAGATAAATAGCTTATTTTATTATATGCTCCTCTTACTATTGCTAATTGTTTTGGGAACTATCTACATCATAAGAATTTTTTAGCAACTCATCGAATGATAACTAGTTGCGATAATAGAATAAGCGAAATGTCGTTTTATGGAAATTGTCCTCGGTGTAAGATGAGCCTTCTGTACTTATGATGCAGATTACTTCAGAATTTTTTTTTTTTAGAAATTCGGTTACTCACTGTAACCTAACGTTTGCTTCAGAATTTTTTGCGTAAAACTATAAATAAAAAAAAAAAATTTCGAATTGTATTTCTCAAAATTAACTAAGTACCTCTAAAGAAACAAATTCCCAACCGACAACAACGCTATACCCTCCAGCCGTCGCCTTTCGCACACCCAAAATTTCTGGACCTCGCTGAAGGCTGAAGGACGATCTGCCGCGCCGCGACAACAGGTAAGCAAAGCACATGATGCTTGCGGCGAACCGTTTTTTATGATCGTCCCGTTTCGGCGAATTTCGATTCGGCTCGCCGCCCTCACGCTGCTCGTCTGAGTTTGAATGGCGCGCCAGACCATCCACATCCAGTACTTTACCTTCTTAAATACCGTCGTGTGTGTGTTTTTATTTGGTCTCGTCGAAAAACCGTTTTCGATCGTTTTCGGTAGTTCGATTGACTTTTGGACGTGCTGTGCGTAGTGTCGTGTCTTGCTGGTGGATTATCTCGAGCCGATTTGGATTTACAGTGGGAGAAATTAAGGTTTGTCGGAGTATTTTGTTTTTTATAACCTCAAAGTGTGCATTAGCGGGAAACAAATGCATCTTGGTTTCGCTCACTTGACTCAAGTGGATTCTTAGTTGATGAGGTCGGCTGGTTGTTTATGGTAATTTAAGTAGTTAATTTTATTCATCCTCTTTACTGACGGTGTTTTGAAATTGGTCAGAAAACGTTTCAAGCAACAAGTCTCCTGCAATTCAGCAGAATCAATATTGCGTGTTTGTGAAATGCAATAGGTAATTGATGAATAACAATCCCAGTTGGACTATTTGTTTTAGAAGAGTTTTTGGTTTTCTATTATTGTAATCTACCTCTGTTAATTTCCTAAGGTTTATTTTCTACGTAAAGCTGATCCAGTCGAAGAATCTGAATTTTAAATGGTATCCCTTCCGCAATAAAATACCTAGTGCCAAAATTCAAATTTTGAGTAAAATGAGTGAAATCAGAATTTTCGCCAGATTTTCCTTAAATTACTTATTTTTATGAGGGAATTAGATGATAGCTAAAAAACACCTGGTTCATTCTTGTTAACTTTATTATCGAAAAGTAATTTAACTCTTGTAAGAAATCGTCCATAAGAAAGTTTAGTTTTGACAGCTTGATATCGGATAAATAGGAGGAACGTAACTATTTGTAAGTGGAAAAACATTTATTTATTTTCATTATTCATTTGATTTAATAAGTTATGTTCTGTGTACTTTCGTTAAATTAATTCATTTATTTGATTCGTTAAATTATCCCACTAAATACTTACCACTCGAGGTTTTGTTTTCATCGGACAAACTTTAATTATGTTTCACTCAAACTTGGTAGCTTGTAATAAGACGCAAGCAAATGACACTAGAAAAATTCAGTCCACCTTCGGTGTCGTGATTTTGTCATGTTATTTGCTCTCGTCAATTACCAAAGCTACCAAATTTTCGTTCAAAATTAAAGTTTTTTCTATAAAATTAAAACCTCTTGTGATATTTATTTTATTTTTTATTTTATTTTGTTTTATATTCATATCCAAACAGACCTGACGGTCTAATTACTATGGATATGATGTGTTCTGGGTAGGCCTTGTTACTTACTTCATACGCCACCTTAGGAGCAGCACTGTTAATTATTAACGCAACAGTGAATCGTGGAGGATTATCCCCAGCCAGCAACAAGATTCCATAACTCATCTGAAACTGAAAAAAATCTTGCCCTGCCTGGGGATCCAGCCCGCGACCTTTCGATCACGAAGCCCCGGCGTTACCACTGCGCCAATCCCCGCCCTGACCTCAATTTTTCGTATTCCAACCAATTACAGAAAGTTACTCTGGCCAATCATGCGGTATTATACTGATAAAACTGCCTGTTCCTTGATAAAACATTGTTTACCTTCGAACTGTCAAAATTGGTTAGATCTTCAGAATCAAGTAGGTAAATTAATACACTCCATAGATTTCAATTGAACTTGTTCAGTGAGAAATATGTATTTACATGCCACCATCCAAACTGGCGAAATATAAAACTCTTGATTTTAGTTCGAAAATATGAATAGGATATTGATAAAATCTGTTGTGGAATCATCTGCGATTAAAGTTTATCTGCGACTGAAAGACAAACTTTAGTCTCTATTTTCCATCGTTCAAGATATCTTGGGAGGTATTCATGTTAAAAAGGGGAACATTCTCCATGAAAATTCAGAAATGAAAAATGTGATTTATTTGTAATATCTAAGATAACAACTACTTCCCCAGCACAAGCCACGCTGGACATTGAACTACATACATCTGATAGATATTGTGAAAAGAAAAAAAATCTGAAAGTGAAAATTCTCATTTTCATTCAGATAGTTGATTATTATTATTTTTTTTTCTATAGTTTTCATTGAAAAAATCATTAAATGAATTACTTAAATAGGGAGAATTTTATTGAAAAATATCACTCACAGAAATCGTTCATTTCATTGAAGCAAGGCTCGCTTCTCTCGCATTTAATCCCCAATAGAATACATTTTCGTCGACGAAAATCTATTTCGCTTTGCCAAGCTCTTCAGGAGGATAAACTTTCATTTACCTTCATTATTCATTCGATTTATTCATTTATTTGATTAATCAAAAGTTTACCCAATAAACTAAAAACCCTCTCGTGATATTACCCTGGATAATTAATTAAAAACGGCCATAAGGAATTGATATCGGATGATACCACAATTTACTGCATGAAATTCCCAAAAACTAGTACTTGCATTTTTACGGAACATGCGAGGAAACATGTAAGATTTTCCTTTTTCACACACGACTGCTCTGTTTACCTCGACCAATGCGGGACAGGTGTTATGAATTCAGGTAAGTGAAGGCTTTGTTGAAATGCCCAGTCTCGATGAGGGCATGTTTCTTATCATTAAATTTTTTAGTAAGTATTTCAGCAGCTGCTTTTTGCTTCCGAAAACTATCTCTTAGAGAATATACCTATCAGTTTTGATTTTAAATTATTATAAAAAATAAATTTGAGGAAGTTACAAAACGACTACAACAGGCAAAACTTTTGGTTAATATTCAGTTACTTTTAATTTTTTTTGACTTATTACTAAACGACAAATTGAAAAACCGATTGAAACTTTTGTTCATTCACTACCTGCTAAGGAGACCCCGAACTCATTGATTTTTCTCTAATAAATAAATAAATATATACATTTTGATGAACTGTAGAGGTGCTTATTAACAGTTGTTTCTGTGACGGAAAAAATGTTTGACATTTTATCCCTGATGACAGGTACTAAAATATGACTTTTCATGAAATTACTTTTTTCCCCTTTTTTTCTGGATATATACTTACATAGGTAAAGGTAGATATCTGCTATTGCAAAAGCTGATCTCGCACGCATCCAATATTCAGCTCGGGGTTCTAACTCAACCTCCTACCTTCTACATCACTCAACCTGCTTTGAACCACGTACCTATACCGTAGTAAGCCGCAATCCTGTCGATGCAGCTATGAACCGTGTTTGTAATGTAGATGAAATGAAATCATCTGCGGCTGAAAGACAAACTTTAGTCGCTATTTTCCATCGTTCAAGATAACCTCAATATCCCCGGAGCATAAGGCAACACCGGTGTCTCGTGTATAACGTACGAGTGTCGTAGATGATAGTACAATACTCGTAGAGCCGCGTTATGCCTGTGGATATAGGCTGAGACCAGTGAGACCGCGTATATTATTATTATTATTATTATTAAATTATTGTAGTGGCAGCGGTCCTTGATATGAGTCCCTAATTTCGTTTTATTGGAACGTTTGAAACTCGGTGAAAATTAATGAAAATCCTCATAATCATAATTTGTATTATTATTATTCCATTAATATAAGGAAATTTGAGATAATTTGGACAAGTGGGTGATAGGTAATTGACTAATAATATTTGATTACATTGTTGGTTATTTACAAGTGAAGCTTATAAAAGAATGGTAAAAATTCGTCGATTTATCAAAAATAATATGTAAGCAAATTTTCAGTAACTCAAAAGATACTTTTATACAGTACGACAGACTTGAATGACGACTTATTTATTCTGTGGCAATTCTTGGTCACTGAGAATAAAGTAAAACACTTTTTTAATCCATTTTCCATTGATCAGTAGTTTTATAATAACGTGTGACTATTTATAACATGATCTCCTTAGATGTAATGATCGAAACTAATCAAAAATCATAAAATTATCAGCGGAAAATAGACAAAAGTATATGATGCTATTCTTAGAGAACAGAAGTAGTTGATTATGTTAGGCATCTATTTCTTATGCTAAAACCACACAATTATCAGCAATTTTTATTTACTTATTCATGATCATGAAAACACTTGCCACAAACTCAACACTACTAATTATTAGGTACTCAATACGATGAGTGTTATAAAATAAGAAATTATTAAATGTTTACAATGTTACTTTGTATGATATTTTAGTAGTAGGAGTAATTGTATTTATCGACGTGTATCGAATGGCCATCGACGGAGGTCCTTCAGCCAGAGTGTTCTTGTAGGCTTTGTTACTGGCTCCATACGCCACCTTAGGAGCAGCACTGTTAATTTAAACCCAACAGTGAATGGTGGACGACTTTTCCTGGTCAGTATACAGAATTCTAAATTCGACCTACTACTATAATTTAATGAAAAATTCTTGGCCCAGGCAGGGATCGATCCATAGACCTTCGGTATGAGTCGGATGCTTTAACCACACGTCGCCACATTATGATCTTTCATTATGTACCAAGACTACCAAGACCGAGACCAAGACGTACTGCAGTTATACTTTTTCGGTTGATTTATTTAGGATTCAATTATATAATCTCCTGAAAAAAATTATTATTGTTCTGATTTTCTTTCTTGATTATATAGCGGAGCGCGTAAAGGAAATTTAAGAAAAAATGTAATTCTCGCGTTTTGTTCTTTCTTCATCTAGAAAGATATATCATTTTCATGATGATCACGTAGTAACTAAAGGCTAAATCGATTAATTCATTTGAGTTATTTGATGATAACGTTTTTCTGAGGAAATCTTATATTTCATTATTTTTTGTTAGAAAATTTCCTAACGATCACCTGGTATAATACGTCGCCGCAATGTTTGACTTGCCATAAATCGTCAGTTGCATTCCTAGACTAGCCCACTTTGAAGTCTATCATCGAATGTGTCATGAAAGGTGTTATTTGTATAACAAATTCAGGCGTTGGAAAGTGTAAATATGTAAATACTCAGATAAGAGGGATAAACCAAGTAATAACAGAAATGTAGGATTGTTTTCAGCAAACCGTTGCTGGTTTAATGTTTATTGTTTTTTAAAATATCGCACGCCTACCTACGACTCCAATCGTGAAAATATTTTTTGTGAATTTTTTTTATCGCGTCGTAGACTAAACATATTGATATGCAGTAGTGTTACTCATTGAAAAATATTATGAGTGTTTCTCCTTTCTGAAAGATATAAAGCAAGCAAGTTTTCTTGAACTGACTCCATTGTATATATTAAAATTGCAAGAAAAAAAAACTATGTACACGACTCAATATTGAGATCTACAGGAGTCAAAACCATATCCTAATGACTCAGAACTCGAAACTGTGATTAGAATGACTCAGACTCGGACTCCAAATTCAATCACTCAGTGACTCGAAATTATGATTGATTGAAGGACCCAAGATTGGGATTGAAAGGATTTGAATTCCAATCTCAATTGCTTTATATAAAACCAATATCGAAGACTTAAAAGACAACATACAAATCAAATTTAATCAACATCTCTATTTAATTTATTTGACATGAACATCAAGTTTGTTGGTATATTTGTTTATTTTTGATGATATTGAGATGCGCATTTCTTGTACAATTGTCGTTCGTTGCTGAGACATTATATTGCAAAATGAATTCGTGTCATATAATAACATGGTTCATGTCCCTTCAAAACATTTTCAACACGAACTTCGATTGAGGTAAAGAAATGTATAACGTGCGGTTCAGAATTATTTTGTGTTATTTCCACCTTGATCTGTATTCTCATGTCAGAGTACAATACCGGAAAAACGTTTGCCTGTCACCGGGATCTCCTTTTTCTCTGAAATCCTGGGATGTTAGTGAAAAACAAAAAACTATTTAATAATTGCATACCAATATCGCTCATTTCAAAATTCATGATTTTTCTTCTTCACTATCATACTAAACGACTCGTACATTCTACAAGACATAAGGACAATTAAAGAAGTTATTTTGAATCGGCAATAAAGATTATTTCAGTTCGTCTTTAATCTTTTATTAGCATAATTATCAGCAATAGCGGAGAAATTCTTACTGAATTTTACATACGTCATTCACTTTAAATAAATAACTATATGTCTATACATGCCATTAGTGAGACAAAGAATCTAATAGGTTGACCAATAGGAAGAATATTCATCCAAAAAACTTTCCGACTTCGGTAATCATGACATTCTAGATAGAATATTCAAACGATGGTAATAAATAACAATAATAACATAGAGTCAAAAAGTTGCATGCTAATGGATATTAAATTTGAATATATTACATGGTCAACGAAAATGTAAAAGTGAAAATGAAGCCGTAGATTAAGAATATTGGTACCATCAATCAAATTGTTAAATAATGTCGTTTTTTGTTTTAAAATGAGGTGTAATTTTTTCAGACGTTGAAATTTAAAAAAAACGAATGATTTGATGATGTCCCGCACTCTTCAACATCTGCATTAGGAGAACACATTGACATATAATTTCCTTAAAATATTTTTAAGTGTATCAGTTTTTCAAAATTCCCCAGTCCATGGTAAACTTTTCTTTGGACAAATTCACTCAAGATAATAATATCATTTTCTTATGTTGCTCCAATTCAAGTTTAAACGGGAAATTTAGAAACAGGCCATTTTTCTACAATTATTCCCAATTTTGTGATATAATATTGCACGTTATGCGACTTTAGAGTGAAGCACTAATTCCGATCATATTTATAGTTAAAGCAGCGGGCCTCCCCCCCCCTCCGCCACCCGAAATCTTTGGAAGTTATAAGAATTTTTGAACTAGAGCCTCCCCCCAAAGTGGCTACAATACTGATATTACCCATTTCGGGTGGTTCTATTTTCACTGCCCCTTTGCATTTAACCTGCACACATTTGAGGCAACTGCACACTCCGTAAACGAACAACAAGTAGAAAATGGAATATATAACGGAGCAAAGGCTGTTGACATACAAACGATACACATTTAGGTTGGCACTATTAGTTGCGGGCAGTTTTGACATCAGCAAACTGTCATCGGTCGACACGTGCTGGCCAGGACCGTACTTGGATTTTTAAAAAATTCCAAAATTTTAAATTGATAACATATCATCTATGCCGCTTAATTCTCGTTCCAAATTTCAGTTGCCGAATTCCACCAAAGCTATACAAAAAAATTGGAATGTTCCACTTCTAGATACCAACTGGAAGAAACTGTTAGATTCAGCTATGTCAGTAACCGAAAAGGCCCGTTTCAAAGCAGATTCTTCCCCACATTCTGGTTCATGGCTTCTACCTGTATCATCATTATGAACTATGCTGGACGATGAATCATTCAGAATAGCGATTGGACTCCGTTTGGGAAATTCAGTTTGTGTCTCTCATATACAGTATCGGAAAGTTTTCATCTGGGGTATAGAGAGAAATCTACACGAGCAACAAGGAACGCAATGATATGATGATACTACATAAACAAGAGAGACGCACTGCTGTGCCCCCCTATTACCCCACCCGACGCATTAACGGACCACGTGGCAATGCGAAACAGCGCACACAGCGTACGTCGATATTCCTTCCTCGAGCTAGTCGAGGAGAAATTGTAATGCTCTCTCAAAATATAGCAAGCTATTCTTTACGCTCTCATGAAACCACCATACCTAAGATGAAAACTTTCCGATACTGTATGTAAATGTGGCAAGGAAGTCGATGACAAGGGTATTCATGGTTTAAGCTGCGAGTTCAGTGCTGGCTGCCATTCTCGCCATAATGCTGTGAATTACTTGATTGAAAGAGCGTTGAATATAGCAAAAATTCCAGCTGTTTTGGAACCTTTGGGAGTGAGCCGTGATGACGGTAATAGAATTCATTAACGAAATAGTAAGACGGATAACTGAAGCAACTGGCGACAAAAGAGCTACTTCATTTTTGATCCAACGAATGAGTATTCCAATTCAGATGGGAAATTCAAAATCAGTACGTGGAACTATTCCTGCTTCTCGTCACTTGGATGAATTGTTCATGAACCCCAGATAAAAATCTTTTTCTGTGAATTCGAAAACACAAATCAATTATTATCTAGATGATTATGATATAAAACCTAGTGGCGTTACATTTGATGATGAGGAAACGAAAAGTCAGTATAATGAGGATAGTTTTTCTGTCCTGGGTTACGTTCCTAACACTCAAAGTGTGGGAGACAACCAATTAATTACAGTTGTCAGTGGTGAAAGCAGCAGGAATAGCTTCAGTACATAGTTCTGCCAAAACACTCGGTCTCAATGGGTTGAAAGATATTGGTAACACTTGTTTTATGAACAGTGTCATTCAGTGTTTGTCGAATATTATATGGTTGCAGGAGTGTTTAAAGAAGGACCTACACAAATGATACTAACATCAGTACCTCCAATATGAAGGGAGCTTTAATCAAAGCTTTTGCGGAAGTCATTAAGGAACTGTGGTCAGAAGATGCGTTGGATCGAGTGGTTGATACAGTTTCCTCGAAAAGTCAAATCCAAAGCTTCGCACCACGTTTCATCAGTTATGCTCAGCAAGATGCTCAGAAGTTTTTACGATACCTGCTGGAGGGACTAAATGAAGAAATGAATAGAATAACGGATAAGCCCAAATTCATTTTGTCCGAGATTATCGAAAGATTAAGCAACAGTGAAAATGCCATAGAGTCATGGTCGAGATACTTGCGATTGGACAACTCCATGATAGTAGATAACTTTGTTGGACAGCTGAAATCAACTTTGAAATGTACATTCTGTGGTCACTGTTCCGTCACATTCGACAGGGCCACTTAGACTCTCGGAATGTTTAGATTCATTCACTAGGGAAGAAACTATGGATGGTGATGAGAAACCGACTTGTTCGAATTGCAAAAAAAGAAATAAATGCACAAAGTCTCTATTGATTCATAAATTGCTTTCTCAACCAGAAACTTTTAGAGGAAACTTAAATGTCACCATTGATTTTTCTCTAAGAGGACTACTTAGGCATGAGCATCTACACAGCGGACAATATAGTTGCTTGTCGCTATAACTTGTACGCTTCGTTGAATCACAGCCGGACTACCTATAGCGGACACTACACTGCTTACTGTAGATATCCATATACGTGGCATGAATACAACGATTCTCGTGTTTTCCCGATTCCATCAGAATCCATTTAAGTGGAAAAGCACATGTACTCTTCTATATTGTATTGTTAAATTGCTCTGAATGAATGTTATTTACGTCCTGTTAAAAAAGTTGCCTTGCCTTGGAGAACACAGTGTACCTATTCGGAATATTTTCTAAATATTTCCATATTGAAATATAAGAAATATTTCAAGATTCCAAGATTCATTAGCGCGAGTAAAGATGACTTTGAAAATTGCAATAAGAAATAATTTTTTTTGTTCAGTTCTCCTAAAGAAAAATTAATCCAAATTCACTGAATGAAAATAATATGATACTTGAATTTAACTGTTTGATACGACGATAAACTCAAGGTATATACGTGTTTCAGTCGCATGTTATCAAGCTATTAATAGAGCATTATAAAGTAATAAGTTTCTGCCTTGTATTATCGTTTTTGTCATTTTTGTTGCGATATAAGGTGAATATATCGTGTTCAAATGCAGGAAAGGAAGTTTTTGTAGATGTAGAAGTATTATATAGAGTTAACACATTCAAGCTTTCACTTTCACAATTCTATGAAAATCTGTTGATTTTTTCGAAATTATTGCTTTTGTAGGTGAGTCAGATTTTTTGCCAATTGACTTTATACCGACCAGTGACTGATAGAACCGACTGGTATACGAACAAATGACTGATAAAACCTACTTTATACAGGGTGAACCATGAACAGTTGCGGAAAATAATATGGTGTACTACTCTATCATGTGCGGCAGCAAACCTGTGAAATTTTATCCCGATGATTCGAAGATGCGAATCAAAAACCTATGTGTTGATTATTAGGGATCGACCGATATAGAAATTTTAGCCGATACTGATAATCGGCCGATACCGATATTAAAAATGCCGATATATCGGCCAATCGGCCGTTCATTTCTTTCTATCGTGGTTCGTACTGTTTCGCTTGGAAATTTCTCCTTTTTGCTGAGTGATTGTGTTGCGCTATCGTCGTCGCATGTTTCTGCAGGTCCTAACTTATATTTGTCTTCTGATGTCGTTTCATGATAATTTTAAGTTATGCCTTATTTTAGTTGTGTTTAAAGTATAGAATAAAGTAGAGGCCAAAGTGTTTAACTGTTTTTAAAGTGAATTATAGTGTTTGTTTAAAGTAAACTAAGCGGTGGAATTATTATTGTACGTTGTGACAAAATGCCGAAAACAAGCCCTTTGGGGCAATATTTTGAAAAAAATATAGAAAAAAATGAGAAAAACGAAAGTGCAATTTGCAAAATCTTACTTCATTGGGTGGCAAAGGAGAAACGACCGAAACGTCCAATATGAAATACCAACTGTCGAAGAACCACCCAGTGAAATATCGTCAGATAACAGATTCAGGTATGTAGCAAAAACTTGTAAAAATAAAATATATGCATGAAAATCTTGTCCCTAATATCAGAATTTACCTTCTTCAACAACAGCCACAAATATGTATTAGGAAGGCTAATCAACCATTTTCCATTTGTTCGGATACCTTACAGTTGCAATACGCATTGAGATTTATTTTAGTAATTTTTTATTTCTAGCTAAAGAATACTTACTTAGTTGTTTTTACGTTATATATCTTATTGACAATAAAGATATATTTTGAGTGTGTTTTTTCCCAATAAAAAAGTGTATAGGCTTTTGATATCGGCCGATACGACAATCAGCCGATAAGGCCGATATATCCGATAGGCCGATATAAATATCGGTATAGGTCGATCCCTATTGATTATCTGCCTACGGTGTTCAATTTATATGATTCGTCGTGGTTTCATTGACATTATAACTGTGCACGAGATCTGCCATTTTAGGTCATTACGGTAGACTTTATTTCGACACAGAAAGCTCATTCTACACCAACATTATTTACTTCAACTTTCATGTTGTGCTGTGTTGTACTCCGCAAAATCTTTCAAAAATCAATTATTTTTGCAACTGCCTATTGTGTATCGTGCTAAAAACTTCATTTCAAATCTCCAGCCTCAGTACATCTGTGTAAATCCAGGGGTGGCGCTTTCTTACATATGAAATAGTTATTTACCTAACAAGTGCGGAAAGTAGTACTTTTCCGCATGCGTTAAGGGCGGAAAAGACATTTTCCGTAAGAGTTAGGTACAATATTTTTCCTACGAGTGTTTTTGTCCATCTTATTTATGAAAAAACAAGGTTTTTAATGAACAAGTTTTTATAATAATGCTACAAAATGACTAATAAGACAGAATAGTTACATAGATCCTAAATATCCTCATTTTCAACAATACAAAAATCGTGCGGAAAAGTAAAAATCGTACGGAAAAGTCCAATAGTGCGGAAAAGTAACTTTTCCGCACCATTTTAAATCGTACGGAAAAGTGCAACTTTCAAAACGAAAAATCGTTTTCCACACGCTCGTGGGAAAAAGGTTTTTTCAAATCACACTCTATTTGTTCTGGTGGGGAGGGCACACTGATTTTCCGTATTTGGTTGTAGGTAGCGGTGACCTACAACCTGGTCACCCTGTTTACCGCAAGGTCTGACCGTCTAGGTATTACTGAAGGACGAATGGCGACTGAACAGAACTTCATTACTGAACAACGTGTGGTGCCATGCACGAGGCCGGTGACAGCGCGGTGATTTGAACCCGTGTGCTTCGGCATAGCAAGCGAGAACAGTACCTGCGCGCCACCAAGACCCATATTGGAAGAAGAAAATGCTTACACTTCTATCTACTGATTTTAGGCATAATTCGTTGTACTTCTACCGCACAGTCGGGAGTTTATCTTTCACTTTTCTGAATATGGCCCATTGATGAGACTTGGTTTAGATATTTTGAACAAATTTCACTTCTTGCTATCTATGGTTTACGTGTTCTAGACTTTTTTTGACTAAATGGCAAAATAAAGAATAACATAATTATTTCAGATCGGTAGTTTTAATACAATTAAATTAAATGTCAGAATTCGAGTTGATTGATATCGATCTATCAATATTATTTGATCAAGATTTCCAATCTCGATGAGAAAGTAAATAATAGGTACTTGTTTGGGATATGAGTGAATTCAGAATTTGGATTCACTCATGAATGAAATATCTCGATTATATAAACAAATGATTGAATTATGTTCATAAACTTATTCAGGTATCTGCAAATCTTACTTGTTTTAAGATAACTTTTTCCGTTCACTTTTTATGAATTCAAATATAAGGATTGTGTTGCCGCATCCCCTCATTATTAAGGATTAAGGATCCAGAGGAATATCATGTACACTTCTCGAGAGCTACCTGACCAATAGGAAACAATGCGTAAATATAAAAAATTTGTGATATGTCTTTGTAAACTAGCCAACTTCTCCCTGGTTGTCACCTGTTCCACCTTTGGCCACCACAGCAGGGCTCCATACGATACCGAGGGCCTAATATTTATGTGTATAGCCAAAGGGATTGTTTGGGTCCAAGTACCCATATTTCACCAAAGGAGCGCCTAGCATCATTGATGATGTCCTTTACAGCCCTTTTTCCAGATGTTTGTTCCAGATGAGCTTTGAGTCCAGGTTTAGCCCTAAGTATTCCGGTCTCCAGACATCTGTATGCTGTCAAAAATTATTCGAAGATCTCTGTTGGTCTCTTGGTTTCTTTTTCTGATGAAAAGAACAAACGTGGTTTTTTGGGGGTTGACCTTAAGGTTCTCCCTCGTACACCACCTCTCTACCTCTGTACGTTTGTGAGTGCTGACTGCATCGCTCCACACAGACACCCATATACTTTGCTATGACCATTATGACGATATCGTCCGCATAGCCGTAGGCAAATACTCTCCAGTTCAGGTCTATAAGGAAGCTGTCTACCACGAGATTTCACAGTAGGGAGGATAGTACTCCCTCTGAGGGCAGCCTCTTGTAGCTCTTTCCTTCATTATGTCCATATAGAACTAATAATAAGATAAAACAGTATGTCATAGAGAAGTTTATGAAATCAAATCATTTTCAGTTGAATTGAGTCTGAGAAAAGGAAGAGGATTGAGTCCGGTACTGTCCCCAATATTCTCAGATAATAGGTATGTCAGGTGGGTTTTGAGATTCTACAGGAAGTAGAATAGAGAATATTCACTGAGGATGAAGTAATAATGGTGGAACGTGAAAAAGACCCATTGAAGAATATGAACACATCGATACACAAAAACAACGTTTGACAAATGCTGATTTTGTTATTGTTGTTCTCTTGCTTCAATGAATCAACGACTTGGCGTACAAACAAAACAAAGTCATAACAAAATTTATATTTCCAGGCTAGTTTCCCAGATACTTCAAATACGAATCATTTCATTTATCAGTTTTAATAAGCAACGCATGAATCACGATATAAGAATAATAACAATACTCACGCGAAGGATTTGCGTTTTTATCATCTGTGAGATGCCAACTCCATTTGTAAGTCGTAATTGCGATATTGCCCTGCAGGAATTTGTAAGGTATTAATATTGTATATAATGTCGAGGTCAAACAGCGAGTCCGTAATGCACAGAGTAATTAGGGTCAGTAGAAGATTTATAGAAATTAGGATAATTGATGGTGTATGTGATGCGAAATATTCATGAATCTCTGTGTTTCTGTATTGTAACAGAATTTCCTCAGGGGGTGTTTCGGGGCGAAATAATTGGAAAGAAAACCAACTCAGTTTTATTTAACTTTAGTATTTCGTGAAATCTGGAAGATGTACGCCAATGGTAATACAATGGTGAGTTAGCATAATAAATGATTACATTACCTGGCACTAAGTCGATGCACAACACTTTATACATTCGAAGAAATGTTTATACATACTACAACTAAGAGCTGCCTTCATTCACAGTGAAATAACATATGTGAGAATATATCGAATCGACAGACAACAAATGAGCAAGTGAGTTTTTTAGTTAGTGCCATAAAAACAAGAGATAATACACTAATTTAGGATATACGGACATTCTTCCTCCATCTATGGGTTGGCCATGGAAATGCTAATAATGCGAGGGTAGGTAACTGGCAAAACCCAATATAACCGATTTAGAGTAAATACAAACACAGGGCGTTCTGCTTCAGTATGTTATTGGTTATTTTATTCATTAGTCGTCACCTCGAATGATTTGTTGAATGGAGCATTTCTCGAGTTCAATTTCATGAAAAATCTTCTCGCATTCGTATAATTCCAGTGACAAATCGAAAAACTACAGATATACAGGGTGTTTCCGAAATTGGAGCGTTAAATGAAGTGGGAAGTAGAGGATGACAAAACAAAACGAAATTGAGGAATACATTTTTGTCGAAAAAAAATTATTTTGGGAGATATTGAATTTTAAAGTTCAAAATTTTTTTGGTTATTACTGTTCAGAGGTCTACGGCCTTCACAAACTGCGCTGAAACACTGTCAGCGGGAAGACAGTGCCTCCCATAAGGGTAACAAAGCAATTTCATAAAATTTCTCAAAAATTTTGGAAATTTTTGATTGCTTCAAAAACGAAAATTCTTGCTATTCATTGTTGGTATTGGTAAGTATGGATGGTGGCTGATGCGTTGCGACCTTTTTAGATCTATTGTGCCCCATCTTCTTCTGCTATCACAAGGTGTTCTTGTTTACAGCAGCCTTTCAAGCCTCAATTCCTTCAGGAACTTTAGGATTTTGAGGGGGCCTACTTGTGGTATTTCTCCCACAGTCAGCTGGTGTGATCCCAGTAACACTCCATCTGCAGGTGCTGTCCTCCTAAACCTAGCTTCCTCAGGTGTTTATTGTTACATTATGTTCCATATAACAACCAATTTTCTTAATCGCTTCAATTACGGAAACATCCGGTATAGAAAGAGAGGGGAAAATGGACGAGTGAGAGATATGAAGCTAATGAGTTAATAGAAAGATTGAGTAGACTACACAACTTTCTTTCTGATTCTTTTAACTCGTTTTTATTCACAGTGTTACCCATTTGAAATGGAAACATGGTTATAAAACATGCATTATTCAACCGATTGGAATGATTGTTTTTTCATCAGGTTGACATTCAAAAAGTCCACTAGGACACTATATTTCATGTAGGAGTCTTCAGTTTCAGGGCCAACTGTTTTTATTTTTCAAGCTCAAAAATATAAAAAAAAATTACAAGCAACTTTTTTTTGGAAAACTTCCCGTACTCCACTGGATTCAAGGCATTTTCGAAAGGTTTACTTATGTCAAAATTTCGAAGGAATGCGCCAATCAATTAAAAAGGTGTAGTGGAATAAAATTGGAAAATTCTGCCTTTACATCAACCGACCATTTCAATTTCAAAAATTTTTATCTCACTGGATTGGGGATGTTTCGAAATATATCTACTCAGAATTCCATCGAAATCTGTTGATGAATAAAAAAAAATTACCTATGATTTGATAAAATTTGATATTTTTCAACCTTATATTTTGAAATTTTATTTTAAACATGTCGTGGTGTTAATAAATAAATAAAAATTGGCGAAAATCGAATCGTCTTCAGTTTATACAATTACTCGAACGGTAGAGCGCATGGGTCATCGATTTCTCGAGCCAAGCAACGCTATGCGAAGTTATGGTTTGGATGGGTGACTTACGGACGACCTCTTTTCGAGATCTATTCTCCTCGGATCGTGCTAGGAATCGCACGTTAAAAGGTAAGACCTCGTCAATCCTTAGCTCGCACAAGTTTCGACTTTTGAGGGCTGCCGTTCGTAGCGACAGCAGGTTAAGAGAAAAAAACGAAAAAACGAAAAACAATATTCATCAACGTACGGCCAAGTCGATGAGAAATTTCAGGAAACGGTTCTAGGCCAATTCTTCAAATGAAAGTTATTTGAAGGACAGTTCTTCGATTGGATAGTTATTCGAAAGGAAAATTCTTCGAACTGACAATTTTTCGAATGTACAATTCTTCCAATTAAGTTGGTTTTATTATTTTTTTTCTATTTTCTGATTTTTTTAGTCCGATCCAACCAGATCGAACTAACCTTATACTTAGACCTTGGATATTTGAGTGCGTGGAAATTTAAGGGGAGTAATTTTCTAGTCTGATCTAACCAGAACGAACTGACTTTACGTAGACATATTGGTGCGTTGAAATTAAACACATAAATGCGAGTAGTAATTTTTTAGTCTGATCTAACGTAGATATTTGAGTGCGTGTAAATTGAAATGATTAGAATTATAATTACCTACCTGTTTATTCTTTAGAGGGATGGCACTTATTTATCAGTTACCTGCTTATTTATGTAAGAGATGGCATTTTTATATAAAATAAAGCCAATTATTTCGAAGAATTGTTCTATGGAATAACTGTCCATTGTAACGTTAAAAGAATTGTCATCCCATTAAAACCACAGAAAAGTATTCAAGTTGTTGGACTTTTCAACAATGTTTAATGGAACTAATTTCTTTTTATACGAGCACATAAAGTAATTCAAAGACAGCAGCGATACTGACATATGGAGTCATCCAATGAACAAGTGTGGACTGATTGTTATTATGGATAATTGCTCATAAATTCCTTCAACTACGATATATCTACACGCGATAGTAAATGAGAAAATAACTTGAAAATTTCAATTTGAAGAAAAACGTTTTCCTGTAAATATTTATTCAATTGACCTTCCCACTAATATGATTCAATCAACCTATAACTGAATACAACTCATAATTACCTAATCTCAAAGATCATGACATCAATTAAGTTTATTAGCTCTATGATGAAGTTAAGGAAGGAGTCTGAGAATCTTGTGGGAGAGCAACAAATCAATGATACGAATAATTTTGATGTTGTTCCGTTCTGTTCATTTCTACAAAGTGAGAAATAGGAGACAAATATCTTACGAAAACACTACTTTCTTCACTGTGACCACTACTAACATTGAACTAAATCTGACAGATATTTCAGCAACGTTACCCCAATAGGATATAGTATTGCAAGTACTTCTTGTAATTGACGTTGTACATCTGTCGGAAGTATGTCAAAGTTCGTCGGGTGGTGTTCGTCGGGTGGTATTAGTCAGGAAAGCAGTAGTTTTCTCAGATATTGGTTTCATATTCCCCACATAGTGGGAAAGTCTGTAGACGGGTATTAAGAAATTGCTGAAATTATTTGTTTCGTCTCGAAGACCTTAAGTAATAAGAAAAACATATTTTGACAGCTTTTGTTCCTTGTAATAGATGAATATTGGAAAAATAATATAAAATTAATAATATTGGTGGAATATTGGCTCAACCTGTACTGAATGTATATTGTTTCATTCAATATTGGGCCAATATCGATTTTATAATCTTCACCAATATCGATAATCCAATACTACCTAAATATTATTTCCGGCATCCAATTGCTTCTCCAATATTCCTCTTATATCAATTCTAGGGATGAAAAACAATATTATATATTGATCAATATGAAAGTAATCATATTAACCCAATTTTCATTAAATATAATAAATATTGAAATGAATAGTGATCAAACTTCGGTCTAACCACTAGGTGACTCTAAATATGGAACGTCAGATAAAATCATGTAACAATTATAGCTTCCCACAACTTGATTACAAGAAAGTCGAATCAGTTGTTGATTGTGGAAGTTTTGAGTTATCCGACATATTTTCATCAATTTCAAGGCAACATATTCACTTTGAATATTTTACCAATATATATAAATGATACTGTGAAAACTACGTTATTCACTGCCCTGACGATACGTTAAAAGAGGTCTGATATAACGTAAATTAGCAAAACTTTATTATCAAACTTGACACTCAGAAAATATATATATTGACATTCATATATCTGTCGTTACTCTAGATAGGTACTGGGTGATTTGAGTCAGGATTTTCAACAGATACTGTACCAGTATAGCTCAATAATGTTTTGAGGCGAATATTGTTTCCAGAATATTTCACCAGTATTATCTGTATAATGTCCAAATAATATCGGACCAATATTGCGAAATGTTAATAATTTCATCTCGCCAATATAAAGTTTAAATATTTTAGCCAATATTTTTATAATATTGTACCAATATTATCCCATTGTATGTGTGCCACAGCGATATCGTACCAATATCATTCAAGGTTTTGAGGCCAATATTGCTTCGAGAATATAATAATAATAATCGATATTATATTCGAAAGATTGGAGCAATATCGCGAAATGTTCACTTTTTTTAAAATATTGTATCAATGTTAGTGTGCTACTTGGTATATGTGTAATAATATATTAAATGTTCTCAGTGTGAATTGGTTGTTTGCATGTATTTATTTATTGAATGTCTAAAATGTATATAAAGAACCGGTAAATAAGTACAGATTTTGACGACCTAGACCAGCAAAACAGTTCGTTGCTTAGCAACGAACTGAAATATTAGATTAGCGTATTTTGGGGTTAGAAGTTGCTCAGGCATTCTTGAGAGATTTCAGAATTTAAATCGATTTTTGCAACTGTGTTAGTTTCAAGTTTCAACACACATTGTGCTGAAACAGTTTTCTGTTCGTACCTATCGTGTTGCACCTTGAGTTAACTAACTTCTTGATTATACGATATCTCGCAAACATAATCTTGCTCAATGTTACCCTATCGTTTATATAACATTTTTTATTCATTCATTATACTGAAATGTTGCAAATCCTCATTCTCAATCTTCATCACGATTAAGATCATTTCATTTATCGTGATGGTTCTATAAATTATTGATTGCCATTGTCGAGAAAAAAATAACGCACACTATAGAGTTTGCTGACATACTGGTTCAGTTCGAGTATTATGTGTTGGTTATGTAAAAATTACAGGTTACGATCAAAATAACTCACGATTCAAATATCGCCATAAATATTGAGCGTGCAGGTAACCTTGGTCTCCTAATTCCTGTTGTATAGGGAACAGTTTCGAAATATTTCGTTTGTATTCCGCAGTATGTCCTGAAGTATGAAATAAGTTAGTTATTTCCTAAAACAAAAATATTTTCAAGAAAACCCGAAACAGGTCGATTTCTAATTTCAAATTCTCCTTGATGAACTGATTCAGAAAAATTGTGAGGAACAAAATCATTGGACCATATTTTTTCGAATGCACTGCAATTCTCAAGGGTATATCTAGTTCCAAACTTGAAAAATTAATTTCCCAGTAAAATTTATCTTGAAAGTTTCGATGACATCCTTTGGTCCCAACAGGATGATGCACTGCCTCTTTAAGATGTAACAGTTCGCAGATATGTTTGTGAAATAGTTCCCACCAGGTGGATTTGTAGACGTGGACACATTGAATGGCCATCGAGATTGCCAGATGTGAATCCAATAGACTAGTTTATGTGGCCCACAATATGGTTTACAAAATCAATCGAGACAGTACTGAACAATTGAAAAAAAAATAGAATCAGAAAAGAAATAATGAAAAAGTCGCAATATACAGAGCGCTGTATAAGAACATTGACGATGACGTAATTGCTTCAACATGGACCAAGCTATACAGGGTGTTTCCGAAATTGGAGCAATAAATGAAATAGGAAGTAGAAAATAACAAAACGAAACCAAATGAAACAACACTTTTTTGTCGAAAAAAAAAATTAATTTGGGAGATATTCAATTTTAAAATTTTCATGACTTTTTTGGTAATCACTGATAAGAGTTCCACAGCCTGCGCAAATAGCGCTGTAACACTCACTGCCAATGGCAGATACGCTGGTGCCTGGAAAATCAAACCAGTGCCTCCCGGAGAAAGGGAACCGAGAGCGATTTCATAAAATATCATAAATTTTTTCGAAAGTTTTTGACTGTTTCAAAAACGAAAATTCTTCACATTTATTTATAAATTATTATGTTCCATATAACAATCCATTTTCTTAAATGTTCCAATTTCGGAAACACCCTGTATAATAAAACTTTTCTAAAGAATCTCTGGAATCAAAATAAAATAATAACTAATTCACCAGTTTCAGAATCCATTGAATAAATTATTGGTTTAGTAAATACGGATTTGATTCATACTTTACGGATATGCTACATAATGCCGACGCCAGTAACAATTTTGCAGTTGAAAAGCAGCTTTTTGGCCACATCAACTATAAATGATTTACTAGTCGTAATCTAAATCACTACTGGGTGTTGTTCGCTATAAATGATAGACCAAACAAAACACCATTAACACACTTTGGCGTTTAATATTCAAAGTAAAATACATACAGATTTACGATGGCAACTGCACCAAATCTTAATCTTAATGGCACACATACGAATGCGAATCACCTGCTCCACGCTAGATACAGTTATGACTTGATTTCTGTATGCTTTTGTGTTCTCCGAATAATAGGCTATTGAATACGATAGAGAGCAGGGTTATTGTTGGGTTTTCAGAGCGTAGCAAATATTAATGAGTGGATATCACGATTTGAACTAGTAAAAATTAATATACTTATTCGTCTGAGAACGGGAATAGTTTTTTTTCTGAAAGAGTTTTCGTTAAAATGCATTTCGACCAAAATATTCTTTTAGAATGGACTCGTGTATTACTGTATTACTGTCGATTATTTTGAAGAAAAAATTTAGAAAAAAAAAATTTTCTCTCAATGAATTAGCTATCTGAAACTTAAGTCAACGTTAATAATAATAATAATATATTTGCATTTAAAATCTCGAGGAAATTCTGATTTGGTTGTCTTTATTGGCAGTGGTAGAATAAAATTCTTTTTGAAAGTATAGTGTTTACCATTACTTTTTCAGTGAACCTACTGAGAAACTTATCTTCTTACAGTTAAAAGCGCTGAATGCTGAATCAAAAACGCCACTATGGCTAAAAATATTATGATGTTTTTACGATACTGGGGTTCGTGGCTACAGAATATACTGGACAGTTAAAACTCGTTTATACAGCTCCAAAACAATAATTTTCTATTACTCAAAGTCATGCAACTCGAATATTATGAATACTAATTATAACTATTTATACTTAATGACGTTTAATTCCAACCTTCTCTAAACTTCCCCGTCTGCACGAAGAACCTTCCTTTATAATCCATTGGGAGCATAGAGAACTTCTACGGCAACTAGAACGCATAGAATCATCCATTTCAGAATGCATCCCCAATCTAGAAGTACCATGGTTGTTCCGCGCTTCGATTACATACCGATGGTGACATAATCGAACTCTTACTGTTCACGTTAACTGAATTTTTGGAAGCAAAATTTTGCCGAGAGATGGAAATGGCTTTCATCTCTCAATCAGATAACTGCTTAAATAAAAAAACAGATCTCAATCATTTAAGTGAAATTTATTCATATTTATTACTCATTGATAAAAAACCGACAGAACAACTGTCAAATAATTTTTCTAATAATCTTTAAATAATTCTTCTAACAATTCAATAAGAAATATGCTCGCCCTTCTGAGTTGGTACAATTGGCTGATTTACTCACAAGCAGAGGCCAAATCGTGGGCTCTACCTGTCAAACTTCAATTCATAATTTTCTTCTTTCAATGTCATATGTCATTTGTCTGTTTCCTAACTAAGATGATAAAAATAAATCCTGAGACTTCTGTTATGAATATAATGTCAACATGTACATGAACACATAAGTATTCACTTATGTGTACGTTGACATGTATCCCAGGAATAACATCAAGATCTTCGGTACAAAATATGACTAGCGCTGTGAAATTTTATTTTTGAAAATGAGTATCGACCTTTTCGAAATTATTTCTCTTGTCTGCAACGCCACAACGGAATCGTCACGGTATTATGTTAAATTTATCAGCAGCGATCTGTTCGTACTTACGACAATATCTGGCACGCAACACAATGCCGCAATTGTATTCCATTCCCGAAATTAAACTGGATCATGCATCACAAGCAACAGTTTTCTCGCAAATAGAGAAACGCGTCTGTCTTATTATCTCATTAAATAAACAAATATCGGTTTAATGATTGGGTTTCATATGTTCGTTTGTGATTTCATTTTTGGAGTTTTGCCAACGTTCTGGTTAATAATACGGTAAGACCCAGTGCTGACGTTTATGTTAGTTTGATATTTATCGCCAGATGAGACGAGAGAAATATTAACGATCTCGTTTATCTTCAGGCGGATTACGATCTTTTTGTTTGTTGAACTAATGAATTCATTTCAAAATCAACTGAATGGAACGTGGAACGTTTATACCCATTCAAATTGATTACTTTTTGGCTGTATTATTCTGGAAGAATTCGCCAAAGGTAGGTCGTTTACTATTAGTGAAAGAATGAAAATGCAGTACTCATATAAAAAATCAAGAGTGATTTTGTATTGCAGTGGACGTTAAAAATTGAAAAAATATAGATTACTTACTGATCTTGAGATACTAATAGGTTTATTGAAGATTTCCCAAAACTTTTTGACACTAAAAATTTGAGTTATTTGACGAGTCGGGAATATGAACCAGAAAAAAGAAAAGAGTTTTTGGATACCATAATAATCCAATTGAGTTACGAAATACATACTAAATTTACATTAATGACAATGCAAAACCGAACGATAGGCTGAAAAGACAAATTTAAACATTTGCTCGCAGACCACTGATCCTTCAACAAACCCTATAAGGAGTGCATTGAAAAATTGCCAAATTATGAAATATGATTCTTGACATGATTTTTTGGGTTTATGACCTTCCACAATCTGAAAATGAAAAAAATTTTTAATCCAAAGAAATCTGTACAAGTGCAGAAGGGCAAATTAATTAATTTGATCTTTTATTCTTGATAAAAATGGTCCAATAACAACATATGAACTAAAATTATTCAGATATTTGAGAACCTAGTTTAGTCCAAAATAAAAGACACAAATGGCCTATACTATACTATAAGATAGTTTGTAAATGAAAACCCCGGATTTCGCCATGCACATCACAATTGCTACGTGGAATTTTTTAAACAAGAAATGGTGAACAAAATGACAACTTTTTTGGTTTTTTGCAAATATCTCAAAAAGTATTGTAGTAATCGTTTCACAATCTAGAACTTTTATATAAAAGCTACAAAATAGTATTTTATGTGACCAGATCGGTGCATTTTCTACTGAGAAAATCGAGAAAAACCCCGAAAAAAAGACCTTTTTAATATTTATTAATAAATCTGAGGCTGGACAAACGATATTGCGGAAACTGATAGATAATAACATATGGTTCAATTCTGCGCAACGTGCTTTCTGTCTGATGTGTAGTTTTTGCACAATCGCATCATATACAATTTACTTGTTCAAGATCAAATGCCTTTAAATTGATAGTTGGGTTTGTCAGTGGGGTATCATGAAGGTGACAAAAAAGGTAATTCGTGCCGCGGCGGTGACAAAAAAATAGAAAAGCGCCGCAGACGAAATTTTTTTGTGGTCAAGGTCAAATGCCTCCATATTGATAGTGAGGTTTGTCAGTGGGGTATTACAAAGGTGGCAAAAAGAGGTAATTCGTAGCGCGGGGGTGACAGAAAATAGAAAAGCTCCGCAGAAATTTGTTTTTTGTCAAGGTCAAATGCCTTTGAATTGATAGTTAAGTATGTCAGTGCGCAGCTAACAGGTTTAATCACACCTGAGCACCAACATGTTTATGATCTTCAAACTGATTACCATTCAGTATATCATTTTCAGCCTCGTTAAAATGGTCCGATTTTCAACATTTTTCTTACATATTCATACGCGCAGCTAACAAGTTGAATCACAGAAATGATGCAGCTAACATGTTTTTTCACGATTCTTATTCAATCATTTAGCTATCTGCAAGTTATTACCTCCAGTAATATACTCCGAAAATCGTTGTTTTCTCGCGAGATCAGCAGCCTCTCACAATCTTAAATCACAGATTTGGACCAGCTAACAGAAATTTTCTCTCAAAATCATTAGTAAAGTCTTCACTAGAAAATTCAGCTGCGGTAAAATGGTCCGGTGGAATTTGACACTACCTCCCCTACTATAAGGGTACAGCCGGTTGACGAAAAAAAAATGATGGTTCGTATCACTTGATAAAATGAAGAAATTCGTTGATAAAATGAAGAAATTCGTTTGCATTAGTCTATTTCTATCTCATGTGTGATGTATTTTTATACAAAGTCTCGACTAGTATTTGTTTATTTATGATCTAAATCCATTAGTACATTAGTGTTTATCTGGACCAAAAGTGTTTGTATTACACCGCCATTATTCATACATTCATAAGAACGCGGTACTGCTGTACGGGAATGGATTACGATAGATTTGTCGTTGCTTCAGTTCATATCTGGTGCCGAGGACTGAATGGGAGCAAATGGAGACACTCCAGGTCGAATCCCAGAGTATTCAGCAATTTAGTCGAGCAAGGCTATGCCGTGATGGATCAGAACTTTTCTAGCTTCACGGGACAAATGTGGACCTAGTCAAAAAATGAAAATTGCGGGGATAACCACACCACAACCTAAAGCAAAAGACTATAAGACGTCTGTTGCCAAGACCACAGGCAAGTATCATCAGAAACAAGAAATTACATTCTCTAGAGGAACTAGAGCTATACTTTCAGGCTAAGAAGCTGCGAACAGCAAGCCTATCTAGTAAGATACGTCAGGATTAGACCATCGAGTTGTAGCATTGTCTCGTAAAGAAGACAATGCTATAGACTAAGTAAATGTTGAAAAGCCGTATGGTAAAATGATCATTTTGGTAATTTTTTGTTGAGATGTCCTTGAATACTCACTAAAAAACCAATAATAAAAAGGTTGAATGCGTGTCTCCCGACGTATGGTTGACATAATTCAGGAAATAGAAGCTACCCAAAGCATCAAAAATGTTACTTTTACTCGACGAGCTATAAGCTTACTACAGTACTAAGCTTATAGCTCTTGAGAATGCTAACTTTGTTGGCGAAACGCGCGTGGAGTGAAAGTGACAAAGTTTTGGTGTTTGGGTAGTATTTTTTTCTTGAAGTGTATCCACACCAAAGGTTCCAAACATTAATTTTCGATGGTTGACATAATTTATTCTGAAAATTAAATTGAAGTGCTGTTACATATTTTCATAAATAATTATAGATAAGTAGGGAAATACATTTTCAAATTGACACCCGTTGTATTATTCGTTATAAAAGAAACTTTGGGATACTTTGCAATATTCCGTGACTTCTTCAATAACCATTTCCACATTTCCTATTCCAAAATCAAAAACATGTTCAATGAAATCTCGTAAATCTAAATCTAAACCAAACTTTTTCCACAGAGATATTAAAAAACTTTTCATTCGTCCTTATTCCATCAAATATTGGATCAGTGGAATACATTTGATACATTACATATTGTATTGCATCAAACATTATTTAATTAGGTGAAGCACTTTATGCTGTTTCGATCAAGCCGTAATTGATGAATTCATTCGTATAATGGTATTTACTTCCATAGTTTTTCGTTTTAGGAATTTAAAACAACGGGGGTGAATTGATCTGAAAAATGTCAGTGTTTTGGTGTCTGACACGAATTGAAATTAAAAGTATATAGATATAGGGTTGTACAAAAGTCGGTAGCAATCCTATGGTAACTTGAAAGAATTGTAGGTAAATGTTGGGAAACCAAGCCAGGGATTATACACAGCAGTCGTAATGCCAAAGATACAATACGGGTCAGCTGTATGGTGGCCTGGCGCATAATTGGCTAAAAACTAAGCAAGGCCCAGAGGCTGGTTTGCATGACAATCACGGATGCAATGAGGACTACTCCAACTGTTGAGCCTACCGCCGCTTTCAGTATCGATCAAGAAGGAGAAAATGGCGGCCCATCTGAGGATGCGGGTCTCAGGAGTTTGGGTAAACGAAGAAGTGATGACATGTCATGAGGAAATCGCGAATTGGGTAGAGGAGGAGATTTCCATTTCTACCATTGAAGTGGAAAAATATATACAATATTTGTTGAATAACGATTTAATTCGAAATCTAATCTTCCCAACGTCTTGTAACATAGAAAGTTTATCGATTGAAATATTTTTAGTATTTACAAAAAATTACTACCGTCACTTATGATTCCTTAATTATATATGTTATAAACTCGTGTTGTACCGTCACTTATGATTTCTTAATTATATATGTTATAAACTCGTGTTGACGTTTTTCCAGAATCATTATTCAATACGTACTTTTCATGAAATATTGTTGAATAGGATATATATTTGAAAAAAAAAACTTTTAATGTATACTTTTTAGATATACCAGCAGTTCTTACTTTGTACTGGAACACCCAAGTAACACAGAATAATTTGATTCGAATAATTTAGGATTTAGATCCTTCTTCAGTCTATTTTGAATTGTTTTCTTAGTAAGTAATTGATGAAAATCATGAATAATTTCGCTTCTTCTGCCGGTAAAAACTATGCTGTCCTCTCCAGTCATAAAATATTGTGTAATAAATGGCATATTCGCGTTGGTGACAATGAAGAATGACCCATTAAAAAAGAGAAACGAATGGCCATCAGTAAGGTCAACACCACCTTCTCCCCCTCTTCGCCCTCTGCCCCCTGTGCACCCTATTTTATATGTACGCGAGCTCTACACACAAAGTGGCCTCGTCGAATACGATTATTTCCATGTTATTTTTGCGGCACATGAGATATTGCGTGTCACACTATATATGTATGCAGACAGTGTGACCAACTGTTGATCCCCGCGTTCGGCGGGTTGCCGCACCCTGGCGCCCGCCCCGACGCGTCCTCCTGCCACAGGTTGCTTGCTTAACTGATCTAGAAGGCTATGCGGATCACGTCGCTGCGGCGCAACAGTTTGGGTGGCCTCGTCTGCGTTTTTTTCGTATTTTTTTATTCTATTTCGAAGGGTATCTATCGTAGAGGGTAGTTTTGTTTAGCAGGAAAATCGATGCACGTATAGACATGTAGATTCCATACGTCTATTTACGTATAGTATATCCAAACTCGATTGAATGAACTGAAAAACCGGGTTAAAACATTAATTGGGTTCGCCGTTTTGAACTCACTTGTCGACCATAGGCGGAGATATTTTCTCTTACTTTGGTTGGTGGATAGATATCCATAAAAACTAACTCAATTTTCATTGTGGATTCAGCTTTTAGAAAAATATTTTTATTCAATATTCAATTGAGAATGTAAAGCTTCAAGATGTTATGAATGAAGGAAGATATAGTTCACTTAGGTTTATCAAATTTTCATTTTCATGGCTCTTTGGGAGTATTCACATTCATATTTTCGTCTTTTTTTTTCGAGTTATCCTTACCGAATTACATCATGAATATCGAATCAAGTCTCGTCAAGATATACTATATAATGTCTCTTGAATTCCCGATGTTTTTTTATTTTTTGCAAGTAATCTTGCATTTGCAAAACGAGCCGGGATGATTCCATTATTGCCATTTGCTGATTTAGGTTTTTGTGTTTGAAACCACAGTCTAAAAGAATTTGACGTAGTATTTCCCGCGACTTATATATTCAGGATGATCAAATTGTTATTGATTGATTCCGAAGCATAAATATATAGGTACTTCGTTTTGTTTATAGAGATCCTAAACTTCGAGAAAAATCTTTTGTGGTCCCATCTTTGTTTAATTTCTGATCTTCTCGTTTTATTTTACGAGATTGATCTACAACATCCCCTTGTTTAACCACCATGTAAATATTTGAATGCCCCAAATTGGTTGCACAACAGAAATTTTCTGTAAATTATCAAAAAAAAAATTCACAGTACAAATAGTTGGTTTCAATAAAATTGGTTATACAAGAACAAGAATATAGCTAAATACTTGAAACTTCCGAATCCTGAGCTATATACTGGTCATTGCTTCAGAAGATCTTCAGCAGCCGTCCCTTATAGATGCTGGCGAAAACGTGACCTCTTTGAAACGACATGGAAGTTGGAAATAATGCCACAGGTTGCTTGCTAAACTGATCTAGAAGGCTATGCGGATCACGTCGCTGTGGCGCAATAGTTTGGGTGGCCTCGTCTGTTTTATTCGATTTCGAAGAGTATCTATCGTGGACGGTGGCTTTGTTCAGCCAGAAAATCGATGCCTGTAGATTCCATACGTCTATAAACGTATCTGGGTTACAAAATTATGTGATTCAGATATTCGTCATGGCTGTAAAATATTTAATGACTGAAAATATACTACTCAAATTTTACAACTATGTCATTTTCAAGATTACTTACTAGTTACAGAGATGATAACGATACAGAAATATTCCGTTTTCATTTGATTTGTCTGACATTTTCGTTTAGTAGGTATACATATTCAGTGATGAGGCGATTTTGATTTGATATTTCCATAGTGGAGACATACTGAATTCTTAGCAAACCGCCTATAGACTATCCGACCGATTCATTCCAAAAACTATAATGAGTTTACCGCTATTTTTTTAAAGGGTCCTAATGCTCTGATATTGCATGTGATAATATTATTCTATTATTGTAATAGTTTTTAGATAAAAGTAATTTTTGAATCCGTAAATGATATCAGAGGTTAATCTTAATTGAGTATCAAACAAATATACCTAGTACAAATGATGATATCGCTAACACCTTCAGAAAGGATGGAGATAGAGAAATAAAAAACGCTCATTCGAAAAAGTCCCACCTCACGAAGTAGTGTAACTTGTATCCTAGTAGTTATTCAAGTGAGTAAATTGGTACTTTTTTTCACGAGTAGAGGCAATTCGCAGGAGTAAAGAAAAACACTTCATTGCAGTATTTTTTTACAACTGTCGTAAATAAGAAAATTAATTCAAAGTTTTCAAAGTTACGAGTATCTTTTTCTTTACTCTATGTCAAGAAAGACTAGAGTTCGCCTTTTCTCGATTTTCTGTGTTCATCAGTATTTATCGTTTTCCATTTTTTACTCTTACTAGTTTCATAGTTATCAAGCAGTATTCGGTATTTCTGTTGGAAGTGGATATCATTATTCTCCAAATCTTGTTCATATATCTGTTATACAAAGCATTCACAAGGCTCAGTCACCTCATAAATCCTGGTGAAATGAGAGATTGTTATGGGAATTTATCATGTTGGAAAAGTGATCTCTCAGCCAGCTTCCGTTAAATTCCTGCAAAGTAGTGTGTAAATCAAGAACGCCTAGTGTGTGGTTCGGCGAAAAGTGAGCAGAATTATTATCATCGTAGAAGAGCTGTCTAATAATTATTCAAATATCTGCTGATCGGCATTTTATATATATTATTATTATTAATGATATTGTTATATTTATACCTGATTTATTATATTTCATATGGACTTTCTTAAAAATGTCGATGGACAATAAATATTTTGTGCGCTTCCTGCAGACAACTCGTAACCAACATTTCTTTTGAGTCATCGGCCGCTCTCTATAACTGAGGCATAAATTTAGAACAGAACTGAAGCCATCTAGAAACGAATAGAAAATTTAAAAATGGCTATATGTCGCAAAGGTTTCCCCAATTATAAGCGCTGCGTTCATATTTAGTGCAGATAAATTATAGTTATGCCAATTGTAAATATTGTAATTGTATTCTGCTAGTGCATGCTAAATAAATTATTTTAGAGTGTTTATAAGTGGAAATTCCTTACAGTAATATACATTTTCCATATTGTAATTACCATTGATACGTTTTATTATGATTTTATCAATAAAATTAATAATATGTATTTTTTTTTTATTATGCAAACGGTTTAATGGAAAAAACTAAATGCAGAAAATGAAAAAATATATATATAAAAAATTAAATTTTTCTCATTGTTAGTCGTTTTCATCATCTTCGTCATTAATTTCGATGTAATCTTCTTCCAGCATCGGAATTGTCATGCCCAGAATCTGAAAATTCAATAGTGTTTAGTTAAAGGAATTCAATCTTAAGAAGAAGATTCTCAATTTTTGAAACGTGTTTTTCGCGATAATTTTTTTGGATTGAACTGAAAATTGATTTGGATTATTCTGTAGCGTGTGATGAAAGAACTTTACTTTTTTAGACTTTCACAAAGAAAAAATTCCTTTTTAATTTGTAATTTTTTGTATTTTTTTGACATTGGGCTTTTTTGAAAATGTTAATGCTTGCAAAAATGTGTGCAATATCTATCCGCAAAGAATATAGAGGTCTAAAAAAATGGCACAAATTGAAAATAGTGAACATAATTGACACCTTAACTGCAGTATTTGAAGAGATATCTGCAACCGAAGGACTTTGAAGGTCATTGAACCAATAATGATGGAAATTATTGACTATTAATGTCCACCCACAATATTCTGGTTTCAGTGACGTTTGACATCTTGAATGGGCATTGTCTCTTTAATCTGCTGTAAAAGTTCTGCTTTCAAAGGCATCATGTTCTTATAGTTTTTTGTGACTGAATGCCTTTTCAAACAATTCAACTCTTCCCAAGTTTATGTTACTCTTTTTCAAAGAGTATATTTTACAAATAATAACAATAATGATACTTACGAACGCAAGGTCTAAACGTAACTAGACAACTATATCATTTTTCACAATTTTTATGTAGAAGGAACTGTTTCATTGCCAGACAATTTTTTAGCATGATTTACATTTGATTTATAAACCAAAAGTCTTAAACAAATTGTTAGCTTTTTTTTTTTTACATTTTTTTTTTGTCGTTAAATCGACCACTTTGACGCGTCAACTGAAAAATCGGGAAAATCAGCTGGTTATTAATAAATTTTATATTATTATTGAAGTCGTTTGTCTGACATGTTCGAATGGGCGGACAATTAGCCATGATTTTTATCAGAGAATTTTATTTTCGGGTTTCATTTCAAGTTTTTAAGATTATCAATTTGAAAACAAAACATATGAATTTTGTATATGTGTCGTGAAAAAACGCCCCCGAAACAAAAAAAGTGACAGAGAACAACGGTGTCAGACTAGGTCCAATGAAACCACATAAAAGTTTTGGGAAGAATATCTATCAGTAAAATTTTCGTCGAATGGCACTCTAACTAAAGAACGCCTACTGTCTCACGTGTGGTTTGGCGGAAACTGTCATCAGAATTATTATCATCGTAGAAGAGTTGTCTAATAATTATTCAAATATCTGCTGATACGGTGTCATCGGCCACATAGCATTGTCATCAACAACGTCGATGGACTATAAATATTTTGTGCGCTTCCTGCAAAATTATGAGGCGATTCGAATTCTGCTTTGATAGCGGCGGGTTTTGTAGATTAACGCCTGAGTGATTTACGTGTTCTCTCGTTATATTTTTCACTATCATCAAAACAGTAGTTTGACGTATATAATTCGAGTTTATGGGGAACGAAGGGACTAACTTCAGGCCCGGATGATCAAACCGCTCAGGTGGAGTTCACAGAGAGTTCGACTGTTCTCGGAGGATCAACTCGATTTGGGAGTAGAAAAATCATGTAACACAATGACCAAGGCATTTTGAGAGGAATTGGTGATCTTCTTGAATTTCTGCTGGCTGTATGCCACAGGGAACACCTCCTGAGGCATCGAGTTCCGAAGCGTTGACGTTCGTTGGAAGAACGAACTCTGGGAACAAGATGTTTGGCATGTTTGCAAAGTAACAACACGGATGGGACCAGTAACGGTGGAACCATTGATGATATTTTGGAAGAGCATCGTCCAATTCGTTTATGAAAATATCTATAAAACGGAGATATAGATCACCAACTTTTCTGCGATGTTCCAGAGAAGTGTTCGAGCTTGTGATCCAAGTTTCACCGATGATACGAATGGCTCTTTTTTTGGACAGAACCTTAAAGATTCAATGTGTGTTTCGGTGTTACACTCCATATACCTATGGAAACAATTTCTCCATTTCAGCCTTCGAAGAATTCAGTTCCGATATTTTAGTAATTTCTACTGCCTCGTTCGGGCAAGTCCCGTCGAAACTGCAACTATCCTCTACAGCGTATCATCATCAAATGTTTGGTCAGACTCTAGTCATTTTTGTTGAACATTCTGAAAAATAGGAGTTCCTGAATATAATTATGTAAGATTTAATACACGAAATGTTTTTGGCACTGGCAATTACTTTTTCGTTTGACTCATATGAATATATGGATGAAAGATATCTTTTCTCACACTAAATATGAATAAGGATTTGTGTATGGTTTCACGAAATATTCTGAGGTTAGTTTCGCTTCAGTAGCGGAATATGGCAAGAAAGTTCTTCCATTTTTAACAAATGTAGTTTCGTTAAACTTCAAAACATATTAAATTTGTAAAAAATCACAGTGTGTCGGCTTGTTTTCAACATTATCGTTTTGAAAAATGTTCTAAATTTCATTCATTAGAAATCGAAACTGGATAGTGATTAGTGATAATTTAGATAAATGACAAAACTTTTCGATTGAGTATATTTTCTCCGTGTTCGAGAAACACCTCAAATATTGAATCTATTATAAGAATCAAATATCCCATCAAAGGAAATTCTGCTTCTCGTATGAATAATTATATTAATAAATTTGAATATGGTTATCTCAAACAACTTCTCCTTCATTCGGGGCGCCTGTTATCCTTGTAATTACCGAATGAAATGAAACCATCATAGCTTCTCCCTACAACTTAGTTTATCAAACTGCACCAGATGAATGAATATTTTAGCATTCGACGAAGACCCGTATTCCAGAGTTACGGGTGCCATATCAAAGCCTAAGAAGTGGATTATTGAATTCTAAGGGGTGAATTTTGATATTTGATCCCTTTTCAGCTGTGTGTATGGCGGTTTGTATTCGAACATGTTCTCGATTTTAGTTTCATTGGCTTAGTTCATAATAAATGGGAGAATGCCTAAATTTATGATTAATATCTAAAATATATTTCAATTGCATAATGTTGTTTTGAGCTTGAGTATAACAAATTGCTATTATAATACTAATAGCGTTCTGTCACACATAATTGACCGAGCGAAGTCATTAACAATATAGCAGTACAATAATGTATGAGAACGGTGGGCTCTCTGTCAAGAATTAAGAATCACACCTCACAAAATTCAGATGTTTCTCTTACCTTATCATCTCTAATTCCTTCTCTCCTGTACCTTGGCCAGCATCTCCATCGGTTCACTGGCTAAAAGAGGAGTTTTCGCGAAATTTACTTTATTCTTGAAATAGACTTTACTTACTCTGTTCAAACTTGTTAATTGAAATGTCCAACTCTCAACTCTGTAAGGCTCAGGAAAGCCTATGTGTGAATTATAAAATGAATAAAACAACAGAATTTAGCAACACTTATATCTATTGAACAAAGGAATAATGAATAAATAATAAAATACAAAACGTCAATCAGGGACATTTTAGGAATTATTTGATAGTAAAATTCTTAAATTTGAAATATAATATGATCTGAAAGTGAATTATAGAAAATGACACTAGATAACTGGTTGTTGATTTAGCAATAATCAAACAATCAATTTCAGTTGAATAAAACATAAGAACTGGAATGTAAATTGATTGAGAAAACAATTCCTAAGAGGTGGGAAAGATCGTTCTATAACTTGAAATGATAATGATAAAGTGAGTAGTTACCCCATATTTAAAATTAGAGTTGAACAAAAATGAACTTGGTGAAAAGATCAGAATATACGCGGTCACAAATAATATCACAAATTTAAGAATAGTGGCCTTTATGATATTCCTTCTTAGCTGTGTAATACGTATCCTGGTGCCATTGCACAATCTCGGTTCATCAAGATCACGTATCAGAAGAACTGGAATGCCAACGTTCAGCTCCAGTTTATGGAAAGGCACGCTTGGTAATTCCAAGGTGTTGAAAAACTCTACAGGGTAAGTTGTACTGTCGTCACTGCTCATCATTGTGTCTATTGATGTGTATGTATATTTTTAATTAGCTGACTAATCCCTCCAATATATTTTTTGGCGAAGTCACAGACAAAAATCTTTGAACGTTTCTAGTTTTTGGCGAAGTCGTGGGCAAAATCCTTGAATTTGCAATATAAATTTGTTTAGGCAATTTTTCTCTCCCTAAAAACATTTCTCGGAATATTAAAAAACACAGTTAGCTAAATTGGTCCAGCAGTTTTGCGCTTTTACGCTTAGCAAGGAATTTCATTTATTATATAGAATATTTTGTTTTGAACAGTGCGTTCTTATTTCATTACTTCATAATTAGGGTATACATTTATTTTAATTAAAATGCCATGTCATCCTGACAAAGTTCACAAATAAAATGTATCTATACCTGCTTTGATATTCAGAAATAAATATTTCAATCCATGTATTTCCAGTCACTTGTTGAAAACACGAAATTTTCTATTGAAAACCAGATTTATTTCCTTTGGAATTCTTGTGTGAATTAGAGCTGTCGTGTCAACAAACTATACTACAAATATCTCGTTCTGCTATTTTGAAAAATGTCCTAATCGACTTCCTTTACGTTATAATTAGTCGACGTTTGTTGGTACTCAGTCATGACGCTGTCGCCATAACTTTAGTATAGTAAAGATGCATATGATTTATTTTCGTTTTATATTTCCGCCAGATTTATTTAGGGACTAATTGTATACCTTATGAAAAATATGATTTTGGGAAAATAAATAAGAAAACACTTATAAATTTGATCTGACCGATAAATTTAATTGAATTCTTTTCTTGAAAATAAAATGGGGTCCTCCAAAATCATTTTTTGTTTCGCCAACCTTCCTTAACACGCCACTGATTCAACCACTTATATTATGTCTCTCCGTTTATATACGATTTCGATCTGCGATTTCTATGAGTTCAGGCGAATCAACAACTAAACGCACAGTATGTCAGTTTCAGTTCATTACTTATAGTGATTACTAAGACATTTATTTCGACGTATTTTCTATTGTTCAAAAGGCATTAATATCTTGTAACGAAAGTGATTTGTGCACGAATAAACATTGTGTTTGCGTATATAGAAAGTTCATTCGACACCAAGCGATCGTACTTCACCACCCTATATGAAAAGCTATTTCTATTTCAATTACTTTTCGTTGCCTGGCAAACAACTTGATACATGAGATACAGTCTTTCTTCGGGGCTTTTTATCAGAAATGAGAATATTTCTGAACGATTAGCAGAAAAATTTATAATTAAAAAACCTTCAAATATTATGCATGCCTGAAAATGTTTTTGCGGTAATGTTCGAGGATTCATATATTTTCCATTTAACTTTATGGTTGCTTTAAGCATGAATGCTTTTCCTCAGGTCACGTTTCTGAAGTTAATATTTGTAGGAGGTAAAACAATCACAAAATTCCGATTGAAGCCAATATCATCTTCAAATTATGTTTGTTTCGCCTGCTGAAATTCATTTCTCATATGGTTATTTGAAGCGATTGTAATTGTACATTAATTAATTTTTTTTTATCCGGACAATTCTTGCTGATCAAATTCCATCTTTCACTTTTGGTTCTCACACATTGGTGTGAATTATGGTCGATGACGAAGGTATCATTGAATGAAGTAACGTTCCGTTTTAATCAAAACCACTCCTTTCTGCCAAACAATTATTAGTTTTTTGATCAGACACGTTCGTAATTGGAAAGTTCTTACAAACAACGAACTTTTTACTCGTATCGAGCGTCCTTGCATTTTGAAATCTGCGAAGGGTTTCCCCAATTTGATATTTTCTCAAAATTTTTATGAATCAACTTCGTATTGGATATATTTGAAAAAAAATAATGGAAAAAGTATATCTAGAAAAATCTGTTTTGAATACAAATTATTATTGGACCATTCACATATCCATTCATTTCAAGTAAATAGCCCGGACTTTCGGTTCTTACTGTATAGATCTATGCAGAACTTAATTCTTCATCTGATTTACAGGGTGCTTCATTTAAAATAATGTCTATCTTTTGAAAAATGTCAAATTAGCTACTCAGCTATAAACACCCTGTATAAATTTTTTTGATTTCCAACGTGTAGGCTTGGAATCCTATGATTTAAATGTGAACATAACTGTTCCAAAATAATACATTTTAAAAATAATAATAAAAAATCAAAATGACACACAAACGGCCAATCTCAGGGATGGGGATACCCCCAAAATTGTTTCTTTGTTAGCTGGATGGAGGCTATATTTGCGTTTTTATACGATCTCGCAGAGTCAACAACAATAGTATCCGATGCTGTGTAGACACTTTTGAAAAATAAGGCAAAACTACCAGAATTACTAAAGGAATCTCTAGGAATTCTAAAAGTTAATTTTTGGAGTGAATATAGATCCAAAATCTTCTATTAATAATTATCGTGGATACCTGAATACCCTCCCGATAGTTTGCAAAGGATACTTTGATTTTGTATTTCACGTGTGAAAGAAGTCTTTTGAATTCTTGAAGATGTTAATCATTATACAAAATATCCTAAATTTTTTCCTGTATTACTCTTTTAATTCAACATTTTTAATGATATCCGTATCAAACCCAAGACGGTTATTTATTACGGTATACTGGTATATATTTATCGAATATAGTAATTATTTTAAGGTAAAAAATTTTTCTCGTAGTAGATATTTCCTAAAATCATAAATGTTTTATTTTATCATTTTTATCGTATTTACTTATTTTAATTATTTTTTTGAAGTGCTGGTCAAAGTAATAATAAGTGCAGGGTGATTAGAGTCTTCTTTAATGATTGACGAGCGATCACGGGTTGCATAGCAAAGAAAACTAGAAATAATAAATCAAGTAAGTGGTCGATTTAATGAATTATGTATATAATCATATTGCTTCAAGCCAAATAGATTCCTGAAATTCAAAAAAGTTGATGAGTTAGTATCTGACAGGTTGATATTAATATAATTTGCTACAATGAAATCTCTTGACCATATTTTATTATTATTGTCAACCAAAACATCAAGTTGCACAAGAAATGGTTCAGGGTCAATTTATAAAAATATTTAAATCTAAGAATCTATAGAGCCTATTTTTTGAATTCTGCGGAATGATTCGAAAACGCCAATCAACATTCATAGATTTTTCAATCTAAAGGTGCGTATTCACTAGAGCATTCGTTCCGCATGAGCACCGAATGAGCACAGAACGAGCAAATGCTCGGATAGTGTGGACGCTGATTTGAGCCTCAGTGCTCATTTGAGGGAGTATTATTATTATTATCATTATATTCAATGCTATAATATAATAATAATAGATAAAAGCAATTGTAATCAATGAGAAATTTGATCATCTTGACCACTAGCATATCCACAGGAACTGTTTCAATTACCAATTTTGTATCTAACAACAATTTTGCCCATAACTAACGCCTTGCAGCAATATTTGGTACATGCTGATAATTCCAACTAGGTATACGTAGCAGTAAACGATGAATCATTATTTTTTTCTTGGGATCGTGAGTCGTGATGAGCTCGACTCTATATCTTATCTTCATAACTTCGTAAGAGGTTACGCTTATGTTTATTGTTTATTTGCTATTTCGTAATACGAAAGTTGTTTTCAGGATATATTACGAAAATATCGAGTTGATGATTATCTCTTGTACGAGCTACAATCGAGCACTCATCAGCTGATGCGATCATGTACTTTATACAGTAGTAGTAGTAATTGTACTTTTTCGACATGTGTAGAAGTCCTTCAGCCAAAGTGTTCTTGTAGGCTTTGTTACTGACTCCATACGCCACCTTAGGAGCAGCACTATTACTTTAAACCCAACAGTGAATAATGGACGACTCTCCCTGCTCAGTATTCAGAATTTTATTTTTCCCAAAATAATCCCTTATTAACCTAATTGAATATTCAAATAAGGATGGTATATATATATATATTATCTAATATCAGCTGTACTGATTTTTAGGCCTGATAAGACCGACAGGTGATTATACGCACAAAAGGGAGACTTTTTAAAATCAAAACAGTTCTTAAGTCAGTTTTACACAAAAAAAAGATGCATAAGTATTTTGTTTCTTCTGAGGGATTTCGAGCAACGAATGATCGAAGTTAGGGTTTGTTTTCAGAAGGTTTTTCCTGAGTGTTTTAAGTAATGTCTAAACAACTATAAATAATATATGACGTTTTTAGAATACAAACTAGCTCCGAATTTTGTAATAAAAATAACAGGGACGTTTTAAAAAAAAAGTTGATGAAGGTTCATCGGAAATATCGTTATTGCCTGTAATGCATTGAATAAAATGAAATAACTATGAAACATTTTTTTTTGGAAAATTTTATGAAGCCCACTTTGTTTTGTTTAATCCCCTAACGGCAAAACTTTATAATTAATTTTTTCTATTCGGCTATTTTGGGAGTAATATAAATAGACTAGTGAAGTGCATTTCAATTTAACAACATTTGTGGTCCGGTAATGGATGATATATGACGTCATAGGGCGTTTGTTCGATGGATATATGAAACGATCTTTGTCAACTTGTTTCGAGGATATTTTTTCATATATGTTCATAACTTACAGAAAAAAAGAATGGAGGGGTTTATCTTTGGATTTTTTTTTATTAAACATGAACGAGTACAATGCCTCGGTGTCACTGTTTACATCGCCTTTTCTCTGGATTTCACTTACGTTGATTTTCATCAAATATTCAAAAATTTTAGATATTAAAAAAATTTGTCCATGTTATTCATTTTTCATATATGGTTTATATTATTTTTAAATTTACTTACAATGATCCAATATATACCTGTCCCTCTATATTTTCGTTAAAGTCATTTCCATCACCAGTCGCAATCACGTTTTGTCCATCGATACAAAGACTATGCGTTTTCTTTGAGATGATTTGCTTATATTGAGACATTTTCACCGCCCGAAAAAAGCTAGGAGAGAAAATTGACATAATATCGAAATTTGATCTTTGAAACCCGCAGGCTAAAACCAAAACATTCTGATAAAATGGAGGTTCTGATATCATAGGCGTCCTTGGTGGAATGATGATTTAAAATGTATACCGGATTGTCGTGATACGGCAGAAATCTTATACAGATGAATCCGTCATCCTCGATTTACTTCTGCTCATGGCACATGTTTTTCGGGTCCAATAATCACTTGCTCCATGGGTGTGGGAGTAGCTTTTGTGTAAATGAAACCAGTGCGCTCTCGGAATGCATCAATGTAATCAATAGATATATTAATTTCTCCACTCATTAATTATTCAGTTGAATTATTTTGTTTATCCATGTGTAGTGTAGATCAAAAGTGAGTATTCTGACGACAGGTCGAAAAATTCCATTATCGAAACAAAAATAAAAATAACATCCACTCCGTAAAAGTAAACAGAACATCAATCTTAATTCGAATGGTAGTAACTGTCTGTTCTAAATGAAATATTTTACGTTTGTTTGTGAACTAGTTTGAAATAGTGACGAATTTTTCTGAAAAAGTACTACTGTACAAAATTGAAGGATTGTAATGAACGATTGAATTTTATTTCCATTTTGCTATCATGTTACTGAATTATGATGGAACAGCAGTCATAATATAAACGTCCTTCATTTTTATCGGACCCTTGAAGAGCCTGACGCGACGGTAATGTGGTTTAAAACATACTTCAGAAAAGTTATTGTGAAACCATTTTGATATATCACATAAGAATACATCTGGTGAACATCCACTATATTTCTCTTACTGTTTTTCCCGATATTCATGATATTATCAGAGTATCTTTATGAAAATTTCCATGCCGATTTAATGGGTGGATATAATGTATATTTTACTCCAGCAACTGTAATAAAATGTTTTTTCTGTGACGCGAAAAAGTTTGGCATTTTATCTTTGTTGACAGGTAAAATATAACTAAAAATGAAATAATTTTTATCCCCGAGTTCCGAATATATATACACCTAGATAGGTAAAGGTAGATATTCGATTAAATCGTCGTATTTCCCGTCACAGAAAAATAGTTTCGCGTCGCGTTGGGAGACAACACAACCTCGGGCTAAAATCTAATACTTTTTTCCGGTGTAAAATAAATAACTATTGTTGGTCAATAGCACTTTTTTAGGCATACTTCAAGTGAAAAATTTGACAAGATGGTTTTTACTGCACATGCCTTGACTTCAAGCATTAAATTGATCATTTAGATTTTCATGAAGATTTTATTTTATATCTTTCAAGGAACTATTCTCGTGTAACATACATACTTATATATATTTTGGATCTCGGAAACGGCTCTGAAGATTTAGATCAAATTTTGAATTTTGATAGGGTTCTGCTTTCTAGTACTATTACATAATAGTAAAATCACGAATTTGAAAAGGCAAATGTGCACAAATGAATTATTCCGAATCGAAGAAGAACCAATAATTGAAATTTGTGGCGAATTCGCATACGCTCGCTCCTTCATCATATTATAAATTAATATGTTGAACAAGAATCGTTTTACTCCCGAAGCTGTTGTAAGAGCCTTACAAATTTTGGGTGACTGTCACTGTAACAGTAACAAATAGTAAATTTTGTTGGTTTGCTGCCTTTACGTTCGGTATTTAAGTGAATGACTGCAGTTTACATGTGGAAATACTGCAAAACGAGTGAGGCTCGGTCGCCCAGGTTGTATGTATGTAATCAAAGAAAAATTTCAAGTTTAAGCTAAGACCAAATGTTTTTATGCGTGACTAATGTTTGGTTTGTTTTGTGTGTCTGGGTTTTTTATCTACCACCTACATCACGCATTGGTGATGTTTTCATTGTGTTGTTGTTTAATCGTTTATCTTTGTTTATTTTATAGTCAGCTGGCAGCTGACGTTATATGTCTGAACATCCTTGCGCAACATACTTACCTATTTCTATTCATTCAATAAGATACCTTGAAATATCAAAGATTATACCGTATTGTTAGGAACCTTCATTATAAAAAAGCATAAATTAAATTGGTGATCAAATCAATTTATCAGCAGTCTCGCTTGTCTTTTAGAAATAGGTACAGTTTTTCACCTACCCAGTTATATCTCACTTTCACTGTATGCAAAGGATCGCCTCCGTTGGATAAATAGGTACAAGTTTAATATTGAACATTTTCTGAAATTCCATGTCTGTTCCTTGCTTTTTCTACTAACGGTAAGTACATGAGCAAAAATGCATTTCAATAAAATCTGTCTACAATATCTTTCTACGAGTTAGCTTAATAACCATTTTAAATATCCAACTGAGTGGCATGTTACTTGAATTGTTATATTTTCGTTCCCGAGGCGAGTATGTTAGTAATTATATTGCCGAACAATGTGTATAATGGTGAAATATTTCATTTCATGACTCTAGGATACTAAAACTATTTTTTTTATTTTCACATATTCGAGATATATAGGCTGAAATTTAAAGATTTCGCCTGGAAAAGGATCTAAACTTCAACTAATAGTCTTGGGAATAGTATATTCTTCAACGAGCGTGTAATGCTTATTATACGCGAGTAGAAGACTATACTTTCTCTACGACTATACGAAAATTTATAAATTTATAATGAAAGCTCAGTTTGTGGTACTTATAGGTATCTATCGAAATTATTGCCTTTATTACCACAGAGTAGTATAAATTATAAAGCAATATAAGGTAGAATAACAATTTAAAAAAAAATTCCAGCAGTGTGATTCGAACTCACGCTTATATCTATATCTTTTAATTTCTACTGCCGGAACTTACCACTGAGCCAAATGAGTACTTGCAAATTTCGAGGATTACATAGTGAAGAACTCGCATAGTGTAGAATATTCATGGAAAATACTAATTGTCCGATATATTCGGAGATAAAAATAAAACTTGGAAAAAAACAGTAAATCTGACATTCGCGGATGCTAAGGCGTGACAAGTCCAATAAAGCAAAGCCTTCTTGAGAAATTTGTTTGATACATTTGCTCATTTTCTGTTTTGTCATTGGTCTACACCTCTCAGTTACCGTGGATCCTGAATATTCTGAATATGAGTGCCGTTAAGTAACGAGTTACGTTCCTTGGTGTCTTGGAATCATCTTCATTCTTCAACTAATAATCAATATGTAATCAATGTAGAATAAAATAGACATAGAGAAACAAACGGAGTTGCACTACTTTAGGTTCCAGGACATATCAAGGTCGAGAGCAGCGAAAAAGACGAGTCACTCAAGAAGAATCGATATGACTCTGGTTCCATCGGACCGGAATCGGTACTTTAGTGGAGGAGTTATAAAGAAATCTGCATTATTGTATCCGAAGGTGCTCTGAAAGACCTATTTGTTAAAGTATTTTGTCTGGCAGGAATTCTACCCCAACCAGCAATTTTAATAACTTGCAATATAAATTCAAAAGTCCGTCAAAGTTTTCGTGGCTGGGGATTTTTTTGCATAAATCAATACTTACGAAGGTGTTCTACGAGGCCTATATTCAACAAAATATCTCGTCGGACAAGAATTTTATCCCCATCTGGTTGGAAGGCTGAAGGAGAGATGGCGCTCGCACTTCAAATGTATTTACTCTGCGGGCGCCGTTTCAGCTGAGGATTGTAATGGAGATGTGATCGAAAAATTTGTTGCAGGCATTATTTATTGTCTACATAGACCCACCCCATACTGATGAGGGGCAAAACCTCGAAATCCATCAATAGGTGGTCCAAATGTTTAGATGAACATTTCCATGCAACAAACGACTGCAGAGAAAGCCTTGTAGAAACTATACACGGTCCTGGCAAGACATTTTGTCTCATAAAATTATTAAGAGTTCAAATAATTTCTGCGAACTTGTGGTGTTACGTCATGGTAAGTAATTTAATCTAGTGTAAGATATCGGACAATTTTTTTTTCGATGGTACTATGAGCATTTGATATTTATTGTGATAAATCCCCTGAAATGTTGCTCAACTCTTTCATTGTCGTGAATTATTCAGTAGTTATACCTAATGACTAATAGTGTCATTTTGACATTCATTTCATACCAGGCATCCAGGTATTCTGATTGGTGCTTATATCGCAGGAGATAAGAGTCTGTTATATTCTTAACGGGCTCTATTATTTAATATTATTCAAATTTGTGTTTCTCAAATTTGAAATTGATCGAATCGAATTCGATATTCCGAGATACATAAACCGGCACCTCTAATTTGATTCAGACTTAATTCTCCTCCTTCGGTTACATGTTTCGCCCATGTTGGGAGTATAATCAGTTGTTTTAAATGAGACTCACGTACCTGTAGCAATCGGCCAATCTGCAGCGGAATTACATTTTCTAGCCGAGCAGCAAAAATAATTTCAATTCGAAAAAAGAATACTGAAAGGGTAATTCACATCGAAGTGGTCTCGATTAGTTCTATGGAGTCGAAAAAAGGAGGAAACAATAATGGATAGAAAGGCTGAACTTTAAAAAGAGCAACGTGCCATGGACGGTCTGAAAGGAAATCAAGTCTCATAGAATTGATACGTATAGAGACTGTGGTTTAATGAAGTAGTTGCTCTGATTAAGGACACTTTTGATATTATTGGTGCTAAATTGCAGGTTTTTACAAATATACCAAAAAAAAGTATAGTCTCAACATAAAACAAAATCCATATGATACATCTTAGAAGCAGATACTTCCGGTCCAACGAACAAATCTTTACAGAAATGAAAAAAAATCGAGAAATTGAAAATGTTAGAGATGAAAATTATACAGAAAGCCGTCAGATAAAGAGAATGGATTCTTTTCAAATATCGTGAAATATCGGAACACAAAGTACAAAATCCCATATCTCAGAAACCGCAATGAAATATAGATAATTCCATGTCAATCCTACCTACATCATAAAAAGAGATGAAACATATTCAACTAATTGAAGACAGATCTCTTGGAATAGATGACCTGCATCAAACCTTATGAATACAGTCCACTCTAGAATTGGTCCTGATGGTTTCAGGTAGTTCATCAATACGCCGATATTGGCCAAACTCGTCTGCCCTCAATAATTGGGGAAAGTTCATACCTAGGTGGACAGACAAAATATTGGTGGTTTATTCAGTTGCGCGTCCTCGAAGGTTAGCGGACAAAAAATATATAAATCATTACGGATTGTTCTGAAATTTCACAGGTGTGTTTTTATGTGCAGACTAGTACCTCGTTT